>JAGFNQ010001542.1:421943-625909 GCA_024364735.1 Boesenbergia rotunda
CTATCGACCATCTTAATCGTTCATTTCATCTGAATCTTTATACCCTTGGGCAATTCGGCTGAATTATGAACGACTTGGGCAAATTGGCACTACACCCGTTTGGGCGAGCCACAGTAGGGGTTGATCCCAATTCGATCAATTGCTGCCCAAGCTCAACTTTCTATGCTTTATAAGTTTCCTATTTCAGTTCTTGACACTGATAGAACTTGGATTTTCTCCTAACCGCATGAATTTTAAAAATAAAATAAGAATTCTAAGGAGAAAAGATAAGACATATAATAATAGATCTATTAGATCTATTGTTTCTTCGAATTATGACATGATAAGAATAAAATAATATAAACCGAATGACAAGGAACCTGATTATAGAGCCATTGTCCTTATCGTAGCGTCGTCGGCTTGATCCATGTGGAAGAAGATGCAGCGGAAGGAAGAAGGAGGATCTTCCAACAGGCTTAGGTTTGACGACGCCGTAAAGTTTCTTGTCAATGGGGAACAAGAAACTAGGTCATAAAATCACCTAAACCCTTGGGGACCTCTCCTTTATATAGCAATCCAATCTGTTATCAACCCATAGATAATAACAGATTGGTCTAAAGGGTTCTATACATTGAATCCGCATCCAATAATCCGAAACTCAATAAACATAAGTTAGATCACTTTAAGGGCTCAGATTGTATTTACTTGTGCAACTTACAAATAAGCCCACCTAATAGAGATAATAATAATAATATCCAACAATCTCCCACTTGGGTTATAAGTGAGTTGTATAGTAAATACAAGCAAAATTTTAGTTGATATCAAACTTTATGGGTACAAGATACCCCTATAAACAATCTGGTCCATTAACTTCATTGGTATAGGACTAAAGAGGTCATAGCTACTGTATATGATCATAACAAGCCCCAACAGTAATCACAATACCAATGTCATTAACGACATAGATCAAGATGCGGATGTATAGAGTTGAAATTACATGAAATGTGATCAGTACATGTCAATTTCCAACGGGTCCAAAGCGACTCAAAAGAGTCTGATCATATTTGCAAACACCTTATGCTAAACTGCAACAGCAAATCATGATCCAAACTTTATGATTCCAAAAGGAATCTGTATCATATTTACAAACACCAAATGCTAAACAGCAATAGTAAATCATGATATCGTATTCAGAGCGTCAAACAAACATATGAATTCCCATTATTATTTTTGAACTTTAGGTACGTACAATAATCAAAATAAAAAATGTTTGTCTTTATTAACATAGAGCAATAAAATAAATACAGACTCCCACTAGATGAGTTCTTCTTCCATAAGAAGAACTCCCATATCCACAACATGCGCATGAAACACTTTGGGCACCAAGCCTTTGGTAAGTGGATCGGTCAACATGGAATCTGTGCTGATGTGCTCTACCATGATCTGACGACTCTGAACTCTCTCTTTAACCGCTAGAAACTTAATGTCGATGTGCTTGGACTTCGACGAACTGCGATTGTTCTTGGCATAAAGTTCTGCAGCTTTTTTATCACAGTAGATCCTCAATGGCCTGTTAATGCCATCAACGATATGCAATGCTGTGATGAAGTTCCGTAGCCAAATCCCGTGATTGGATGCTTCATAGTATGCTACCAATTCTGCCTCCATAGTAGAAGTAGCTATTAGCGTCTGCTTGACGCTCTTCCAAGATATAGCCCCTCCAGCAAACATGAAGATATAACCTGAAGTGGACCTCCTGCTATCTAAGTATCCAGCAAAATCGGAGTCTGAATAACCAATCACCTCCAGATGATCTGACCTCCGATACGTGAGCTTGTGTCTTTTAGTTCTTTGCAAATACCGTATCACTCTTTTAATTGCTTTCCAGTGCGCCGGTCCTGGGTTATTAACATATCTGCCTAACATCCCAACTACAAATGTTATATCTGGTCGAGTGCAAACTTGTGCATACATGAGGCTTCCCACTGCTGATGCATATGGGAATTGTTCCATCTCCTTTATTTCATTTCAAATTTACCAGATAGAAATGACTTGGTTTCATGCAGTAGACCCTTATTATTGCTCGCAAGCAATATATCATCCATGTACAAAACAAGTATAACAAACTTGCTCCCACTGAACTTGACATATATGCACTGATCAACGGGGTTCTCTCTAAATCCAAATGAGGTAACCACTTGATCAAATTTCTGATACCATTGACGGGATGCCTGCTTTAAACCATAAATGAACTTCTTTAATCTACATACTAGGTGCTTTGAGTCTGAGGACTCAAAGTTCTCCGGTTGCACCATATATATAGACTCCTCTATGTCTCCATTGAGGAATGCAGTCTTTACGTGAATTTGATGTAGCTCCAAATCAAAATGAGCTACAAGTGCCATGATTACCCTAAGGGAGTCTTTCGTCGACACAGGTGAGAAAGTCTCCTTATAATCAATGTTTTCCTTTTGAGTGAATCCCTTGGCAACAAGACGAGCCTTATACCTTTCGATATTGCCCTTCGAATCTCGTTTGGTTTTAAATATCCATTTACAACCAACGGGTTTCGAACCTTCAGGCAATTCGACAAGTTCCCAAACGTCATTGTCTGCCATAGACTTCAACTCTTCTTGCATGGCGTTAATCCACCTTTTAGGGTTAGAGCATTGTTTGACTTCTTGGAAAGATGTAGGATCACTTTCCAACCCTATATCAAACTCATGCTCTTGGAGATAAACATAATCACGAGAATTCGTGCTTCTCCGTTCCCTTGTGGATCGCCTTAAGGGCACTTATGTTTGAGGTGGTTGAGGTACTTGCTCATCAATATGAGGCAATACTTCAATTTCAATGGTAGACTCCTCCAATTGCATTGGTGATGTCATGGGAATATCTTGGTTCACTACGCTTACTGGATGTACAATATCCATAATGTGTGGTATGTTAACCATACCACTACTGATTGCACTAGTAGTGACCATAAGAGGATTGCCAACGCTTTCTTCAAAAGATACTTCCCTGATTTTATCGCTCCCATTGTCCTCAATAAACTTGGTGTTTCCTGTTTCGAAGAAGGATCTATTAGATGGATCATAAAATTTATACCCCTTTGATCTCTCAGAGTAACCTACAAAATTGCAGCTAACAGTTCTCGAGTCCAGTTTCTTTTCATTAGGCTTGTAAGGCCTAGCCTCAGCTGGACAACCCCAGACGTGTAAATGCCTAATGCTAGGCTTTCTACCCGTCCACATCTCGAATGAGGTTTTAGTTACTGTTTTACTAGGTACTCTATTGAGAAGGTAAACTGCAGTCTTGAGTGCCTCACCCCACAAAGACTCCGGTAGAGAAGTGAAAGTCATCATACTTCTCACCATGTCTTTTAGGGTGCTATTGCGACGCTCAGCTACACCATTCTGACTGGGTGTACTAGACATGGTATACTGAGGTACAATCCCACACTCAACAAGATAATTTGCAAAAGGTCCTGGACGTTGTTCACCTGATCCATCATATCAACCGTAATATTCTCCTCCACGGTCAGATCGAACGGCTTTAATTTTCTTACCTAGTTAAGTTCAACTTCGACTTTGAAAATTTTGAACATGTCCAAAGATTGCGACTTCTCATGAATAAGGTACAAATAGCCAAATCTAGAATAGTCGTCTATGAAGCTAATAAAATATGTGTGTCCATTCCAAGATGCCTTAGGGAATGGTCCACAAATGTCCGTATGTATTAGCTCCAAAACGTCACTACAACGGCTAGCCCCTTTGTTCCTTTTGTTAGTTGTCTTCCCCTTAACACACTCTATGCAAACATCAAAGTATAACATGTCAAGGGAATCAAGAATTCCATGTGACATTAACCTTTCTAGGCGTTATTTGGATATATGTCCTAAACGCCTATGCCACAACATAGAAGAATTCTCGTTGGTAAATTTACGTTTCGTACCTACACTATGCATTATCACGTTGTCAGTCATAGGAGTAAAGGTGTTTAATTTATAAAGTTTATCAACCAAGGAACCATTCCCAATCAAAATTGAATTATAGAAAATACTAAACATTTCATTTTCAAATGAACAAGAATAATCTGATTTGTCCAAACAAGAAATTGAAATTAAGTTTCGTCTGAAAGACGGTACAATGAATGTATTCTCCAAATCCAAATAAACATCAGTTCCTAAATAAAGCCTAAAAACACCAATAGCCTCTACTGCAGCCTTTTTTTCATTCCCTGTATAGATGTATCTTTCACCATCAAGTGGAAGTCGGCTCCTGAGACAACCCTGCATAGTGACACTTATGTGAGTAGTAGCACCAGTATCTATCCACCAAGTGTCAATGGGTACAATAGCTAAATTGACTTCTCAACTAACAAAGTTGAGAAGTTTACCCTTCTTTACACGCCAGTTGGCATACTTGAGGCAGTCTTTCTTCATATGACCTTTCTTCTTGCAAAAGTAACAAGTGGATTTCTTATCCTGCTTCTTTCGCTCCTTATGGTCATTGCCTCCAGAATTTGCAGTTTGCTTTCCTTTTCCATTGTTATTGATCCTCTTTCGCTTTTTGCTCGTACTTTGAGAATCAAATGCTAAGTGAGCACTTTCAGATGTCTTTATAATGTACTCTCTTATGTTTCTTTTTACCACTGTACCGCATGGTTACCAACTTCGTAAGAAGTGTGGTAGTCTCGACCTTTTCATTTGAGATGAATCGGTCTGCCAGTTGGTTAAGGAAACTCCTAGCATCTTCACTCTTTGTTATTGATCCCTTTATTTGTGCCGGTATGGAAAGCTTCATGATGCTTAGACTCATGCGATTTGATTTCTCCCACAGCTGAAATTCAGCCCTCTGCTCTATAGTGCTAGCACTGGTTAAAGATGCGGGACGATCATTCCTTAATGCATAGTCCAAGTCCATGCAGCTTAAGACTACGATCACGTATTCTTTCCATTCAGCAAAATTCGAACCAGTTAATGTTGGGATGTTATTAATGTTGGTAGTCACAGATTGCACTGAAAAAAAAAATTATTTAAGCTCACGATTTAACTAAAGCCAAGAACATATCTATAATAAAATTATGCAAATAAATAAAATTTTAAATGCATATTAAATGGGCTGCTTATGAGATACCACATACAACATTACATTTTAATGTGAAGATTATAAATATAATTTGTTAGCGATACTCTTTAATATAACTCAATCTTTAATTGACCACACAATGCGCCTTCATTTGGGCCGACCCATTGTGCGCATTATATGAAACTTTATATGAGTTATATATTTTGGTCCATAGCTTACAACAACTTTAATCTGCCACGTAATATGTCTTCCTTTGGGCCGACGTATTTTGTGCATGATCAGAACAAAATAAATTATGTTCAATAATTGTAAACTATCTTGAATATATATCTGGCATAAAAACAACCTTCCTTTAGGCCGATTGCTCTTAGCATAGATATACGTCTATCAACACAAAATACACTAAACCGACCTAAGGTGACTTCCTTTGGGCCGACACAATAGTTCAATTTAGTAGTACGTTGTGTAGATAGACTCAAGAAAATTCTAGATATTTAATCGAACAGATAATTTCTTTATTAGTTTTATTAATCGATTGATACCATACGGTAATCAAATGGTATGATCCAATTGATTATCCCAATCGATCTAAAAGCTTAATATATACGACTACATGATCATATATAGAACCTTCCTTTCGAAATTAAATTTTCTTTATGGTTTTATAATTAAATAATATTAAATAATATTATTTAATTCTGGATCATTACGCATTAACAATCTGTGTAACAAAAATAATATTATTTAATTTTGGATCATTACGCATTTAAAAATAATTTTAATGCATCAGTAAAATTATAATATATATGTCACGCCCCGAGACCCTGGAGCCGCTGTTCCAATATATAATCGGACAGCATCTCCCCTGTCCGGCGGATAATTTACACAAACACACATATACAAATAGCACAACTACGCAGTTAAATGGCCTCAGGCCTCAAATCCATGCAGAAATAACAGGTATATGACTATAACCGTCGTAAAACCAAAATACGAACTCACCTGAGCTGCCAGGGGGCAGGAACAAAGCCGAAATCCCACGAAGTCCAACATAGGACTCAAAAGTACAATACCATCGAATAAAACATGAATACATGTTCGAAACATGGCAACGGAAGCAAAGTATATAACATAGGGTCCACAACCGTAAATCAACACAAACTAAAAACAAAGCAAAGCTCCTCTTGAGTTGGGGACTGGCGGCTAGGGCTCTCCCGGCAGGCATCACCTTGAAATAAAAATATATGACAACGGGGTGAGTCCATAACTCAGCGAATATCCAACAGATATGCATAGAAAGTTATACTAACAATAAGAGTTCAGCTAATACAGTCTCATATCAACAGTAAGGAAAGACTAGTACTGAACATACTGAGGTAGATACATACCTGAATCCATCTAACCTGTAAAGAGGGTAAGGAATACCAATGGAATACCAATAGACATATAATCTCAGATAACAAGTCTCCAGAATATGCATGTCAAACAAGTGCAGAAATCAAGTGCAGCAAACAATGCACGATGCAAAATATGCACATGGTGCAATGACATGTGTCACCCCTGACACCAGTCAGATCATCGTACACCTGTCATAGGGACGTCTGAACGGGTAGGGCTATGACAACTGTATGAACCCTGCTATCACTGCTCCTAAGTGACCGGGTGGACAGGATGCTGGTGGAGACTCCGCTCCTACCCCAAGCAATGGGAGAGTCAAGCTCTCATCTCCTCGTGGCTCAGTACGAGAAGGGATCCCTGGCTGCTACCACGCCCGCGCTCACCCTCCAAATAGTGGCCGAACGGAGCAATACAGGGCAAATGCGCACATCCTACGGTATCCACTAACCCATGAGTGGCCGTGTGCGCATATCATGTACCGGAAGACGATAGGCTCAACCACAAGGGAGTCGCTGATCGCCGGCATGCAACAATGCAAGGATGGTGTATGATAGATACACATACCTCCCTCACCAAGTCCTCAGTATACTAGGTCTCAGTCTGAATCCTATCACAGGAAATACAGGTAACCTACAAGGTATACTGGCCGGAAACTACAGATCCATCAAGGTCAAATGTAGGGGATACATCACGATCTCTAAGCATACATATAGAGATGACAATACCTGAGACTGTATGGAACTAACAGCATAATAACTCAGGGATAAACAACAAGCATCCAGAACAAGCATAATAAACCAGGATAGCGTATAATCTTACTGCTATCTATAACAGTCTATGCATAACAACATGACAATATCAAAAGAGATAAGTCAAAGGGTACCCACCTCCAAGAGTGTATAAGTCCGTATCAAGCCGGAAGAACCACCCGTCAATAATAAGCAGTAATAGATCCAGTCAAGTCCCTGTGTAAAGAACACATTTTAATTAGCTATTACAAAAATTAGTAACTAGCTAATTAATCCCTAATCCGTTTTAGGGTTAACCTAATCCGTTCTTTTCAATTTAATTACCCTTGGTAATTAAGATTAGATTTACTTTAAAGGTAAACTCGAATTCAAGTTCCTTAAGCTTAGGTTGTTAGGTTTAAGTTTCAAATTAAACTTAACCCCTCCCAATTCCAAATTATACCAGCCCTGGTGTAGTTAATCCCGTCTTCATTCAAGTATAGCCCCTTGTTCAGAACCCTACCATATGTCGAATCTAGCTACAAACCATTCCATAACAGTAGATTACACAGAATACCAATAGGAAGTACTTCACACCAAAGGATTACCTTATGCCAGGGAGCTTTCGATCTTCCACAGCCCACACTGACAATTCCAGATAGCTCCTCAAGCCCGGACCTGATGAAGCTGTGCAAGAGTGGAGCTCAATTAGCTGGAACCCGAAGTCCCAACAACTCGAATAGAACTCGCTACAGCTACTCCATCACAGGGCAATAAACATAGCTACCAAGTAAAGAAAGGCATCTCCTTACCTAAGCCTGAGCAATCCTTCACGACAGGAGCTTCCAAATCACACGGTGAGTTGGTGCACCAAAGTTTGACTGAAAGCCAACCTCACCAGCTGCTCACATATACCTCACGGATCAAATAGAATAAACCTACAAATCCCAAACCAAAGAGAATTCAATCCACTAGGTCATCCCAAACCGAAAACATGAATCAGCTCCAATCGCAGCCATATCATCCACATAGGTACCAACCAATCAGGAATCGATGGATTTGGCTTACCTTAGATCTCGAGCCCCCACTCTTATTTCCAAGTCCACCAATTCCTGAGCGAGGAGAGGAATCCAGTGGTCAGCTGACGGGCTTTCTCTGCGATTAGGGCTCGGCGTCAAGTGCGCGCAGCCGAAAAGGAGGAGGAACCGTCGGCCTTGAGCTTGCCGGCTTCGTGTGGAGGAGAAGGATCGCCGGGGCGATAGAGTGGGTGAAGGCGATGGCAGTGGTCGGCGCGAGGGAGAAGAGAAGAGAAACGAAGAGGTGGAGCGAGCGGCGTGCGTGGTTCGGGCTAGGGCACTCGATTAGGTTAAATGTGTTGTGCCATTTTGCATTTTAATCCACCAAGTTTCAGACAAATCGCACGGATGCCCTTAGTTTCAAACCTACTTACATTTTAGTCCATGTAATTGTTTGTCTTATTAACTTTTGATCCCTAAATTTGTGTCCAAGGACTCGGAAACCCCGGAACCTATCCGGTAATCCTCCGGAAATTACCGGGACCTAGTCAAAAGTGTCGGATTTAACAATATATATATATATATATATATATATATATAAATTATTTACTGTTTCACAGATTTTTTTTTAATTCATCGTTTCGTTTTTTTTTTCTTCACGTTCATCATGTGAAAAAAAAACTTAATCCATTAAAACGAAACATATAAGTCTAATTAATTAATCCTTCTCAAGACTAATCAAATTAGACAATTAATTAATTATAATTATTTTTTTTATTCGTTATTTTAGACTTGGTAATTAATTGACCGACCAAATCAATTGATTAAACCATCACGATTCGACCTAAAAATTAGGTTAAACGCGACGATTCTTCCGCCGTTTTCGTGTTCTTCACAGAAAAAATAAAAAACTTGGAAAACAAGTCTATCCTAGAATTTTCTTTTACATGATTTTCGACGATCAAAAATTGTATTATACTAGGAAAACTTAATCTAGCATACAAATAATAAATCGACGAAAAAGTTAAACTTTATTGCCATAAAAACGAAGAAACAAAGTCAAGGCTCTGATACCAATTGATTAAAACTTGGGTTTTTTCCTTACCATATGAATTCTAGAAACAAAATAAGAATTCAAAAAAGAAAACACAAGACATATAAATATGGATCTATTGTTTCTTCGAATCATGGCATGACAAGAATAAAATAATATAAACTAAATGACAAGGAACCTGATTGTAGAGCCATTGTCCTTGTCGTAGCGTCGTCGGCTTGATCCCTGTGGAAGAAGATGCAACGGAAAGAAGAAGGAGAATCTTCCAAGGGGCTTAGGTTTGACGGTGCCGTAAAGTTTCTTGTCAATGGGGAACAAGAAACTAGGTCATCTAGATCACCTAAACCCTTGGGGACCTCTCCTTTATATAGCAATCCAATCTGTTATCAGCCCATAGATAATAACAGATTGGTTTAAAGGGTTCTATACATTGAACCCGCATCCAATAATCCGAAACACAATAAACATAAGTTAGATCACTTTAAGGGCTCAGATTGTATTTACTTGTGCAACTTACAAATAAGCTCACCTAATAGAGATAATAATAATAATATCCAACAGACACTGGTTAAAATCAATTGAATTACTACAATTGCTAGGTATGGAGTAAAGAAGGGAAGGTCAAAATAGAATTGACTTGGCACGATGAAAAGGATGTCGAACTGGTAGGACAATAGGGTGGTGGAAGGACAATTTTTGGGTGGTAGGGGTAGGAGTCGATGTCCTAGAAGCTCTATAGTAAGGATAGAGAAGCATGAGAAACAATGAATGCACAACTAGAAAAAAAAACCTCATGTGCTTGATTGGAGAAGAGAATGAATGATCTAAACCAAAAGATCTATGGAGAACATGGTTGTGAAAAAAAAAAGGGAACAGACTAAACTAGTAGGGAAAAGAGCTAGTGTGATGGAATATTGACCAAGAGCATGACACAAAGGAAGAAGGAGAAGAAGAGATCAATCTTAGGAAAAGGAAAAGTATACACGATGAGATGAGTAGAAATTGAGGTTTGATGGAGAGCTAGGCGTGAACAAAATGCATTCAAGGTGTATAAGAGGAGAACTAGTGGTCTAGACTCCCATCACCTTGGACTTATAAGAAGAACCAAATTTCAAAAATTTCTAAATATTGAAGATGGATACATACGATAAAAGTACTAACCTCTTCGAGCATAAACATAGCTTTAGCTCTCACATCCTGATGTTTGATCCTTTGATACAAAGTGTTTCCAACCATTCTAATAGATGGCGCATTGGTGGTTCTCAAAGCTGCCATCTGAGCTTACATCCTCAGCAACTTAATTAAAATGGATTTGGTTGATATAAAAGTTTGTTGGATGTCTTAAATATTGTAGCTTTTGTCAAAATGGACTATCTTGGACGAAAATTGATATTTATGTTTATTATCATATAATGGTGGAGGAAGAGAAAACTTAGTGCAACAATAAAAATTATTATCATATGTTTGAATCCTAAAAAAAATCTCTTATAAAATACAAAATAAAATTATATAAAATAAATTATCTTAAATTCCTTAATACCAAATTCAATTTCCTTCACAATTCTTATATAAAAAAAAAATTATTCTCACTTTCTACATGTAAATTTTCTTTTACTTCGACTTCCAAATGCACATTGATTTATCTAATTATTTTTATTTGTATAAGTATAAAAAATTTAAAATGAGATATAATTCTTCTTAAATTCAATACATTTAAATTAAAAATTAATATATTTACTATCAAATTATGTACGATATTTTTTTTTGTCGTAAAAAAATAAAAATCCTCATTATTTTTTATAGATAAAAAAAATTGCTCTGCTACATAGAATTTTCTAAAAAAAAATAAATAAAACAAAATATTTTTGTAGCTTGGCAACTCTTTTTGTAAAATGTATCAATAGATAAACACCATTCTGTTTGAAACAAATTTTGGTCGTTTTGATCCTACTGTTATATCATTACTTGGTTAAAGAATGCTTAACAGATCAATCCTTAGAAAGTAGGGTAACTTTATTAATTCATCGATATATCATGTCTTTTCCCAACCGAATTATTAAAGAAATGGGCGAAGAACCACATGAAACAACTGAATGAAAAGACGATAAAAAAACAACATAGCAAGCGAACTAGATTGCCGCAACACATTAGTTCACTAGTTACAAGAAAATTCATCTATTTCCACAGTAAGTATCTTGACTGGATTACGTCTATTCACACTAATATTACTACAGACCACTGATTAAAGAGCTGAATCCACAATACCTAAACCATTTTTGAAAGGTTCGTGCCGTGCAATCAACTCGTCCTGTAAAAAAGTTGAGGTTTCATATAATAGACAAAACAAAACACGTGTTAAACATCAGGATATACACGCATCTAATTTTATAAAAATTTGAGATGATTAGGCTTTCAGTTGCGGGGAAACACAGATAAATCTTTGCCTTTCTCCCTTTGGGTGTCTTTCAGAACTGTACGCAATCTTTCTACAGTCATCGTTTGAAGAATCTACTCAGATAATTCAGAACTTGAACTCCCTGTCACATAGAATTTCTTAGCAGAAAATATAGCTCGCATTTGTTTCATAAAGGAGGCCAAACTAAACAACCAAATAATTCAAAATGTTTGAATTTCATTAGTAAGATTGATAAAGGATTTGAGTTGAGAATTCCAAGTTGTGAGACAAAACAAGTAAATAAAAAAATTGACTTTGACAAAAGAACTTTATCAGTTTATTTCGTACCAGTATAAACTAGGCAGAGATAAATGAGTTTGAATTATTCAACTTCATATGGTATGTTGATACCTACCTGAGTTCATATTCTTTTATCCAGCTTACATATGCACTAGGAAACGGTATACTTGGAAGCATCTTCAATGTAACTAAAAATGGTGTAGTGCCAGAAAAATAATGGCTATATTGTGCATTTTACTACCTTGCAGTACTTTGAAAATACGTGTATTACTCAGATTTACATGCAAGTATCTGATATAAGTGTGGACCGGAGTTCTGACATTGCAATTTCCATACCTTTTACTCATTAACACCAAGTATGTTGAATGTCAGGGTGTTGGTGTCCATATGCCAGTATCCAACACAGCGAACATTCAACACATGTCAGTATTAAGGTTTGGAATATGAAATAGCTACATAAGGTTCAATGTGCATGTTTTGGTGCAGAAATTTTGATTCGCAGTATTCTTGAAATAATAAACATGAATGAGATGGAAATGAAATTGGAACGAGATTAGGAATGAAATGCAATAAAAAAAGGGGAATAATTTATTTCATTCTTTTATCTGGTTGCAATTATAAAATGGTATAACTAGTAGAATACTTCAATTTATATTTAAGTCTTTTGTTTGTCTAGTTCTCCCTATAAATTACACTTATATAGTTCATCTGATCTCTTCAAGAGTGCTTAATTTGCCTCATCCATTAGATACGTCTGTTTGACCAATCCACATAGCATTCTTGGCTTAGTTGGTCTAGTCAACCCGTCCAGTCCATTCAGTTCATATCTATTAGGCCCAACTGGCTTGGTCAATTTGTCCTATTTGTGCGATTTGATATGTTTGACTGACCCACAACCAAAATCTGTCATCCTGGCTCATCTGACCTAGACTATTCCACTTGGTCGGCCCAACCTTGTTGATTTACTCGGTCTGCTTTGCTGATTCGGGTTGCCCAAGAGGCCTCAACCCTCTAAATCCTCTTGGCTTGCTCGACTCACTCAAACCACCAAGCTCACCGACACATTTGATCAACCTAGCCTAATTGGCCTAGCATAATCATTTATCTCGATTTCAATTATACATTAGATCAATCTAGCTTGGTATGTTTTATATATATATATATATATATATAAAGTTTGTTGAATTTCTTAGTTATCCTAAGTTAGTAATTGTTCGTACTTGGTTCCCTTTTATTATATGATCATCAAGTGGGGCATCTCCTGGTAAGTGGGAATCATACTCTCGAGGCGTGACAAATTCTTCTAAAACTAAAAAAAATCTGCATACAATTTTGAAAACATATATCTAACAATACTAATGAATATTAATTAGTTAAATATTACCCAATGATATCCTTATTACTTTTACATAGTGAAAAAAATGAAATATAGTTACTACTACTCTTAAAAGTAACCAAATGTTCTTTTCTTATTAAAATGAGTATTATTCATAAGATCACACGATGTAAAAATAGGGCAATGCCATCGTATTTTCTCCATTTCCTACCCCAAATATAAGGCTCTCTTTGTAAGCCATATATGCTCTCCCCGCTTATCCATTTAAATTTCCTCCAACAATAAGCTTTCTAATATTGGGTAGTCAGTATGTGATTAACAATTTGATCTAGATTCTCCCAAAATCCATTTTGACTTGATCAGTTAATCCTAATAGGAAAGCACAAACATTTGCATAACTTGTAACACGAAATCAACTTCAGTACAATTGTTCCTTCCTAACTTCCACTTTATCCTCATAATCCTCATCTGCTAATGATCCATGCTCCACTTAACCATCGTGCATAGCCCAATTCAAAGAATTATATCATTCCCAGCCAATTATTTGGTTCGAATAGTAGAAATTGACAATGAGTAAAATGATTATTGTTTGTGAATAGAATTATATTAGGAATAAAAGAGGAATATGCATTCTTAATTTGGTTCGTGGAACTACAATTCAACCAGATATCAGAAAAAGTACTAAATTTGATATAAGAACTAAGAGGCCTTAACAATTTGTCACTATTGTTATTCCAAGTTGATTTTCAACCAAATATATAAACACTTGTTTGATGGAAATTCATCAAAGAATGGAATAGCTATTCCTGTGAACCAAATATTCTAAGTCGTCTATTCTTAATCTGAACTAGACATAACAAAGTGAGAATTTTTAGCTATTTTGCATCACCTATGAATGCTGATGTCACACTTTGCATATCAAAGGCTCCTTGCATCACCTATGGGTGACAAGCTTGTCATATAATAAATATGATTAAGCTACATTGCTATGTGGTTTAGACACCATTTCTGTTGATTATCAAACCATTAACTCTGATAATAAAAAAAGATGAAAGATAACCCACAACAATTAATCAATTAGTTTTAGAGGGCTTACAATGTGGGTTCATGCAAAACCAAATCAAGTTTATTTTATTAATTGTCAAACATAGTCGTTCTTATTTTAAGGAAAATACACCGTTTCACTTATGCAGATAAAAAAAAACACAAACATAGCAAAGGAAATCACAAGTGCAATACATCTTTTGAGCCACATCAATTGTTCATCATTCATGTCTAGGAAACTAAATCATAATCAAGTACCTTGATGACTAGTAGTAGACATGAAATTATTCTTCATCTTTTTTGGAGAGACCCTCCCTTCTGAAGTTCGAAAGGATCTGCAGATGGAGGAACAAATATAAATGCAGTACTTCCCTAATTCAATTATTCTGTTAACTCTACAGAAGAAAATTGACGTTGAACCCCTCAAATCCTAATGTGTTGTCCAATTTCTGCTAGATTGAAATTTATAACAGTAACTGGAGACTGTGGATTACCACCACAGCTAGCAGCCTTCTACTACTGAAACAAGGATATAGACAGTAAATTGTTTAATATGATATGCACATTAGTGTCTTGCAACTGGAGGAGTGTAAAGCAGAAATTGGAAACAAAAGTGCAATGGATATCTACTATACTAGCAAGCAATTTCAACTGGAAATTTACTGGCAAAATACAAATAAAGCACAAAAATAGAGATAAAAACAAACTAATCAAATTGCATTTGATACATTGAAAAGCTATGTTATTCAAATGGGTACGATCTAGGTGATATACACATCATCTCCAAGTCCAAAAGCATCCCTTTATAACCATACTTACAATTAGTACTTCTAATCTTAAGCACCACCTGAAATAAATCATACCTTATCTTTACATTTGTTTTCTTTACTTGAAAAAAGCAGGAAATTACTAAAACAGGGAGTGGGATGGAGAAAGCCAATGCAAACTTCATTTTCATATTCTGGGTATTCCACACTATCTTGTATTGCAAGGACAAATTTAAATGCAAGAATATTCAACTGCCAGTATGTAGAAAATGAAGTGGCAGAGGCATGTGATTTGTATAAAATGATTTGTAAGAAAAAAAAACAGTAAATAATACCTTTTACTAGTGCAGCCATCTGTTGAAGATTTGATAGTTACATTCTTTAGATTATTGATTTGGAGAGTTCTTATCAATATGTTTGTTGTGGCTGTCTCGATCACTTGACCCTCTAATAACCAAAAAAATAAGAATGAGAAATCTTAATCTTATGACTACCTGAAACTGTGAGAAATAAGAAACAAAAAGTTGAAAAGGATATATCGATGAAGTAAAAAACATTGTGCAGTAATAGTTAAAGAAAATATCTATTGTAGATGGTTTCACTTTTTCCAACTAATCCATATATCGAAGGACATAAATCCACTGTGGATCAGCAGATATTACTACACTTGACAAAGAGGCAATAAAGTATGAGCTCAGACAATGAAGAGGTATAAAGAGTTGCTGCAAGAAAATATAGTAATGTAACGTAAATATGCTCAAAGTGCCAGCTTGACCAAGACTGCAGCGCAATTACATTTCCCCATTCAAGAAAAAGATCAACTAAATGTCAAGTCCAACTAAGCTTTATCAGAATTAAGACTTAACAAGTAAAAGGATTATATTGCACATTTATTCTGATGTGATCTAGTTGCAATTCTGAGAAAAGGCGAAATATGAGATCAAACCAGCGAGCGAAAGGGAATGGGGGAAGGAGACCCACCTGGAGGCGCCGTCTCACGCTCACACACATACACGCGCATTCTTCCCTACGGATTGATCTTAAATCATAAGAGAATTCTAGTGAAGTACTCCAAATGTAAAGAAAAGGGCAGTTTGAGGAAATTTAGGAAAGGAAAAAAATAGGGTTCTAAAAAAGGAGAATGAGGAGAGAAGAGTACCGGGTTGGAGGAAAGCACTGGGGAGGAGAAGAAGCCGCGGGAGGGGAGGCCGAAGAGGTGTTTGGAGGCTGCTCCGGAGGGCTGCGCCGCTACTCCTCTCGGCTGGGAGGGAGGGGAGACGTCGATCTCCATGAGGTCCATTGCCATTGAGAAGAAGCCCCGGTCAAATGGATTTATCGCGTGGCGATCCAGCCAACTTCTAGTTCGCATCCGGTTCGATCAGCGCAGGTTCATATTTTCCCGTATGATCACGTCGCAAAAAAATAATTCGCTCATCTAATATTTTCATAAATTCGTCCCAAGACCAACACGGATGATCCCGAAACCTAATTTATGTGTAGCTCAGTCAGCCAGTCTGACACCTCACAAAGACAGGTCAAGGCTATGGGTACGCGGATATACCGATGTGGCAGGCCAGGCTAAGGGCCCGAGTCCCCCTCGGGTCGAATTGCCCAACTAAGTGGCTAATCGGGCGTAGTCTAAGCTAGTCCCACCTGGAAACGCCGAGTGCCTGACTCAGTTCGTCGTTCGGTCCGATATGCAGTCTAAATTAGCCACCAGCGAGAGATACTGATTATTGGGCATAAGATCGTCCGGGCAATACTCGTTTGGCATCCAGTCGGCAGTTTTCCTGTGTCACAATCCTATGACCCAAGAACGAGTCGGATTGGGCGAGTCCGAGTGCCCTTTGACTCGGAGGGTACTCTGTTCTAATCCGTGGGGGTATTAGTTGCACGCCAAAATCTCACTCGGGGCAGTTGGTCGGTGTTCTGACTCGAGGATTGTCGTTTTCCGAAGGAGCACCTACCTTGACGCCTTACTGATAAAGGCGGTATGAGAGGGCGCAGGTCGGCTTTGTTGGTGCCGGAAGCACCATATCGAACCTTGTTTTGATATTGGCAAAGGGTTCAAAGTTAAGTATCATTGGTGATCTAACGATGTTACTCAAGTTGTGCAGGAAAAGTCCTAGGTACACTAGGTACTAAGTCCTGGTTCTATGAATTGAGCACTAAGTCCTGGCCGAGGGCAGGGCACCGAAGACCTGGTTCGAGGAACTGGGCACTAAGACCTGGCCAAGGGCTGGGCACCGAAGACCTGGTTCGAGGAATTGGGCACTAAGTCCTGGTCACGGACTGGGCACGAAGACCTGATGAGTAAAGTTGGGCAAAAGTCCAACCGGAGGAGCCGGTTGGCAAAAAGGTAAATTCTCCTGAGAGGAGTAAGTGAGAACGCGTTCCCCGTAGAGGGAACATTAGGCGTTGGCTCGACCTAGGGTTCCATTTGGGAGACCCGAAGTCAGAATCAAGACAGCTACGACTGTAAATAATGACTAACATTCTTGCTTTGTTTGTTTTGGAACTAACCTTGGTTACAGGGACCAAAGTGTTGATGCAGTCTGGCCTGGTTGTTGTTTTGGTGTTTGACAATGATTTAAGTTTGGTTGAATGAAATTCGGGTTAAGTCCAAGTGGATCTGGGAGATCACACGCTGGTATGGAAAAAGTCCTAACTTGGAGGGTTAGGTGAAAAGTCCTAGTCTGGAGGGCTAGGTTGGATGAAATCCCGGTGAGTGAAGCCGGGTCCTGGTGAGTGAAACCAGGTGATGGAAATCCCGGTGAGTGAAGCCGGGTCCTGGTGAGTGAAGCCAGGTGATGGAAATCCCGGTGAGTGAAGCCGGGTCCTGGTGAGTGAAGCCAGGTGATATGAGTTGGTAAGCTTCTATTGGAGTGTGCAGGCTTTACAGGGATGATTCAAACATTGGAGGAGAGTCAATGGGAGGCTTTCCTTGGAGCAGGTTTGGCTGTTTCCTTGTTTCAGGTCTCAACGGCGTCTGGAGAGCAGCTGGCAACTGACGGAGGCTCAGCTGGAGAGGGTCTTCAGTGGACTGAGTGCTCAGGGAGTCAGGGGGTCAGGCTGTGGCTTCAGTGGATGCTGATGGAGAGCCTGGTGATGGGAGCAGATGCTTAAGACGAGGCTGGAAGCAGAGGAGCGATAAGGAGAGAAAATAGACAGGAACTTGAGGAGTTTGGCTGGGCTGTGTGTTGTGCTCTCTGTTGCTTTGTGCTTGAGCGTTCTTGTTTTATCTTTGTGAGCTATCCTTCTCTTAATCTCGTGAGCTTATCTTGTATCCTATTGAGACGCTTATGGAGAGGTTTCTCCATCGAAAAGGAGGCTCTATCTGGTATTCACCGGGGCTTCATCTGCCGACGATCAAGGGATCGCCCACCTTACGGGCACGCCAAGGAGTAGGGGCAAGTTATCCCCGAACCTTGTATATCGAGGTGTTAGCGTCGGTTTGCTTTCCTTTGCTTTGGGTTGTTGTGTTTAGTTTTCTGTTTCTGCATTTGCTTCCGCTGCCTAACTCTGAAGTGCAGAATAGATTTGAAAAGCTCAAAAGTTTTGTGTCCGACTAGATTCACCCCCCCTCTATAGCCATCCAAGTTCCAACAAGTGGTATCAGAGCTTGGGGCTCTGTTCACGGCTTAACATCCGAGAGCTTACAATAAGATGGTTGGAAGAGAAGGAATGAGCACAAACCGACCTCCACTCTTCGACGGCACAGATTTTCAATATTGGAAATCGAAGATGGAGTTTTATTTGAAGACAAACATGAGCATATGGTTCTCGGTCAAAGAAGGTTTCATCCCTCCAAGAGATGTTGAAGGAAAAGATCTCGATTTCTCAAGTTGGTCGGCTGAGCAAATACGAAAGAGTGAAGCAAATGCCAAAGCGGTGGTCACTTTGTAATGCGGGTTGACCAAGGAGGAGTTGATCAAGGTGGGTCCTTTTACAAGTGCTAAAGATCTTTGGAACAAAATCATTGAGCTCCACGAAGGAACTCAAGACACCCGAATAGGCAAGAAGGACCTCCTTCACAGTCAACTCCAAAATCTGTCCATGGAAGAAAATGAAAAGGTAAGTGAACTCCATGGAAGATTCAAAGAGATCCTCAATGGCCTCCACTCCATCAATGAAAAGGTAGAAAATAGAGACCTAATAAGGTATGTTCTCAAAGCTTTTCCTAGGAACGCCTTATGGTCATCCATGGTGGATGCTTACAAGGTTTCCAAGGATTTATCTTTTGTTAAGTTAGAAGATCTATTTTGTGAAATGGAACTACATGAGATCTCTAACAAAAGTTCAAAAGAGAAAGGTATTGCTTTAGTGGCAGGTGACAACAAGAAGAAGAAGAAGAATGGGAAGAAGAAGGAGAAGGAAGTTTCTTCATCCTCATCTTCATCCTCATCCGAGTCCAAGGAAGAGGGTAGTTGGTCTTCTTCCTCCGAGATGACCAACTTTGTTAGAAGAATGATGAGGAAGAGCGGGCGCTTCAAGGGTAAAGGTAACCCGAGTGAAGTTAAATTTGATAAGTCTAATGTTACTTGTTATGAGTGTAGCAAGAAAGGGCATTACAAGGATGAATGCCCGAAGTTAAAGAAGAAGAAGGATAAATCAAAGAAGAAAAGGAAGGCCTTGAGGGCTACATGGGATGAATCGTCCTCTAGTTCATCCAAAGAAGAGAGGGAGGAGGAGAATTACACTCACCATCGTGCCCTCATGGCCATAGAGGATTCAAATGGAGAGGAAAGTGGAGACGAATCAAGCTCCTCAACCGCGCCTTCATCATCTTCGGATGATGAATAGGTAATCTCTCCCGAGCTTGATAAGTGTTATAGAACCATTGCATGTCTAGTTAGGTTGCTTAAAAAATCCAAGAACAAAGTTAAATTGTTGAAATTGGAAGTAGAAGAGTTGAAATCCTCTAAGGTGGAGGATATTAATGATTTTCATGAGAAATCCTCTAAGGATGAGGATCTTGATAATTTGCATGTTAAAAATCTTGAGGATGAAATAAGGGCTTGAAGGGTGAAATTGAAAACCTCAAGAATATTCTTGAGAAATTTTCAACAAGTTCCAAAACCCTAGATATGATCTTAAACTCCCAAAGGGCGATTTATAACAAGGCTGGTATATGTTACCGACCTAAGGAACCAACCTTTGTATCATTAATGTCAAGAACCCAATTTAGATCATCAAATGATTCTAGGGTTCAAAAAGTCAAAAAGAAAATGACTAAGGCATGGGTGCCTAAGTCTTTCATTGTAGATGTCTTATGTCCCAAAATTTGGGTACCTAAAACCTCAATATTTAGAATTGTATAAGCATTAATTGAAGGGGAGTATCTATCAACATAGGTTGTTGATAAGTGGTGCTCCAAACCCAAGACTAAGGTTATACTAGTTTCAAAATAAGTCAACAAGCCTTGGAAATTGTTTTTATATATTGCATGAAGTGTTTAGATTCACACATAATTTGCTCTTGCCATGAATTGCTTGGTTTTCTTGTTGCAATTTATATTTTTCTGCAAGTTATATGCCTTATCTCAAGGAACACAATTGCATATATGATATACAATATCAATACATGATAAGGCATCAATAGACAAGGACATGAGCTCAAGGTTTAGACTTAGATTTTGCTTAAGGTATTTTGTTTGGTAAACATGATCAAGTATGCCATGATTTACTATATGTGTTAGTAACGTTAATGTATTGCATGCAAATTTTTGAGGAATATATAGGTTGTGATGATCATCATAAAACCTCACAAGGCAACATCAATGTATGCTTTTAAAATGTTTTTAAAACTGGTTAAATGAGATAAAAGCATGTCGGACAATCATGTATTAGAAAGCTTGATCATGAATTGATCATAAGTTGATACAAGCATGTTTTGGAAACTTGATGATAATATGATACAAGCATGTTTTGGGAATTTGATCATACTTTAATCATAATGTGATATAAGCATGTTTTGGAATTTTAATCATCCATTGAAATTGACACAAACCTAATTTTAGTTAAGAACAGCATGATCACATAGTTTATGATGTTTTAAGTTCCATGACTTGCTTGTTTTTTTCCACTTGACTGATATTTAAGTTCATGCTTAGCAAAAACTGATCATGCCTTGATGAATCTTGATTTAGTTAAGGGACATAAACCATGTTGTTTATTTTTAAATAAGGAAAACCCTTCTTTAGAATCAAACAAATTAAAACCAATTGAGTTAGGGTTTGGGAATGGCTAAGAACTGAAACAAACCTAATTTCAGAGTTTCTGAAATCGATTTCTGAAATCTGGAACTCAGAAAACATTCTGTGCTGAACCTGATCGGTCACCAGACCGATCAGGGACCCCTCTGATCGGTCCGGTGACCGATCATACCAACTCTGATCAAGGAACTCCCAGATCATTCCAAATTGATCCAAAACCTCCTCAAACCAATCAATTTTCATCGAATTGTATCAGATTACTTATCATACTGATACACACAATCATGATACAATCTGATTACAATTGAAACATGTTTGATCATCCAGTGGTACAAACCTGGTACTAAGGGAGCACAAATTTGTTCAAATGCTAAAATATGGGTAGAAATTGTTAAGACCCTTGATTCTCAGAAATGTTTCTGAAACATCAAGTGATCCTAATCATACTTGGAACAAAATTTGATACAAACCTATGTTGGAATGTTCAAATTCATGAGAAAGGGTTTGTTGAGTCATGACTCTTGTTTTTAATGTCGTGTTCCAGAAATGTTTTTGGAATGTCGAATATCAATAGAGTCTTCTCTCCTATTATGGGATGCAAATTGTTAATGCAGTCTGATCAGGAACGTATCAGAGTTTCAGGAATTTTTCAGAAATCTGATCGATCCCCAGACTAATCAAAAATTTTTCTGTATCACGTAATCAACGAACCTGATCGGTCACGGAGACCAATCAGGATTATGTGTTGGATACAGATGCATTCCCTACTTGTCATATGAAACATATACATGTTTGACCATGATATATTTCTGTATATGGTTTCATGTGCAATTCCCACTTATTGACGTATGATGCATATACATTGTTGCCATGATACATTTTTGGTATATGCCTCTCATATGTAATTCAAAATTTACCATTGATTATTTTGGGTTTGGGAAGAGACCCTTGGTTGAGGGGGAGTTTGATGTTTAAACTTAATAACCATACCCTTTTCGATGTTTGAAAAAGGGAGAGAAAATGACTGATTAAGTTTATGATTATTATAGGGGGAGGATCATGATTCCCTAATGAGAATTGAACGGACTTCAATTGATTGATACCTAAACTTAAATCGGGTTGTCAAACAACAAAAAGGGGGAGATTGTTGATGCAGTCTGGCCCGGTTGTTGTTTTGGTGTTTGACAATGATTTAAGTTTGGTTGAATGAATTTCGGGTTAAGTCCAGGTGGATATGGGAGATCACACGCTGGCATGGAAAAAGTCCTAACTTGGAGGTTTAGGTGAAAAGTCCTAGTCTGGAGGGCTAGGTTGGATGAAATCCCGATGAGTGATGCCGGGTTCTGGTGAGTGGAGCCAGGTGGTGGAAATCCCGGTGAGTGAAGCCGGGTCTTGATGAGTGAAGCCAGGTGATGGGAATCCCGGTGAGTGAAGCCGGGTCCTGGTGAGTGAAGCCAGGTGATAGAAATCCCGGTGAGTGAAGCCGGGTGATGGAAATCCCGGTGAGTGAAGCCGGGTCCTGGTGAGTGAAGCCAGGTGATTGAAATCCTAGTGAGTGAAACTAGGTTGAAATCCCGGTGAGTGAAGCCGGGTCCCGGTGAGTGAAGCCGGGTGATTAAAATCCTAGTGAGTGAAGCTAGGTTGAAATCCTGGTGAGTGAAGCCGGGTGACCGAAACCCTGGTGAGTGAAGCTAGGTCCTAGCTTGGAGGGCTAGGTTGAAGTCCCAGTGAGTGAAGCTGGGCATGACACGAGTCAGAGAAGGGCTTGAGGCTTGTTCTCGTGACTTAGAGTGCATTTGGGCTTGCCTGGATCGATCTGGTGACCGATCAGGGAAGTTGGCACGGTGCTCCTTCGTGGATCGGTCTGGTGACCGATCCAGCGATGACTGATCGGTCTGATAACCGATCAGGGAGTATGCGTTTCACTCACTGAATGGCTCCTGATCGGTCTGGTGACCGATCAGGGAGCTCACAAGTGGGTTGAGTTCCCTTGCTGATCTGCTCCTGATCAGTCTGGTGACCGATCAGGATCACTGTGCAAATCGTTCTGGAGAACGATCCAGCATCGCAGGTTCCTCTCTATGATCGATCAGGATGGAGCTTGATCTGTCTGGTCATGACCTGATCGATCTGGTGACCGATCAGGAGGCTCCCTGATCGGTCCGGTGACCGATCAGGGATCATACAGTGGGTTTTGGGAACCTTACTGCTCGACTCCTGATCGGTCTGGTGACCGATCAGGGATACTGTTCAGATCGGTCTAGAGAACGATCAAGTGTCGCGAGATTCTCCTTATGACCAATCAGGATGGAGCCTGATTGGTCTGGAAGCTGCCTGATAGGTCTGGTGACCGATCAGGCTGGAGCCTGATTGGTCTGGGGACCGATCTGGAGTGTGCAGCAGAATGCTGGATTGGTCTGTGGACCAATCAGGAGTGTGCAGAAGACTGCTGGATCGGTCTGGTGACCGATCAGGGTCCTCCCTGATCGGTCTGGCGACCGATCAGGAGCAGAACATTAATTCAAATTCGCTGTCAGAAACTCTGATCGCGCTGTTTTCTCTGCCGATTCTCTGATACACTGCTGATATATGTTGATATGAGTTGGTAAGCTTCTATTGGAGTGTGCAGGCTTTACAGGGATGATTCAAACATTGGAGGAGAGTCAATGGGAGGCTTTCCTTGGAGCAGGTTTAGCTGTTTCCTTGTTTCAGGTCTCAACGGCGTCTGGAGAACAGCTGGCAACTGACGGAGGCTCAGCTGGATAGGGTCTTCAGTGGACTGAGTGCTCAGGGAGTCAGGGGGTCAGGCTATGGCTTCAGTGGATGCTGATGGAGAGCCTGGTGATGGGAGCAAATGCTTAAAATGAGGCTGGAAGCAGAGGAGCGATAAGGAGAGAAAATAGAAATGAACTTGAGGAGTTTGGCTGGGCTGTGTGTTGTGCTCTTTGTTGCTTTGTGCTTGAGCGTTCTTGTTTCATCTTTGTGAGCTATCCTTCTCTTAGTCTCGTGAGCTTATCTTGTATCCTATTGAGACGCTTATGGAGAGGTTTCTCCACCGAGAAGGAGGCTCTATCTTATCCGGTGTTCACGGGGGCTTGATCTGCCGACGATCAAGGGATCGCCCACCTTACGGGCATGCCAAGGAGTAGGGGCAAGTTATCCCCGAACCTTGTATATCGAGGTGTTAGCGTCGGTTTGCTTTCCTTTGCTTTGGGTTGTTGTGTTTAGTTTTCTGTTTCTGCATTTGCTTCCGCTGCCTAACTCTGAAGTGCAGAATAGATTTGAAAAACTCAAAAGTTTTGTGTCCGACTAGATTCACCCCCCCTCTCTAGCCATCCGAGTTCCAACACAAAGGATTTTGTTTCTGCAGCTCAGACGCCCCAAAGGAGTGGGGTGGTTCACGGGGCTAGACGCCCGAGAGGTCAGGGGCACCCAAGGTCAAAGCCAAAAACTGCCAAGAAGCAAGACTGCTTTGAACCACACTGGGCTAGGCACCCCGGAGGTCCCGGGCGCCCAAGGTCAAAGCCAAAGCGGCCATCGAAGCAAATCCGCCACGAAGCCAATGGACCAGGTCAACCGAGGCGCCCGAGAGGTCCCGGGCACCCCAGTCAGCCCAGGTGCCGAATCGAAGGGGATAAGCGCTGACCGAGCTGCAGATTGAGGTTCCCGCAGGTGAAGGCACGTGTCAGGCGCCCCCGTGGGTACTATAAAAGGGGCTCGACCCCAAGGCTTCAAGAACAACTCTTCCCAACGCTTCAAACACTTTCGTTCAAGCGCTACGCCCCGGCAAACTCCGACTTCGAGATCCCAGCGCCGACGATGACCCTCTTCTCCGAAATTCGATCCACCTCGGGCGTCGGTAACGAAAAGTGTAGCAATTTCAATTTCCTGATATACTCTTGTACTTCACTTGTAAATCTTTATTGCGATTATTGGATTGCCCAAAGTAAACGGTCAAGGACCGTGGGCCTTGGAGTAGGAGCCGACCGTGACTCCGAACCAAGTAAAAAAATTGACTTGTGTTCTTGTGCAATTTACTTCTTTCCGCTGCGTATTTGCTCTTACTTTTTTCGAAAAGTTTTTAACGATATTCATGTTGGTGCAATCTTGGTTAGGTCAGGGTTGACTAGGCTCGGGTGAGCCGATGTCTGATAAGCTTGGTGAGCTTATGTTTGGATGTTTCTGTTGGAGCAATCGGCCCTAAGATGGTCCGGAGTGACCATAGGTTTTGATGTTTGGGCAAAGGGTTTAAGTTAGGTTTTCCCTTGTTATCTCATATGTGTATGTTGAGTGTGCAGGTTGTACAGGTTACACATATGGACTTGACTGGACAACCTCGGTATGGTGAAGGGTGGCATGGAGAAGCTGGAGGCTTGTGTGCACCCGAGGGACCTTGGAGAGCAGGGACGATGAGCTGATGGGCGCGGACTTCGAGGCATACGTGAAGGATGGCATGGAGGCAAGCTGGAGGCTTGCATGCATCCGAGGGACGGGAGCCGAAGATGAAGAGGGCGCGAAGGCAACAATCGAGGCTACTGTGGAGGAGTCAGTGAGTCGTGAGGGTACGAGTGCGAGTGAAATGTACTCGGGAAGAGAAATCCTAGGTGAGTGAGTAGGGCAGTCGACTGCCCTTGGGGCAGTCGACTGATAAAACTCACAGAAGGGTTCTGGCCTGGGACCAGTCGACTGCCCTGGGGGCAGTCGACTGGTAAGTGACTGGTGAGCTGGCAAATTCGAACGTTGGGGGTGTCAACGGTCGAATTTGGCTGGCACCAGTCGACTGCCCCCACACTGCCCTGGGGGCAGTCAACTGGTAGCGAGAAATCAGCCCCGAGTCCTATTTAAAGAGGACTTCGTGGTGGCTGAGTTTCTTGACGAAACTTGTCTTGGTTAAGGGCAAGTTAGTAGTCTTCGTGTCCAGAGCTTTGTTTGGTGTTGTGGTGAGGTTTCTCCACCCACAAGGAGAGACACGTGATAGCCGGAGGTTATCCGGGGTTTGATCCGCCGAAGGATTGTTGGATTAGTCACCTGACCGGGGTGGATACCAACTAAATCAGGTTGTTAGCGTTGTTTTTATTTGTTTTTGTATATTCCGTTGTGCTACTAACAACGCAGGAACAAGGGGGTTCGGAAAATCGCTATTCACCCCCCTCTAGCGTACGGAACGATCCTTATAATTGGTATCAGAGCGAAGGACCGCTCTTGATCGGACTAACCGTCGAGGGAGCATACGCTAGAGGAAGAAAGATCATGGAAGATAAGTTGGGGGAAGACATCTACACTTCACCGCCCTACGATTATCAAGATTTCAACTATTGGAGGGCGAGGATTGAAACTTGGTTTGGAATGGAGTGGGAACTTTGAATCGCGCTTGAAGTGCCATATGAGACTCCAAAGGATAAGTACGGGAAGAGGCTTAGGCCTAGATATTGGAGTCAAGAACAATAAGATCAAGCGAAAGCAAACGAGAAGGTAATTAGCACTTTGATAAATCTTTTGCCTAACAATGTTTTGAGTGTTGTAGGAAAATATGAAAATGCATGTGAATTATGGGATGAATTGAAAGATATCATGAAACTCCTACACAAACTCAAGAGCCTAAGGAGAAAAGCCCCATGATTCAAGAAGAGGAGAGAATTAAGTTATCTACATCCCCAAGTGAAGTGGAAGAAGAGAGTGAGAGATCTTGAACCACCTCAAGAGAAGAAAAGGAAGAGGTCTCCACCTCAAGGATTGAGGGGGAGGAGAGACCGTCATCGATACCGGAGCAAGAGGAAGCATCCACATCATCCAAGATTGAAGAAGAAGTCAACCTAGTCTCCACCTCCACCAAAGCTAAATTGAAGGAGCACATCACATGCTTTGGTTGCAACGAAAAGGGGCACTACAAGGACAAGTGCCCAAAAGGTAAGAAGGAGGTAAAATCTAAACCCGAGTCCATTCGATTTAAATCTAACATGGATTGTAGGATTGGAGGAGCCCAAGAAAAGAAAAAGGAGATTAGATGCTTCACGTGTGGTGAGCTAGGGCACTACCACACCAAGTGCCCAAAGAGTGGAGAGCTTAAGAAGATGGAGCACTTGAGGAGATGGGAGAAAGAGCAAAGGAAGAAGAGAAGCCCACATCAAGGAGGGACTACAAGGGTAAGGGAGGTAATTCCTAACCCTAGATTAAATTGTCATTCATATTTAAGTTCCTCCATGAATGCTAAGAATCATGCCAATTACCCATCCATGAATATTAGAAATAATGCAAATCACTCACCCATGCATGCTAGATTTCATGAAAATTGTCTTTTTGTGCATAACCATGGTTTTAAATATCATGATAGGAATAAGGATAACAAGGTAGATACATATCCTAAGAAAAGCATGCATCATGGTAAATCTAAGACCTGTGTATCCAAGGCTAAAGGCATTAATCCCAAGGGAGGGAAACAAATGCTTAAGAAAATGGGTAGTTCTAGGAATATCCAAAATGGGCATGTGGATTCTAGGTTTAGGAACCTAGAATGGGAAAATCAAGCTTTAAGGGAAAAACTTGAGAGGTTAGAGAAAACCCTAGAGAGATTCACTATTGGATCTAAGGGTTTGGATATGGTGTTGGGTGGTCTAAAACCCAACAATGATAGATCGTGTCTAGGATACCGATCTAGGGTCTCCCATGCCAAGGAAAAGAGATATGCTAGGGTAGCATATGATTATGGTAAGAAGGGGGAGTGCAAGAATGGCAAGGGAATGTCATCAAAAGGAAAGGAAAAGGTCTTAACTAAGGACAAGGGGTCCAAGGTTAAGAGGGTTGAGTTCGTAGGCCAAGAGTCACCGGAGGTTCACCGGTGTGGTTTAGCATTTGTTGAGTCACCTAGGGAGGTGGCTAGGGCTAAGAGCTCAAGGGAGAGCTCTAGAAGCCTTTGGGATATATGGTGAATTGACCTTAGGAGGGGTTCTCCTAGTGGTCTAGATGGACCATGGAGTGTGCCAAAAGAATTGGAGACGGACTTGAGTCTCAATTCTTGGGTTTTGGCGCGGTATTTTTGAGTTTCATGCATGGAAATATGACATTGGGGTCATATTGCATGAAAATTAGTTTTTGGTTTGTAATTGCCATGTAAATTAATGCTAGGGATGCATTGTGGAGTGGCATGGGCAAAGACATCAAGAGGAAACCAAAACTAGGACTTTAGGTCAAGGTTTGATTGAAGTTTTTGGCTAGTTTTGGATTTTATGTCAAACTTGGGAATGGTGATAGATACATTTTCGAATGTATTTTTCCCAAGTAGATATGGGTACCACAAACCTCTCCACAAAATTTAGAAATTTTTGGAGATTTGTGGAATTTTTGGCGCATTTCTGAATTTCGTCAGAAATGCTGAAATTTCAGACTTTCAGAGTATCAGTCGACTGCCATTTTGGCAGTCGACTGGTCAAGGCCAATTTTTGTATCAGCAGCTGGTTTGGGGTCCAAATGATGCAAAACAAGTGTATGGGGGGCTATTACACATTTTTTATGATCATTGGGGATTAAAAGAACCAATAATTGAGATATTATTGGGGTCTTTTTGATGTATGGTAAAGGGGGAGAAGTTTGAGTTTAAGTTGGGAAACCAAACTTATCTTTGCTAGAAACCCTAGGTTTAGGGGGAGTTCAGATTAAGAGGGATCATAATTACTCCACTTGTGGCGTAAGGGGAACCTTGGAGAGGTTCTTAAAAAGTCTTTGTAAGTCCAATGTAGGGGGAGCTTGGGAGAAGCTTTAAAAAGCCCGTGAAAAGTCCTAACTTGGAGGGTTAGGTGTGGGGAGCCTTGGGATAGGTTTTAAAAAGCCCATTTCGGAAATTCCTAACCTGGAGGGTTAGGTGTAGGATGCCTTGGGAGAGGATCCATTTTGCATTGCATATGTATTTTGTTTTAGCATGGTTTTTGCTATTGACTACTATCTTGTTTTCCCTAACTTAAACGGACTGCCAAACATCAAAAAGGGGGAGATTGTTGAAGCAATTGGCTCTAAGATGGTCCGGAGTGACCATAGGTTTTGATGTTTGGGCAAAAGGTTTAAGTTAGGTTTTCCCTTGTTATCTCATATGTGTATGTTGAGTGTGCAGGTTGTACAGGTTACACTTATGGACTTGACTGGACAACCTCGGTATGGTGAAGGGTGGCATGGAGACAAGCTGGAGGCTTGTGTGCACCCGAGGGACCTTGGAGAGCAGGGACGATGAGCTGATGGGCGCGGACTTCGAGGCATACGTGAAGGATGGCATGGAGGCAAGCTGGAGGCTTGCGTGCATCCGAGGGACGGGAGCCGAAGATGAAGAGGGCGTGAAGGCAACAATCGAGGCTGCTGTGGAGGAGTCAGTGAGTCGTGAGGGTACGAGTGCGAGTGAAATGTACTCGAGAAGAGAAATCCTAGGTGAGTGAGTAGGGCAGTCGACTGCCCCAAGGGCAGTCGACTGATAAAACTCACAGAAGGGTTCTGGCCTGGGACCAGTGGGGGCAGTCGACTGGTAAGTGGCTGGTGAGCTGGCAAATTCGAACGTTGGGGGTGTCAACGGTCGAATTTGGCTGGCACCAGTCGACTGGTAGCGAGAAATCAGCCCCGAGTCCTATTTAAAGAGGACTTCGTGGTGGCTGAGTTTCTTGACGAAACTTGTCTTGGTTAAGGGCAAGTTAGTAGTCTTCGTGTCCAGAGCTTTGTTTGGTGTTGTGGTGAGGTTTCTCCACCCACAAGGAGAGACACGTGATAGCCGGAGGTTATCCGGGGTTTGATCCGCCGAAGGATTGTTGGATTAGTCACCCGACCGGGGTGGATACCAACTAAATCAGGTTGTTAGCGTTGTTTTTATTTGTTTTTGTATATTCCGCTGTGCTACTAACAACGCAGGAACAAGGGGGTTCGGAAAATCGCTATTCACCCCCCTCTAGCGTACGGAACGATCCTTACAGTTTCGATATTTGATAATTATGTTTGAATGTCGTATGATGTCAAGTGGGTCAAGGTTGACTGGAGACTTGACTAGGTGAAGTCCAGGTGGATCTGGGAGATCGTACGCTGGCATGGAAAAAGACCTAGTGGGACTAGGTGAAGTCCAGGTGGATCGGGGAGATCGCACGCTGGTATGGAAAATGACCTAGTGGGACTAGGCACGCCTAATGGGACTAGGTGAAGTCCAGGTGGATCGGGGAGATCGCACGCTGGCATAGAAAAAGACCTAGTGGGACTAGGCACATCTAGTGGGACTAGGTGAAGTCCAGATGAATCGGGGAGATCGCATGCTGGCAAGGTGGAAGTCTACCGAGAGACTAGACCTAACTCGAGGGTTAGGCAAATCTGGTAGGGGAATCAGGTTAAGTCCTAGTTGGGAACTAGGCAGAAAAAATCCAGGTTAGTCAAGGGGTTGACCAGACACTTGGTAGGGAACCCTAGACTTGTGAGCACAAGTTAGGTCGGACTTAATCGATTGGCTAATCGATTAAGAGAGTTTGTTGCGAGAACAGAAGGTGGCTGAATCGATTGGGCAATCGATTCAGCCTTCCCTTAATCGATTGGGGTAATCGATCACTGAGGTTTACGCGAGAGAACAGAGAGGCTCTGAATCAATTGGGCAATCGATTCAGGACACTGGTAATCGATTACGGTTCGAAAACTAGTCGTTGAACGGCTAAGTGTGATGTGGTAATCGATTGGGTAATCGACTCAGAAACCCTAGGCGTCGGGTATAAGGGTTTTCGCGCAGGTTTTGAGTCGGAACACTTCTCCCCTGCTTCTCCTTCATCAGTGTCATTTCAAGGGAAGCCTTGGAGGACATTGCTGCTGCATTTCCAAGGTTCTAGAAGCAATCACAAGCTTGAAGATAGCAAGGAAAGCAAAGCTTGAGCTTATCATTGTAAATCTTGTAAGATTTCATTTTGTATTTGCTTAGATTCTTGTTGTATCTTATTGGAAGCTTGTAAGAGGTTTCTCCACCTCAAGAAGGAGATCTTTCATAGTGTATGAGAGAGTGAGGAGAGTGGATCCTTGGATTAGTCACCCGTCCGGGGTGGATACCAAGTAAATCCTTAGTGTTAGCGTTTGCTCGAGTCTTCAGCCGCGACAAATCATCACGGAGCAAATCGGAGCTAATCACCCTCCCCTCTAGCTCGCCTATCGGTCCCAACAATTCACCCCCCCTCTATCGTTTTCTTCAATCAACAGGCTTAGGCCTGACACCACTCGTGTTCGAATGACAAATATTCCGCTGATACGATACTCGCATGACAAGCTCTAGCAACCCGTACTACGGCGCCCTTTGCCCATGTCAGAACAAGCGGTGCCAATCGACGAATTGACAGTTGCCCATAATCCTGACCACGCATAAGACAAAATGTGACAGAGCTGTGGCAGAAGTTGTCAGTTTCCTCGGCTATATAAGACACTCCTCACTTCATACGCAAGTACACGCACAAGAGTTTTGCTATAGTTCTTCAATTTTCATTTATTCCATCGGAAATTGACTTGATCGTCGGAGTACCTTGTCGGGGACTGCTCCCGGTGGGTTGTTGATGGTCATCTTTCTTGCAGTTCTCAGAGCTAGCAGAGACGATGCTCGAGTTCACCTCGCTCTTGGGAGTCCACCTCGTTATACGACAGGATCAACGGAAATTACTAATCGAAATGTTATAATTACTATATGAAAAGAATTGACATAAAATCTTAACCTTCAATTTTTAAAATAACAATACTCATCTGTTAACTATCAATAGATCCTAATTCATGAAGATTTATCCAATCTGAGCACGCATGCCATGAAAACACAAAGATATTGTAATTAATGTCATTTTCCTCATAAAAAATGAAAATCTTTTTAAATTTTGTTGGAAGTTTTTTAAATATAATTTATTTATCATTCGATTAAATAAGAAAAAATCTAGAAAAAATTAAATTTGATAATTTTGTAGAGAATAATTTTAACGATGATAATTTACTAAACCTATAGTAAGATTTCCTTAATAAATTAAAGTTTCATATTTACCAAAACTTTTAACACATTCACATTAAAGTGTCTCTATTTACCAAAACTTTAACACCTTTTGTAATCTACCCAAAAGATTTTATATCTATCTTTCATTCTATAATCTCATAATCTTTTTCATCGCGCATCTCCCTTGATCCTGTCGCACAGTGAGGTAAACTCCAAAGAGCAAGGTGGACCCGAGCACCGCTGATGCTGGCTCCGATCTGCAAGGAAAACGATCGTCAGCAACCCGTCGGGAAGAATTTCTGGCAAGGTACTCTGACGATCAAGTCAGTCTCTGGTGGAAGGAATGAAAACTGAAGAACTGTAGCAAAAACTCTATCGTGCGTACCTACATGCAGAGTGCGGAGGACCTTATATAGCCGAGGGAGCCGACAGTTTCTGCCCGCGTCTGCCGCCCTTTTGTCCCATGCGGGGACAGGATCAAGGGCACTATCAACTCGCCGACCAGCACCACCCAGTCTAACACAAGCAAGGGTCGTCGTGGTACGGAATGCTAGGGTATGTCAAGAAAGTACTGTGTCAGAGGGATATTCACGATTCAGACACGGATGATGTCAGGTATGCGCCGCCTCTTGTACCACTTTTGCTAGTATAGTGTCAGAGAGTGAGTGTTTATTAGGAAAATGACAAATCCCGAGTTGGAGCGCCGACCGACCACCCCCAGTGAAACCTGGTCGTGCAGCCAATACCTCCTAGATTGGAACAGGATACTCCCCGTGTCAAAGAGCGCTCGGACTTGGCCAATCAGACTCATCCCAGGGTCGTGTGGTTAGGGCACAGGGAGACCGCCGACTAGATATCAAACGGATATTGCCCGGACGACCTTAGGTTTGGTAGTCGATATCTCTCGTTAGAGACTAATGTAGCATGCGTATCGGGTGACGGACGGAGTCGGACACTCGGCGTTTTCCAGGTGGTACCAAGTCAGGGTACATCTGACTAGCCACTCAGTCGGGCGATTCGGCCCAAGTGGGCCTTGGGCCCTCGGCCCAGCCAACTATATTGATCTATCCGTACCCCATGATCCTGACCTATCCTTATGTAGCGTCAGACTGGCCAACCGAGCTATACGTGGGTTAGGTCGGGATCATCCCTAGTGTACGCCTCCTTATTCATTGTTGTTGTTCGTTGTACAACCTAGGTTCCTATCTTTTACAAGATTTTGAATTAATTTCAGTCTTAAGTAGTGAAATTGCAAACTTATTTTGCAAAATGAGACAAACCCAAGCTTATTCTTTAATTTTGGTTCGAAACTCATGAATTATGATTGATTATTGATTAGTTTAGTTGTGCATATTAATTATTAGTAACGTGAAATATAATATTTTTTATTATTATAAATTTTAATTTATGTATTTTGTTAATGAAATTATTTTTATAACATTGATTCTTATAAAAAAAGTTTTTTTTTTTTTGACCCTTCAAAGTCTAGGACAAATCCGTGTATATATAATGTGGAGCAATAAAAGGATTAAAAATATCCTAACAAGACATATTGTAGGATATGTTAACAAAAGATGGACTCTATAAATGAACAATGAAAGACAATCAGGGTACCGTAAAAAATCGATAAGATTGAAGACCTATAGGCAAAAAATCCATGATTGATCACGAGTGAAATGTAATATTGAAATTTAGTATTTGTGTAACATCATAAAGGGATGATGTGAGATTCAAGACCTAGAAACATACGACCCATGAGAGATTATAGTGGCCCCCGGGTTATGGTACAATGACAGTGCGATTAGTCATCATCTCAGATATTCACAATTCAATCTCTATCTACGACGTATTTTGCAAGAATTTTGTTGAGTACAAGTGAATAATAAAAGAGGCGGAGAGGAAAGAAACTTCATTGTGAATGAGACTTTAGTCATACATTGGGAGTTTTAAGACATATTGGTTGGTTTAAATTTATTCAAAAGCATGCTAGTTGTGAACAAATGCATAGGGAGAGGCTCTCTCTCACGCGTGGGTGCGGCGGGGGTACAAATCCAGGGTCTGAATTTATACTGAACCAAGTTGACTCGTGTGATTGCACGACATGCGCATGTCGAATGTAGGACCGGTCGGGGCAAAATTTGCCCAAGTCTTCCACGAGAGGTCCGACTCGGGAAGTTCGGCTCGGAAAGTCTAGCTCGAGAGTTTGCACTCTATATAAAAGACAGCTTAGAACTTTCAGGTCACTCAACAGATAAGTTAAGATTAATTGTATAATTTCAATTTATTTTAATATCTCCAACAAATTTTTCCTCCAAATGGGGTGTGAATCCTGAGACACTGAACTTTTGGACCATCCGCTGTGAGCGCTTCCCGATTTACCCTGATGGCCGGTGGAAAACATTCATGAGGCCAAGCCGATCTCCCAAGGTTCATCTGTTATCTGATACATCATTTTTCATGAGAGATTATAGTGAAATGTAATATTAGGATTACACCATTAGAGACGACGTGTATAACTAGATATGGACCGAGACTACTTAAAGAGTGTTTGGTAGAGCTTCTGCTTTTAGATTCTAGCTGCATGGAAGCACTTTTGAGTATTTGTGAATGTCAAATTCTACTTCAGCTTCTGTAACTTTTACTCAAAAGCTGGAAGTAAGAATTTGATATTTTTTCTACCTTTGTTTTTTTATTTATGGTCAAGAATTAAAATTTGATATTTATACCCTTAATAAATTTATCATTTTACATAATTATCATCGCACTTTTAAATAAAATTTTATATTTTATATAATTTATATTTTTAAAAATTTGTATACATATTTTTTTATGTATTTATATAAATTTTGTCATTTTTATATTTATATTTTTATTAATTTTATATATTTTTTAAAACATATATATTTTTAAAAAATTAATTTTGATATAATATTTAAAATATAATAATAAATATAAAAAACATTAAACATTGTCAAAATTATATTTAGATAATTAAAAAAATAATTTATATAGTTTAAGGATATTATTATCATTTAACTAAAAATTAAGTTTGAGAGTAATTATTCATCAAACACTTAAATTTTACCTTATATAAGCCTGTGACTTCTATTTTTAAATATTCCATACTTTAACTTCTCATTAACTTTAAAATATTCTCTGTAAGAATCACTTTTAAATAAGTAAAAGTTTTCTCAATCCCTCAGTAGTTTATAGGTAGCTTTGAATCAAGAGGCAATAGATACATCATTGTAGTTAGCAATTAAGCTCAATCTTGAGCATTATATAGGCTTCCAAAGGTGTAAGTCAAGGAAAGTTAAGATCTTTGAACCCTTATTTCCGATCAACTAGAGTCTAGAGGTGAGCCTCAGTTAACTCATCGGATCGTAGTGTTCACTTGTCTCATGAGTCTACTAAACACAAGGGTCCGAAGATCTCAATTTAATTTCCATCATTTCCATCAAGTCCCATATATCTGTGACAATATTATTTATCTGCATGAAATGCGATTTTTGTGCTAAAATTTCGAATACATATGACAATATGTACTCGCCTTTGAGGTCATAGTCAAAATCCGATAAAGTCAGTATACTCGTTCGCTCCATGTGTTAGCCACAACATTCAATTTAGTAGTACTCATGATTTACTTTCTCCGTGTTGATCCTGAAATGATTTAGCGAGCACATTAAGGATGAGTGAATCGTCTTTTACCACCTATGACAATATGTTATTAAAATACTTTACTCAAAATTAAAAAAGATGTGATTCATGAAACTTTATAAGGTGTGATAAGGGGATGTCATACCAAGAATTGTTAAGATTCTAACGATTTCAATATCCATTATTCTAGTTTTAAAAACCTTGAATTATTCTGTTGGCAATAGAGGAAATTAGCCTTTTCTTTCTTTTTGGTTCCATCATCTATTTCATTTCACGTTGTTTTAAAAATTAATTAAATTAAATTTTACATAGTTAAAGTAGCAAGGCACTTGGTAAGCGGATTCAGAAGGTGGAAATGGGAATGAAATCTATTTCATTCCCATTTATGATGCTTGGTATACGGGAATCGGAATCAAAATAAAGATATGATACCCTTGACTTTATAACCCACCCCCCACTAGATTATCACCAAACTCATAAACCCCTCAATCAAATTCATTATCATTCCCATTGCCAAATATATATCAAGCGCATCCTAAAATTAAGTAATTAGACAAGAAAATTTTTAGCTATATTATACTTTTTAATGGGGTGATTTAACATTGTACTTTGTCACTACTTAAAAGAAGACCTCATATATATATATATATATATATATATATATATAGGAGATTGATAGTGTGCGCGAGCAGCCCATGCGCGTCCATGCGCGACATCCCAATTTTTTTTTTTACAAATGAAACAATTCCTCATGAAACTAATTTTTATTAATTTTTTTTTGTTTTTTCCTCCTCCCACCGCGCTGCTCGTCTTCTTCGTTGGCGCGGCAGACGGCGGACGGAGGCGGCGACGGGCGGAAGCGGCGACGGGCGGAGGCGGCGACGGGCGGAGGCGGCGACGGGCGGAGGGGGCGGCGACAGGAGGAGGCGGCGACGGCGGACGGAGGCGTCGACGACAGCCGTAGGCGGCGAGGCAGTCGGAGGCGGCGAGGCCTCGCCGCCTCAGACTGCCTCGCCCCTCCGTCTGCCGCGCCAACGAAGAAGACGAGCAGCGCGGTGGGAGGAGGAAAAAAACAAAAAAAAATTAATAAAAATTAGTTTCGTGAGGAATTGTTTCATTTGTAAAAAAAAAAAATTGGGATGTCGCGCATGGGCTGCTGCGCACAGTATCAATCTCCTATATATATATATATATATATATATTAGTGTGTACTTATGTGTCAAAACATTTTTATATATTTATGATAATTATTTTAATAAAGGCAAGTATTTATCGATAATCATTTACTTTTCTGTACGTATATGATTAATGATAAAGTCTCATAAATTAATGGTTATATTATTTTGAAAATGGTGCTTGATCGGATAGATATCTAGAGGGCACAGATATCTAGATCAACGCTGAGTATGACTAGGTCAAGATAGACCGAGGGATGGATATTCAAGTTGTACTTGGGGTGTCTTGAGTTTAGAGGTACACTGGACACGACCCACTTAAGAGAACACCATATATTAAGCATCATTGGTCGTTCGTCTTAATGAATGAGTTTAACTGAACTTTTGACTTGAGACCTTCTTTTATTCTATGCGTGGAGTTACATACTTTGACATCGTTAAAAACAATCTTTAATTGGATTGTGATTAATATAGTAATTGAGTGCATGACAAAAACGTAAATAGAATAGTGTTGAGTCTATGCGTGGAGTTACGTACTTTGACATCGTTAAAAATAATCTTTAATCAGATTGTGATTAATATAGTAGTTGACTAAGTTGAGTGCATGACAAAAACGTAAATAGAATAGCGTTGAGTCTTAATAGAAATATTAGTGACTCGAAATCCATGGCCATGGAGGAATGATTATCATTCAAGATGAGTCTATTATATCTTGGAAATCAAATAAAATAATTATTTTGGTGAAGATACATAGTGCACCGAATTAATTGGGATGTAGGGTAAAGATGAAAAATTGAATTACACAGTAATCGATTCATAAAAGTTTTAGTTTATAACTAATATTCTATCATGTTGAGTGGCTAAAAACTGTTGCTAGACATGAACAGTATTTGTAATTGATTATACTGTCTTCGTGTATAGAACCTAGAGGGTCGCACGCATAGCACATAGACATGAACAGTATTTGTAATTGATTATTTTATCAGATACTAAAATTAATCAATTTATTATTTCTAAATAAGAATTAATTAAATTATTTATTATTTTTGAAATATTGGAAGATAGAACGGATCAAGATCAAATATAGATTTATTTAATCTAGAGAAAAGAGAGCGAAATTTATCTCTTATTCTCTTTGGAGAATTCAAAGAGTCACAATTATGCTTGTAATAATGGAGAAGATGAACAGTCTCTATTAATGATTATTAATGGAGAATTTAAAAAGTCGTAATTATGATAATTAATTGAGAAGATGAAGAGTCATGTCTCTTCATTTTACTTGGAGGCTATATATATATAGCCGCCCTTGGAAGAAGACTAAGGAGCACTTCTCTTTTGTCTTTCTTATGCAAGCTCTTTCCACCTCTCCCGGGAAGCCTTCGGCAACTTACTCTTTTTCTGATCAGGGACACATTTTCAAATTCATAGTGCTTCCGAATGTATTCTGTTGATCCAATGTCTAGCACCTAACGGATCATCCAATTTGTGATCTAGCACGTGGATACCGCTAGGAGTCACACGTGGAGCTCTCATCTGTTTGTGATATCGTTCACAAATAAGCAAAGGATTACGAGATATGTTTTCAATTTATGCTAGATTTCATATCATTTTGTTTAGAACTATATGTACCACTAAAAGATACATGATTTAAGAGCAAAATTTTCTTTATTATAAATATTTTGCTGCGCTCAGAACCTAACAGTAGTATCAGAGCCAATCGTGGTTAGATCATATAGTGCAAAACCTCTTCTTAAAAATTTTGAAGATTAGTACTTCGAGAGATTTCGAAGAAATTTTGATTTATCTCAAGTGTTATGTTTTAACATTTCAAGATAGAAATGTAAAAATAAATTTTATCTGTCAAACTTGTAGAGAATTACATGTTACGATTAAATATAAATTCCTTATGGCTGAAGTACATGATTATAGGAAGATTCATAGAGATAAATCTTGTAATGAGATTGTGCGGACGCACAAGAAGTGAATTAATGGTGAGACATTTTAATAATTATAAAATCCCTTAATTATATTAAGTTAAGATTTATTGAAAGCCCTCCATTAATAATTAAGATGATAGTTAGAGTTTTTACACAAGTCCCACAAATTAATGGTTATATTATTCTGAAAATAGATCTTGATCGGATAGATATCTAGAGAGGACACAGATATGTAGATCAACGCTGAGTATGACTAAGTCAAGATAGACCGAGGGATGAATATCCAAGTTGTACTTGGGGTGCCTTAAGTTTAGAGGTACACTGAACACGACCCGCTTAAGAGAACATCATATATTAAGCATCATTGGTCGTTTGTCTTAATGAATGAGTGTAACTGATCTTTTGATTTGAGACCTTCATTTATTCTATTCGTGGAGTTATATACTTTGATGTCGTTAAAAGCAATCTTTAATCGGATTGTGATTAATACGATAGTTAGGTGTATTGTTAGATCGATACACCTTGCTAGAGGGGGTGAATAGCAATTTTCGATTTCTTTCTTCCTACACGGTTAGTTGCACAAGCGGAATATACTAAAGTAAAACTAAACAATGCTAATAAACCAATTTACGTGGTTCGGAGATGAAGACTCCTCCACGACAGCCTGTGAAGTGGACGATCCCTCGATCCTTCGGCGGATCACTCCCCAGATGCCCTCCGGCTAGCTCGTGTAGCTCCTTGTGGGTGGAGAAACCTCACCACAAACTCCAGTACACTTTCTGAGCACTAAGAATACTAATGAGCTCTAACCAAGCTCATTTCGTCACGAGTTCTCAGCTTAACCGAGTTCTCTTAAATAGAACTCAACACTGAAACCCTCGCCACCAGTCGACTGATCATTTACCAGTCGACTGGTCCCACTCAACTAGCCAGCCAACGGCTCTCTCAACAGCTAATTTTTGAGCTTACCAGTCGACTGCCCTCCTAGGGCAGTCGACTTGTCTCAGGTCAGAAACCTTCTGTGTGTTTCTGTGCTTGTTGGCAGTCGACTGTTATATTCCCAGTCGACTGCCCAGCTTACAAACACACTCCTACTCACTCCAAAGACCCTCCTCCACGTGTGCCTTCAGGTATACTCCCTTGGCTTGCCCCTTGAAGTCTTCTTCCACCGGCTATCGTCCCTCGGATGCGCACACAAGTCGTCCCTTGGCTTGCCTCTATGCCACCTTTCACATGTGCCCTTGAAGTCCACTTCCCGGCTTGCCCTTGGAGTCTTCCTCCCTCGGCTTTCGTCCCTTCATGACTTAGCTGACTCTTCACCAGCAGCTAGCCTTGAATGTTGCATTTGCGCCCTCTTCATCTTCGGCTCTCGTCCCTCGGATGCACACAAGCCTCCAGCTTGTCTCTATGTCATCCTTCACGCATGCCTCGAAGTCCGCGCCCCTCGGCTCATCATCCCTGCTATCCAAGGTCCCTCGGGTGCACACAAGCCTCCAGCTTGTCTCCATGCCACCCTTCACCGTACCGAAGCCGTCCAGCTAAGTCAATATATGTAACCTGCACATCCTGTACACTTACATACACATATTAGAACACAAGAGAAAACTTAAACCCTTTGCCTAAACATCAAAACACATAGTCACTCCGGACCATAGATTGCCTCAACATGTATGACAAAACGTAAAGAGAATAGTGTTGAGTCAATAGAGGATTCATCGCTCTTTTGGATTACGGAGTTAACATCCTGGCCGCTTAATAGAAATATTAGTGACTTGAAATCTATGACCATGGGAGGAATGATTATCATTCAAGATAATTCTATTATATCCTGGAAATTAAGTTAAATAATTATTTTGGTAATGAAGTATAGTACACTAAATTAATTGGGATGTAGGGTAAAGATGAAGAGATTGAATTACACAGTAATTGGTTCATGGAAGTTTTAGTTTATAACTAATATTCTATCACGTTGAGCGGCTAAAAATTTGTTGCTAGACGATTATCTTAGTCTGTGTATGAATTTACACTGTCTTCGTATATAGAATATAGAGGGTCGCACGCATAGCACATAGACATGAATAGTATCTGTAATTGATTATTTTAGCAGATACTAAAATTAAATAATTTATTATATCTAAATAAGAATTAATTGGATTATTAATTATTTTTGAAATATCGAAAGCTAGAATGGATCAAGATCAAATATAGATTTATTTGATCTAGAGAAGAGAGAGTGAAATTTATCTCTTATTTTCTTTAGAGAATTTGAAGAATCACAATTATGGTGGCAATAATGGAGAAGATGAAAAGTCTCTATTAATGATTTTTAATGGAGAATTTATAGAGTCGTAATTATGATAATTAATGGAGAAGATGAAGAGTCATATCTCTTAATCATCCTTGGAGGCTATATATAGCCACCCTTGAAAGAAAACTAAGGAGCACTTTTCCTTTGTCTTTCTTGTGTGAGCTCTCTCCACCTCTCCCAGGAAGACTTGGGCAGCCTACTCCTTCTCTGATCGGAGACACATTTTCAAATCCGTAGTGTTTCCGAAAGTATTCTATCGATCCAAGTGGCTAACACTTAATGGATCATTTAGTTTGTGATCTAGTGCGTGTGGATACTGCTAGAGGAGTCACATATTGTGGGGCTCTCATCTGTTCGTGATATCGTTCATAAATAAGCAAAAAATTATGAAATATGATTTCAATTTATGTTAGATTTTATATTATTTTGTTCAGAACTATATTAACAAAAAAAAATTCATGATTTAAGAATAACATTTATTTTATTAGAACATAACAATATATATATATATATATATATATATATATATATATATATATATATATATATATATATATATATATATATATATATATATATATATAACATTTATCTTACTTATTTAAAGAAATTAAAAAGAACATGCATAATAAGTGCAACAAAATAAAATTTAAGGCACGTTTAAAATAATTTAAGGCACGTTTAAAATAGAGAAAATAAGGGAGAGTTTGATTTGTTTCATTTTCATATTTTAAAAAATCGTATTTTTTTAATTTTTTGAAAAATAATTTTTTTTCATTCTCGAGTTTTCTAGAAAACGCTATGTTTTTTTCTGAAAAATAAAGCTGAAAAATACAAATCAAATATGTTTTTCCGAAAATTGCATTTTCTATCGAAAATAAAAATGAAAAACAGATTGAAAAATACAAACCAAACGTCCCCTAATAAATCAAGGTAAGTTCAGCATACTAATTCTCCAATATTTTAATACGTGATTGGAGATTGTGTTATAGAAAAAAATCAATAATTAAATTTGATAATGCTTTTAGAAATTAGTATAAGAATGGTTAATTTTTATTTTTCTTCATGAATTGAAAATTGAAATGTATTTTTATTGATAAAAAGTTAGGCTATATATTGTTGTGACAATATGTTAAAATATTTTAACTTGAAAGAAGAATGTTTGAATGATGAAACCTTGATATATAGGATGTGTAATATCAGTGTTTTTTTACATTACATGGTTTCAATACCCTTTCTATTTTTCAAAAGTTTGAAGGATCCTTTTGAAAGAATAGAAAAAAAGTAAAATTTTCTTTTTGGTAAATAATTCATTTTATATTGATTATATATATATATATATATAAAGGTAATTAAGAAAAAAAATCGACATAAAAAACATATGTTAACTTTTGCTTAAATAGATAAGCCTAACAGTAAAATAAAAAATATTTATATTATTTATCTTTTTAAAAAAATTAAGTACACAATATGCTGCATAAAAAATTAGTTTGTTAAAAATTTTTTAAAAAATCATATTGAAAGTTGGTTGTATATAAATTGTAATAAATTTCAAAACTTTAAAGGATTTTCTAAAAGTGGATGGAATTAGGATTTTAATTGTAGGTCAGTCGTCCATTTCATTTTAATTTTTTTTTTAAAATATTATATTGTTAAAGTAAAAAATAACTAATCACAAATTTTAGCTTATAATACTTTACTGAGGTAATTTAATATTAATTACTTTATATTGATTTCTAGGACATAGAGTATTTAATAATTTTAATAGTCCTACATGATGAGTTTTACGATTAAATTGCCTTGATTTACTATGAATAATAATTGGGAGAATGAAAATAGGAGAATAAAAATTACAGTGAATAACGTGGTACCTTGCATGTACGATCTCCGACAGATTCACCGTACCTCCAGGGTATAGTTTGATTCGAGGCGATGGTCGAAGGCCGTCAATGGTATCCAAGCGATAATCAGGCATATACATGTAAAATATCACATCATGCCACGTCATACCACATCATTCACTATGATTTTTACTCTTCTATTTTCATTCTCCCTATCATTACTCATTTACTATATATTAGACCTACATGATGAGTTTTAATAGTCCTACATGATGAGTTTTAGATGATTAAATTGCCTTGATTTTCTATTTCTCAATTCATGGAGTTGTGTGGTGTTCACATAGCTAATTATTCTTTCGTCTTTTACAAAGAATACAGAATACTATGTACATGTCACTTAAGCAACCTGCATAATTTTTTTTAGGGGTTCTCTTTAAAGATAGCAGCTCAACAATTAGCAAAATAAAGTTTAAAACCTTTCAATCTTTAATTTAAAAAAGAGAGAGTTGTAATATGTTAAATGACACATGTTATCAACAAAATCATAAATTGAAAGTTTTAGAAAAAAAATAAGTAAAACAAATAATACATTTGTTTGGTACAATAATATTGAATAAATGTAATATTAAGATTAAGTGTTTGGGAATCATGTTATAGAAAAATAGAATAAGTAAAACAGATAATGTTAGGGTAATATATGATCCGGAGTGATCATGTATTTTGATATTTGGGCAAAAGATTTAAGTTAGGTTCATCTTTATATTTGATATGTGTAGTTGAGTATGCAGGTTTGCAGGATATACATAGACTTGATTGGACGTCTTCGGGTACGGTGAAGGGTGACATGGAGGCAAGCCGTGGGCTTGTGTGAGGATCCGAGGGACTATGGACAAAGCAGAAACAATGAGCCGAGGGAAGCAGACTTCGAGACGTACGTGAAGGATGACATGGAGGTAAGCCGAGGACTTGTGTGCGCATCTGAGGGACGAGGGTCAAAGTCGAAGAGGGCTTGAAGGCAACAGGTCGAGACTGCTGGAGCAGGAACGATGAGCTGAGAGAAGCGGACTTCGAGGCATGCGTGAAGGATGACATAAAGGCAAGCCGAGGGCTTGTGTGCGCATCTGAGGGACGGGAATTAAAGTCGAAGAGGGCTTGAAGGCAACAGTTCGAGGCTGCTGGATGAAGAGTCAACCAGATCGTGAGGGGTCGAGTGCTGAGGGAAATGTACTCGGGAAATCCTAAGGTTCGAGTGCTGAGAAATGTGTACTCGAAAAGGGAAACCTTAGGTTTAGGGGTGGACCAATCGACTGGTGCCAGGGCAGTCGGCTGATGTATGCCACAGAAAGATCAGTCAACTGCAAATGGGGCAGTCGACTTGTGACGGATGGAAATTCGAACGTTAAGCTATAGCAGTCAAATTTGAGTGGGACTAGTCGACTAGTAACGGTCTTCTCATCCTTGAGCACTATATAAAGGAGCTCGATTTTGGCTGAGAGTTCTTGACGAAATTGGCTTTGGTTAAAGGCCAATTAGTAGTCTTTGTGCTCAGGAGTGTTGTGCGGATTGTGACGAGGTTTCTCTACCCACAAGGAGCTACACGAGCTAGTCGGAGGTCTTCCGAGGAGTCATCCACCGACGGTTCGGGATCGTCCACCTTACGGACAGTCGTGGAGTAAGAGCTTTATCTCCGAACCACGTAAATTGGTGTGTTTTTCTTAATTGTTAGTTTTAGTTTTTATTATTTGTTATTCTGCTTGCGTACTAACAACTTGTAAAAAAAAGAATTGGAAAATTACTATTCATCCCTCTCTAACAAACGGTAAGATCCTAACATATAATACTTTAAAAATTAGAATATGAGTGGTTAATTTTTAAAATAAAAGTACGTATATTAATTATCTAAAAAATTGAGTACATAAGACATGCTTTTATAAAATAAATAAATTTGTAAAAAATCTAAAAAATTATTTTTTTCACTATGAAAGTTTGTTGTACATAAATTTGTTACGAAGAAAATATTATTCAATTAAATCATATATTTTCAACTTAGTTGCCTTTTTAAATAAATCAAATAGAAAATGAGGAGTTCTCTTGCACTACTTGTTAAATATTTTAATAAAATTAGAAATTGGGTAGTATAAAAAATTAAAATAATAACATTTTGAAAAAAAAAACATAATAATGATACATTTGTATTTGTGTTCATGAATTGTATTCTTGTTTTAAAATTTTAACAATATATTTTATTGTTAAAATATATTAGTTCAAATTGAGAAAGATATGTTAGCTAATGGTACTTTAATAAAACATAATTAAGAGACCTAATTTATCAGGAAATTTTAAATTTTTAACGATTTTTGTATCCTTTCTAATTTTCAAAACTTTAAAGGATTTTGCTATATATTTTCAAAACTTTAAAATATTCAATAATTTTGATAGTCACGCAGGGTGAGTTTTATAGATAATCGCATTGCCTTGATTTGCTATATATTGGACCTAATTCCATTTATCAATTTCACGCAGTTGTGTGGTGTCACATAGCGAATTATTCTTTTGCCTTTTACTAATTAAAGAATACTGTATGCACATAACTTAAGCAACGTAAATAATTTTTGTTAGGGTTTCTCTTTAAATAGAGCAACCCAACAATTAAACTAAAAATATTTATATTTTTAAATAATATTTATGATATATCCATAAATTTTGAGACATTATTGTAAAAAACAATTTATAAGAGTAGGAAGAAAGTTGCTATTCATGTTCATATTTTTCATTTCAATAAGTAGAAAGAAAGTATAGAACATACACAATAAACAAAATAATTTACTTTACTTTTTTTGTTGTAAAAAATAATAGTATGGATTAGTGAAATAAAATAAAATTCAAAATCTTTTAAAATTTGAATTTATTAATAGACAAAGTTGTAATATGTTAAATGACCTGTTATCAACAAATTTTTAGAAAAGTAGTACATTAGTTCAATACAATAAGATTGAATAAATGTGATATTGATTTACAAGGGATTTCTTGGCTTGCGCCCGATTAATCTGCTTAGTTGACCGGTCTTGTTCCACGGCCTTCAACGAGAGTCCCCACCGGTCAACGAGGGTAAATCACAGGACGGAGACACGTGGCGACTTCACCACTAATGATATTGGTATCCGATAGCTCGATCACGCTGCAGCCTGTGGCGATTTCTTCCGTCAGCATACTGCGTGTTCTACCAGGGAGGAATTGAATCCGGAAAGTGAGGGATCATCCAAGTGAGTTTTTACCAATCGCGTCATGTCCGCGGGGGCGAATGAATGTGATATTGAGAATAAGTGTCAGTGTGTTATAGAAAAATAGAAACATTAAGATAGATAATACTTTTAGAAATTAGAATAATAATGGTTAATTTTAAAACAAATGTATTTATGTTAATTATCTAAAAAATTAAGTACACAACTTGCTTTATAAAAAATAAAAATATTTTGTTTTATGATGAAAGTTTGTTGTACATAAATTGTAATAAATTTGTGATGAAGAAAGTAATTCAGTTAAATCACATATTTTCAACTAAATTTGTAGTTAATTGTTTGAGATAAATCATATAGAAAAAGTAGGAAGTGGCACTAAATGTAAAGAATTTTAATGTGATTAGAGATGACTTCACAGATTTTTCACATATTGGCATAGATGATTTATATAGGGGTATTATAGTAGATAAATTTAGATCGATTTCTAACGAATATGAAATATCCTATAGGTTATCTCATCCTTTCCTGCATATGCAATTATTGTTAGGTGAAATTCTTCGTGATGTACTCCCTTTCAGAAAGTATGAGACCGTCTTGGAAGGACAGTTAAAATATCGATTTCACCAATTTACCATAAGGTTTAATGTGATAAGAGATGTGTATTATAAAAAATTAAAATTAATAATACTTTTAAAAATTAGCATAATAATGATTAATTTTTATTGGTCTTCATAAATTGTGTTTTTATTTTAAAATTTTAATTATATAATTTTTGTAAAATTATGTTTTAGAATATTTTACTTCAAATTGAGGAAGATGTGTTAAGTGATGGAACCTCTATAAAACAAGATTAAGGGATCTAATTTTAGAATTTTCTAGTTTTAATGTCCTTTCTAGTTTTCAAAACTTTAAAAAAAAGTATTGAAAATAGATGGAATTAACCTTTTCGTTGTGGGTCCATCATTCATTTCTTTTTTAAAATAAATAAATAAATATTATATAGTTAAATTAAAATAAGTAATCACAAATTATAACTTATGATGCTTTTAATGGGGGTGATTTAATATGATTACTTTGTGTTAATTTCTTGAACATGGAATATCCAATAATTTTAATAGTCATTCATAGATAATTACATTATCTTGATTTGTTATATCTTAGACTTAATTTAATCTTAGTCAATTTATACAACAAGCTTTCTTTCACCTTTTATTAAAAAAACACATTACTTATACATAGATAAAATTACAATAAGTTATACTTTTTTTATAATTTTGATCCTCTTATCTATAAATTTATATTCTTAATATATTAATTTATATTATTTTATAATTTCAATCTTTTTATCCAAAATTCAATTTGATCATTGTTAATTACTTAGCTAACAGTTGTGATGCTGACATGCAAAATAAATTTACACATTTTTGTGGGCAAATGGCCTATGTGATAATTTTTTCAAGTTTGTTTGGACATTAAAATAAATAAGGAACATAAAATCAAATCCATCATCTTAAAAATATTTTTTTTGAGAGATCGATAGCTTGGAGAAGAGAAATTTTAAAAATTTTATTTTATTGATTTTATTTTTAAGACAATATTGTTTTAATTTTTAATTTTTAATTTATTTTAATGTCCAAGTGAACTTAAAAATTATCACATAGAGGATTTATATACCCAAAACAAAAGAAATGAAAGATGAAAATAGAAGAAAAATCATAGCGAATGATTACATAGTGATACTTATATCAACATGATTATCGCTTGGACATCACGCCTTCGGCCGCCGCCCGATCAATTATACCTGAGGGCACGTTGAATCCGTCGAAGATCGTGTATATAAGATGTCACATTATTCACTATGATTTTCACTCTCCCAATCATTATTCAAATAAAACATCCAAATTTATTTTCCATATTAGTATTGCCGTTGTCAGCTAAGCAATTACAATGGTCAATTCAAATTTAGGATAAAAAAATTGAAATTGAAAAACAATCCAAGTTAATATACTAAAAATGTAAATTTATAAATAATATGATCAAAATTGAAAAAAAAATACTATTTACGAGACTAAAAATATAATTTTCGCCTTCAACATCCACTAATTTTCATAGCTTTCTCTTTAAAGAGAACATAACACGAACAATTAAATTAAAAATATTCATATTAATAACTTAAAGTAATTAAGTATAGAACATACATAATAAATATATTAATCAATTTTACTTTTTATTTTCAATATTTGTTGTAAAAAATGACACTAAGTTTGTGATGGATTCTTTGTCTTTAAAGGAATATTTTTATAAAATAATTAGATATATGTTAAACGGCACGTGTAATAGGTTTAGAAAAATCAAGTAGAACAAATGTATTATTGAGATTCTTGGGATTGTATCATAGAAAAATAGAATAATTAAAACAGATAATCCTTTTAGAAATTAAATAAGGATGGTTAATTTTAAAAATAAAAACCTTTATATTAATTATCTAAAAAAATTAAGTACACAACGTCATGCTTTAAAAAAATAATTTGAAAAAAGTAAAAATTATTACTTTTTATCTAAAATATAAATATATATTAATCAACAAAATATACACATCTAGCTAATTAAAATTTATCCACCGTCACGTCCCTTCAAAAACCAAATCAATAAATAATCACATTTACACAAGACAACAATATCCAGCCAGTCTATGTGAGTGTCAATTGCTCCCAAAGTTATGATACAATGATAAAATGATTAATCGTTATTTTAGATATTCACGGTTTGATTTCTAACTACGGCGTATTTGTAAAAAAATTTCCTCCAAATGGAGTGTGAACCTTGAAATGCGGGGCTTCTAGACCGCTCACCGTGAACGCTTCCCGATTTATCCTGACGACCAATGAAAAATTTCTGTAAGATCGGATCGATCGCCTAAGATTAAAAAAATCTCATTAATCATTTTTTTTCCCATGTGAGTGTCAATCATCCATTGTCCAAACTAACCTACACACCAGGGTATAGAAACCGAGTCGGAAATTTCATATCGAAAGAGGTGAAAGGTGTGTGTTTTCGTTGAGGGAGGGCACCAATACTCCACATCTTTATGCCTCCGTGTTATTGCGTCTCTAGATCCTTTACAGCTCTCATTCTCGCGGTTCAAGTTATGAATTTGCTTGCGATGCTGATTCCGTAAAACACAGAGAGAACATGAAGACGCAGCCATGAGCGGGTATTCAGACTTCTCGTGTTCTTCGTCTCGAAACTCAAGAGAGGACGACGATTGCTACAGTCAGAAAGATGCAGGCATAAGTGATGAATCCAGCAAGATCACATCAGAAAATGTACGGAGAACCGTGTATCTGGTGCCAGAAGCATTACAGTTTGGCACAAAAGTAACCACATTGCAGTGGCAGACTCACTGAAGATGAAGATGATTATTTGACAGAAATAGAAGTATGTTTCTTGAAGCAACCAGAAAGAAAAGAAGGAAGCTCAGTGAATCTGAGGTAGAACTTGCAGCAAAAAGGTGGACTTCCTACCTAACAATTCTATTGTTTCCTGACCTTGCTGATTTAGTTGTGTTAGATTAGGTCACTTGTATGGTTATAGCTGATCTGGTTTTATTGATCATCGATTGTTTCTGCTTTAGAACAATTTGCAGAATTATGTACTCGGAATGAGTGAATAGGCCATGGAATTTGAATGGTAGCAGGTTATGTTGAAGCACTGATGGCCATATAAACTCAAACTCTTCAACTGATGGCCATATGAAGCTCATAAATCAATCTCAATAACAAGTTTTATTAATCTTATTATTCCTGTTGTTGAATAGATCAAAACTATGAGCTTAATCTCATCCAAATCCATTTAGGGATCTTACTTTCTACAAGAATCCTATCTGGTATTTGAACAACTAAGTTAGACTTAAATAAATCCTGTTTTGATTAATAAATTCATAAAGGACAGAATGTGGGAACATTTAAGCTTATTTAGAAAGAAAATTTGTAAAAAAAAAATCCTTCAAAAATAACTACTTTGGCAGCAGAAGAAACTGAATCCTATAAGTTGCAATTCGTGCCAAACCAGTATGGTTGATTTGATTCTATCTATCAAAATTGAATCTTATGAGTCAGTCTACAAGTTTCTCAATTGGAACTTGAAGATTGTTGTAGGATTTGTTGTGACCATAGCATCTATAAGGCCATGACTTTGAACCACACTGTTTTTGTAAGGAATGATTCTTTCTTCCCCTTATTTTAGGTAGAAATATCTGGAACCTGGGCTTTTAAATTTAAATACCCAATCATGTTTTGCTTTGCATTTGTTTACCGCATTAGATCGTGTACAATTGTTATTACCCTTTGGCAATCATAATTTACTAAACTCAGATGTTCCACTCTTGTGCTCTTCTGGCACAAACCCTTCTATTGGGGGAGACAAAGCTTGATCCAAGATGAAGCACAACATTGCGACTCCAACCACACCGTGCGTGCCAAAACAAAACCACCATTGATGTCTACCAGAATCACTGTGCATCTTATTTTAACTAGACGAACTTGATGAAGTTACCTGAAATCCCCTCAGGAGGAATTCCTAAACAGGATAATCTTCCTGTAATAGGCTGGTAAGCATAGTGAAGTTGGGACTTCTTATGTCAATGACATATGCCTTATGATGAAATTGATAATGGAGCTAATTTGGAATAGACTGAGATTAGAGTATCAAGTTGAATCAGCTAAAGTTGAAGCTGAAAGTGGAGATCAAAGAAATTTTAATAAACCTAATAAAAAATGATTATAAAGATGGACCAAATCATTCAGGGCAAATACTATGTACACACTTCATGTATTTTCATGTACGTTTCATTTTTCCTACCCTCTAAAATCTCGATTTCTATTTTTTGCACTTTGCTTGAAGAAGAATGGAACATACTTCCCAAGTCACCATCTCAACAATCCTATCTGGAGAAAAGGGCATGGAGATCCTTCCACTCCTATGAATTTGTTCTTCTATTGGTGTTGTGAATCACCCAGGGTACTTCCGATCAACACAACACTTGAAAATTTATCATTGAAGCATGAAAGCAAAAAAACCTACTGCACAAGGAAATTGTATAGCCGATGACAATGCATGTGCCTCACAACACTAACCGAAGTCAGAGTGGTTGGCATATCGATCCACATACCCAGTTACTTGATCTGACCACGAGCTTTCTCTTATCCATATTAACGATTGTCTTTGAAAAGCTGGTGTCTAGAGAGAATAGAATGAGAAAGTGTCACTAATCAGAAATGCAGTCAGCGAGAGTCGATTCATAGAAAAGTTGTGGTACCTCTCGTATTCCAGCTTCTGAAGGACTAGGCCATTCAGTAAAAGCTCTGAGCAGTAGACATCAAATCCTGAGATGTTTTTATTTTTCAGAATGAATCTATAGACTAGATTAATCAATATTTGAATCAAGGGAGACAGCACCTTTTTGGAGCAGAGGGAAGCAGACAGAGTAATCTGTCTCGCATGAAATAACAAGGAGGCTATCCATAACACCACTTTGGAACATTGCAGGCGGCCCAATCATCTCTACTACCTGAGTAATATCAGATTAGTTTAGTCCGTCTGAACAAGAGTAGAAAGATGAGTATGAACATAATACATAAGAAAGAAAAAATAATAGAGAATCACTTTGAGCTGCAGAAATAAGGAATGGTTATTTCACCATGAGCGGACATTAACTAAACTAATCAGAGATTATGTATTATCTCCTTTAGCCAAATTTGTTAAGTGACACTTGAACCATCTCAGAAGTCTTAATTGGGTCTTTTCCCCATGTGTTAGTAGATAGTTAATGAGTCTACTGAAAGGTAATGAGTTTGAGGAATACAGTAAATGTCTCGTCTTATCTAACTAAAATAAAAGCAAATCACTCTATGACCAGACTTAGTGAATGGTTATTTTGTCATGAATAAACATCAATTATATATATCAGAAATAACCCAATATCTTACTTTAACACCGAAACTCAGAATCTTCATGCAAGAAAAAGGATAAGTATCACACCAATATTAGAGGCAATTGCAAGAAAGGCAGTACATGAATAATTTAAGAACCAAAAAAAATCATTCCACTTGCAGATAGTTACACCCAAAATAGAACCTCATCGTCCATGCCCTCATTCCTTTAATGAAGTCACAAACTGTAAGAATAATTACTCAAGTTGCTGCAGATTTTTCTACCAAGAGCATATGGATATAATATGAGAGGGATTCATGAAGCCAAAAAGAAATACCACTAAATATTCAACATTTCATGGGCTGTTTCAGTTTAAATTCACATAGCCGTTGATCAAGCCTCCAAATTCCATAGACAAAAGAAGGCAAAAATCTACATAGAAGGAGACCAATAATAACTTGGGATAATAGTCATCGGAAGAGAAAATTTAAGGAGCTAGTTCAGTTACCAAAAACATTGCATAAAAAATAACGTGCAACTTGATTAAATATCCAGAGAGCTGGAGCCTTCAAAATATCTAAGAAAACATTGTGAACCAAGTGTATCCGGCCCGAATTAAATTATCTCAAAGATCATGATCTTTTATCCAACAACAACAAAATGTAATGTAACAAAGTGCAACAAAATCTTCTTAAGCTAATTGTCATACAACAAATGTCATCTATCTATACACAAGAAACTCGTCACTTTTTTCAGAGATAATGAGCAACAAGATGAATAACCTGACCACAAGATGCCTGAGCCAAGCTTGTTATAAGTTCTCGACTAGGTTCCACATTAGGTGTAACAAACACCATTTTGCCCTGCAATAAATTTATCCAAATGAAAAGAAACCATCAGTTTTTTATAATTTGATCAAGTGTATCTGATGCAATTTTAAATTAAAAATATCAATTTGGAATTTTCTAAAAATAGAAAAAATTAGATTTTATGGGGGTTTTAAAGTTCTTTTATTTTGTGAAAGCCAAGAAAGATTAGGAAAATTTATATTAGTAGGAAAAATTACTTTATCCTTTAGTTATTTATTTACCAAGTAATCAGTCAATGATAAGGCCTTAAAAAAGGATCATAATGCCTTTGTTTGGATATCTTTATTCTCCCAATTAGAAAAATTCGAGCTCTCTTTGTGAGTTTAAATTTCTCTGAGAGATTGTTCAATTTTGATGTCGCATCAAGTGTATTAGAGCTCTATGTAAGTTTTATCTGTTTCCAAGTTGCATTATTATCACTAAATAGTCCAAAAAAATCATCATGACTAGAAGACAAGACATTAAACTCTTAGTGCATTAACACTCACCTGCAACAGTGGACATTGGCGTGCATGAGCCAATGAAATAGACATGTTGAATCCTATCTCTTTTTCCTTCTTATAGTCCCTCAATATGTAATTTCTTTCATCCATAAAACAACTTGCTTGTCCACAACTCTCAAGCCACAAAGGAGTAACAATTGCCTTTCCCATTGCTAATGCTTCCAGCATGTTCTGTGTTCGAACGAACTTATCCGTAACAAAGTGTGTAGCATCAGAAATTGACGATGCCAATGGAAGTCCAAAGTGTGCTAAGATCTTCCATTTAAAAAATCAGAAGAGACATCATATATAGGGAAATATCCTGTGTCAAATTAAATGAAATTTACCTTTTTTTGTTGCTTGATTGTACCCTTATCCAAATGACGACTCAATAAAACACGAGTACTAGACATGTCTTTTCTTCTGCGAAAATCTTTGGGCACTGGAGTTGGTGGTGCCTCAATGACTAATGATTTGAGTTCTTTAGAATCCAAGGGCGTTGGCATACCTTTGTCACATAATGTCAGAGAATTTTGAACAAAAGCAAGTGAAGCTGTCTTTCTTTTGGGGGGAGCATCTGATGCTTGAACTTCGCCAGGAAAACTTGCTTCTTCTCCTAACTCAGCGTCTGAAATTTCTTCTGACTGAATTTTTTTAGCCCTCTGAATGGATTTAAAGTTTCTTTTGGCTGAGGCAACTTTGTTGGTTCTCCTTCGTTTAGGGTGGACAAAGGCAGCATCTTCTTCCAGCTGGTTGTCTATTGTCCTGCTCCTTGAACTTCTTCCTGATTCATTGGAGAGGTTTGTTGGTGAATCAAGGTTCACATTCCTTGATTCCACAAAAAGCATTTTTCTAGTCTTAGATATCCTTTTGATGCTTTTTAAATTAGCAGTAGAAACTCTCTTTTCAAGAAAAATATTAATCGAGGCACTTTTCAAGTTTGGATTCTTTCTAGAATTCTCTTCTCCTAACTCAGCGTCTGAAATTTCTTCTGACTGAATTTTTTTAGCCCTATGAATGGATTTAAAGTTTCTTTTGGCTGAGGCAACTTTGTTGGTTCTCCTTCGTTTAGGGTGGACAAAGGCAGCATCTTCTTCCAACTGGTTGTCTATTGTCCTGCTCCTTGAACTTCTTCCTGATTCATTGGAGAGGTTTGTTGGTGAATCAAGGTTCACATTCCTTGATTCCACAAAAAGCACTTTTCTAGTCTTAGATATCCTTTTGATGCTTTTTAAATTAGCAGTGGAAACTCTCTTTTCAAGAAAAATATTAATCGAGGCACTTTTCAAGTTTGGATTCTTTCTAGAATTCTCCATCAAGATTTCTTCTGCTGGATTAATACCATCCTTGCTTTCCATGTTAAATGGTTTCAGATGACATAAGGCTTCCATAGCCTCAGCTGCAATTTGAGTATCAACACCAACAACATACTGATTCTGCAAGTCCTCATCTTCATTAGGTGTTTCTAACTGAGTCTCTCTAGTTATTGATTTTGTGTCCATACCCTTGATGATATTTTTCATTGTTGTCATCATTGAATCAGAATGAACTAACCTATCAACTTTCTTACAAGCTTCAGATGCTGCTCCTTCCATCTCTCTGCTCTTAACACATTCTCCTGTACACCTTGACTTATGGTGATGGCTTTGTTTCTCCCTACCTATAGATGAGAAGGAATCTCTTCTTTCACAAACAGATTGGCATCCTTCCTCCACCTCAAGATTGTCACTCCAATCAAAGATATTTGTCTTTCCATCTGGGAGTCCACGACACATCTTTTCAGTAAAAATTTTAGCTCTTGTTGAAGCAGAAACCAGGACGGGATTCAAGGTATCAGTTTGACCATTTGTACCTTCTTGAGATGATTCCACGCAATTATTTGAAAGAAAAGTATCTACAACTTCCGTTGCATTTGCTTGGGTGAGATTCCCTGGCACATCAGAACCTACATAGCTTAATGCTTCAACACCATAATTTGATGTGAGCAAATATGGTGATTCTTCTTTTCGAACTTTGTTGTCCATCTTAAGGGTGCAGCCATTATTCTCACAAGGTTTAACCTCACTCATCAGTTCCAGCTTACCATTGCCTGCACCAGATACAAATGGAGTTACATTAGGGCACAGAAGTCCATAAATCTAATCACTTCAAAGTATCATCTGTTCTTCCCCGACACAGTAGTTCTTATGCAGACGTCATTGCAAAAATTAGCTTAAAGAAGTAGAAAACACGGGCAAAATATAACCTATCAGACGAGTCTACAAGTCCAAGAGGGGAAGAAATTTAGGCAGTGTAAGCATAAAATTGTACATGCCGCAGATCGAAAACCTGACCAGCCTCATCATCAGTGGATGCATCAGGATCGACCCAAGTGCCCTCCCTCCCCTCCCCATTGACCCCGTCAGGCTCATCATCTGTGGAAACATCAGGATCGACCCAACCGCCGTTCGTCCGCTCCCCGCTCACTCCGTCGCCTCGATCACTACAGTTGGCCCCATCGCGAGATACTCCCTGCTCGTCTTGGCTCAACGCTTCCGTATCCCCACCAGCATCATCCACGGCGGCCTTCTCACCCCAAGCATCCACCAGCTGGGTCTTGCCGTATAAATCGAGACTCCAGGCGGCATATCCCTGGAGCTGCTGGGTCTCGGCGAGCAAGATCTGAGTCTCGTCGTCGGCGACATCGGCAGCCTGGCTCTCTGCGGAATTACAGAGCAGAGAAAGAAATTAAACGAAGACGATTAAACGAGGTGGGAAAGGGATTGATAACGAAAGAGTACCGCAGAGAGGAGAATCGGAGTCCAAAACTTGCGTGTCGCCGGCGGCAGTGATCGCCATGGATGGATACTGTGAACGGAGAAGGAAAAGGATCGTTAATATGTATATAAAATTTAGGGTAATTTTTCGTGTGAAACATTTTGTCGTATTAATGTTGCGCCAAGTATATTCGGCCGTAAATGCACCACATTCGCCGAATAGGGATGGAAACAGATCAGGCCAGGTCAGGCCAGGCTTTCACCTTAACAGGCCAGGCCTGTATAATAGTAAACAGGCCTGAGCCTGACCTGTGGCCTGTTACAGGCTTTATTCTAGGCCTGAGCCTGGCCTGTTCAATGGCCTGGCCTGGCTTGTGGCCTGTTTACAAAGCCTATAATTTATTCAAAAACATGATAGATAGAGATATTCGAAACTCTATTTGACATTTGATAATTTATAGAATACATGTTTAACAGGCCCAGGCTGGCCTGTCAGGCTTATAGGCTTTATATTGAGCCTGGGCCTGGCCTAATAAGAAAAATAGGTTTTTAATAGGGCCTGTTTATTATTTTAATTTTTAACAGGCCAGGCCAAATACAGGCCAGGCCACAGGCCCTTGACAGGCTGCCTGGCCTGTTTCCATCCCTATCGCCGAAAGAGCTTGTAGAAGATTAATTAAATAAAAAAATTATATAATTTAAAAATAATATATATATATACACACTATTCATTCATAATATTCATAAATAAATCTTATAAACTGTTTTTATTATTAAAAATCAACAACCCCTGGAAGCAAAAATTATCTCGCTGAAATTATTAGACAAGCTTAGGTTGGACGGTACCATGTATTCATGGGTGAAAAAAATCTCATATCTTCGCGAGTGGAATACTGGTTTGATATTGAATGGTCTTATAGGGACAATAAAGACCACAGTGATTTACTACCACAGTGATTTACTACCGATGATTTATCATAGCGCTTCTGTGATTTATCCTGAGATCGATAAAAAACTTATATGATGGTAGATTAGTCACCTTCCAAAATTAGACTGTAAGAATTAGATCCCCGAATTATGATATTGTGATAAGTACATCTAAATCCAAGAAGTATAAGAAATTCATATCATGTGTTTAAACCAGTAGAGCATCATGTGTTTAAACCAGTAGATCCGATGCTTAATCATTATGTCACTCACTTACACTTTCAGATTTATTGTAATACCCAATGAAAAACTATAATGAGATGAAGACAATCATCTCTAAAATTAATCTAATCCTGATATCTAAATATTTGGATTATAAATAAACTAAAAAAATAAAAAATCACTCTTAAATATTCGTATCGGCAAAATAGCATCACATATTAAAATAGTATATTTTATGATCCCGAGCTAGCTTACGTAGCCTGGCCCGGCAGTCTGGCGCTCAGTCAGAAGAAAGGTGGCCAGTGATTGGGACGATCCCGCTGAGTAGGAGGTCCGCGGACTCAGGCCCCCGGGTTTCCGTGTCAAAGTCCACATAGTCCCGTAATGGTCTTCTCTTGAGACAGATGGTTGGTAACTTGTTCAGCCTCGGCTCCTCGCCTACGCGTGGTGACCCACGCTACGGAGATAAGCCCGAGCCGCAGAAGACGTTACTAAGTGCCCCAGTCGGCACTCTCACAGACCCTCAGCCGGCCTCGTTACTAAGTGCCCCAGTCGGCACTCTCACAGGCCCTCAGCCGGCCTCGTTACTACGTGCCCCAGTCGGCACCCTCACAGGCCCTCAGCCGCCCTCGTCACTCAGCGTCCTAGCAGGCGCAACCACTCCCTGACACCGGACTACCAGAAGTTGTACGGGGCCGGCGCAGGACCTCGGTCGTCCTGACCCCCAGTGGCGGATATCCCGCCGAGGTATTGATATGCCTGCCACCTCTTGTCTCCCGTACCTCGACCACATGCCTCGGTGTCAGGCCGAGCGGCGTCCAACAGCGCCAACTCTTAAGTTGACATGGCCCCTTTCCTCAACACAGCATGAGCCACTTTACCCTGTCACCCCTGGACATGTCTTGCCTTGTCCTCGCTACGCGACAGTGTTAGTATTATGAGAGAAGTGTCCTAAGGCAATCGCCTTATGATTGTAAACATTTATTTTAATAAATGAAAATTCACTATTTGAGTATACATGTTTGTGTATTTGATTGGGATCTTAAACTCATCTACTGAATGTCCGCAATACAACTCACAGCATAAGAGAATTTGTGATGGGATCACAACTAGTGATTATCTTTACATGTGCAATTGTGAAGTATTGAAAATATCCCTAGTCGATGAATTGATAAAAACGGACACTATCAATTCTGTTGAGACTAGCATGGGTTATTCTCTAATCAGCTGATTCTCACTGGCTGGTGACATTGGGATGTCCGGAGATAAACATGGATGCTAGTTAAGGGAACTAGTTCATTGGAGTGACTAGCTGTAAAACTTCATATGGTAATCTACATATAGATATGTCAATGAAGTTCTTACTGCAGCTTAAGTGCGATCACTACAAGAAATATGACTTTCCGCAGCGCGTTATCAACAGCGCGCAATTATAGTGTGCTGTTAATAATAGTTATTACGGCGTGCCTAATTAAGTGTGCTGCAGATAGTAGTTCATATTTTAGTATTAACAGCGCACAATTTTTGCGCGCTGTTAATACTACTTTTCGCAGCATACATAATATGTACGCCGTTAAAAATCTTATATATTTATTATTTTATTATAAATTTTATTAAATAAATTAGATTTTCGTAGCGCTCACACAAACGTGTATTGTAAAAATTATTAATATTTACTAGTATTTGCAGCGCACACGGAGTGTACGCTGCTAAAAGGTTAATCTATTTATATTTATGGATTAAAATATTTTCTCTTTATTAATAAATTAATCTATTTATATTTATTTTTAAAGTAATCCTTAAAACCCTAAGTTAACTTAACATATATTTTCCCGATCGCCTGCCTCCCCCCTTGCCTCCCCCTCTACCCGACGACGCAGACGACGCACAAGCGCGTGCCTCCCCCTCTGCCCAACGACGCACGTCCCCCTTTGCCTGATGATGCACAAGTGCCTCCCCCTCTGCCACAAGCGGTCGACGACGCACAAGTGCCTCCCCCTCTCCTCGATGCACAAGCTCGAGGTTTTCATCGTCTCCTTCAATTTTTCCTATTCTTTTCCTTTTAGTTTTCTTCCCTCTCCTACCCCCTTCTCTCCTTTCCCTGCGTTCCGCTAGTTTTCTTCCTCTTTGAGGTTTCCTGGCGACGAGAAGAAAAGACAAGGGGCTTATCATATTTGGTATTTGCATGGAAGATAGAACTCCTTATATATTGGGCTTATCTATTTGGTTCCATCTTGATTATAGCCTTCCTAGTTCATAATTTACTGGACTCATGATTCTCAGTTCTTTGATCTAACATTCGTGAAATCCTCATAGTCAAATTATAACATTACATACGTTTGCTTTCTCAATTCTACTGTTTGCCAACTAGACTGGTATGAATATGCCAAAATCCTTGCTTAACTATCTTTTCAAATATGCAAATCCTGCTTCGTGGATAATTACACTACTACAGATTCTACTGGTTCTTGTTTCTATCATCATAAACTATGTGTTCCACCCATGTTTTCAGCCTTTCCATTTCAACAGTTCCAGTGGCAAGGGTTCAATTTATCTGTTTCAAATAAAAGCTTACCTTTTTATAGTTTATTATAAGATAGGATTTGTTTGTTTCTGTCTCACTAGTCAAGAATTTTCATGGCTGTTCATTTTGGACAAATTCTAGAACTATCATAAATCAGGGATTTGTATATTCTTCTATATGTGATTCTATATATATTCTTTATGGTAGGATGTTAATGGTAGGCGCTGTGAAGTGGGTTGATGAGATCATTCCAGATGCTCCTTATGCTATCACTGAAGAATAAATGAACAAGCTATTCACTAAATACGGCATAGATTATGTTGTATCCATGGGGATGATCCTTGTATACTTCCAGATGGTAGGGATGCATATGCCCTGGCCAAAAAGGCTGGTCGCTATGAGCAAATCAAAAGAACTGAAGGAATGTCGAGCACAGACATTGTTGGCAGTCATCCTGCTTCTGCTTTTAAGCATATCTGTTTATATGGCCAGCTCCTTTTTTTTCTGTCAGCTAGCATAAAAGAGTTAAATAGATTTGTTTGTATCTTGGGATGTATAATATTTAGTATTTGCATGGAAGATAGAACTCCTTGTATATTTGGTTTATCTATTTGGTACCATCTTGATTATAACCTTCCTAGTTCAAAATTTACTAGACTCTTGATTCTTAGTTCTTTGATCTAACATTTGCATGTTGCGAAATCCTCATAGTCAAATTATAAAATTACATACTTTTGCTTTCTCAATTATACTGTTTGCCTATAGGATGGTTTGTAATGTGGGTGCTCTAGTCTTCTAGCTTGCCTGTATTATCCATCTCATTGACGGGCAATATTTGACTGACTTTACTTTTTTTTATAAATGTACTTCCAGCATATTGCTTATGTATAGCAACCAAGTCACATTAGGGGAGTTCTGTCCCTATTTATAAATGATGCTACTGGAGACATTGATCAACATGTGGTGCAACCATGTCTGATGAAAGCAAAAAAAAAAAAAAAAACTTGCTCTGTAGCGTGCATCCGCTACAGAGCATATGATACAATATGTTCGATATAACTGAGCATATGATTTTTTTTTCTATGGTAACTATCCGCAGCGTGCATCCGCGCGCTGCAGAAAACCTCTTTCGCAGCGCGCATTCGTGCGCTGCAGAAAAGGCCTTCCGCAGCGCGCATCCGTGCGCTGTGGAAAAGGTCTTTCGCAGCGCGCGGATGTGCGCTGCGGATAACTTATGACTTTCAACAGCTTTGAACTTCACAGCATACAATGCGCGCTGCGGATAACATAAATGTGCGCTGCGAAAAGTCAAATTTGTTGTAGTGGATGTTCCTTTGACTTGCGGTGTTCAAGTCATCTTGGTCATGGAGACTTATACTTTAACATCTTAAACAAGCATCTCCAAGGAGGTGTCGACCCAGGATGATTGGGTATAAGCCGAAGTGCCCGAAGATGTTTGAACAGCCTACAAAGGATTCACCACTCCTTGCAAGGAGATGTATACCCAGGCCTATCGTCGGATTATTACTCAAAGCCTCTGGCCAGAGCATATCATGTTTAAAGTATGAGTCTCTTAAATACATGAGAGTAATTAGAAATCCAAAGGACGAGAAAGACATTACTTGGGCTAGGTGTGACGTAGTCAGCCTAGTGGGGACTGACACAAATAGACCGTGTCCTGAACCAAGTGGGTATAAGATGGTGAAGGGAATGAGGCACGATTCATTAGAGCTGCTGAAGGGTTTCAGAATTATTTCTGAGGTCAACCGTTGACCTTTCGATTAATTGAGGGTCATGATGTACTACTAGGTGTCACTCATGATCGTTCTATAATTGGTTGATTATAGATGGCCAACATAAATCGAAAGCCTATTTAGTCACACGCACTACGAGTAATCCGAGGGATTTAAAACAAGTTGAAAATTAGATTTTCCGATCAAGAGAAATAAGTCGAATCTGAATTAATCAAAGGCGCAACGGAAGCTTAAAATGAATAAGTCTTTTGAAGGCTTATTGGGCGAATTAAATGAGTTTAATTCGCAAGGGTTTGGCTTGATGTGGCCGGCCAAAGAGGGTACCCACCCTCTTTGGTTTGGCCGGCCACTATAAGGAGAGAAAACCAATTTATTTGGTTTATTTTATAAAATAAATCAAGCGCGATTTGTTTTATAAAATTATGGATAAATAAATTGATATAAAGAAATTTATATAAAGAGATTTATAGAAATTTATTCTTTTATGGAAATTAAAATGAACCATGGATCGGTTTATTTTAATTTTATAAAATCAATTATGAATTGATTTTTCCATGATAAGAAAAATTTATAAATTTCTTGTAAATTTTATTCCATAATAAAAGGAGAGATGTATTTGTTTTATTATAAAGTTAGTTATAATAAAACTAGGCATAACGGAATAATTTATAAGAAAATTTATAAGATAAATTTCTTATGAAAATTTATTCCGTTAATTCCGTTAAAGGGGAGACTTGGCAAGGGAGAGGCTGCTATATAAAGGAACCAAAGGCAAGCCTTGAATTCCAATCAATTAATCAAGAGATTAGTAGCTCCCACTCTCTCTAACTCTCTCTCTCTCTCTCTAGGGCCGGCGCCCCTTTCTCTCTCTAGGGCCGGCTCTCTCTCTCCTCCCCTAGGGCCGGCGCACATCCCAAGGGTGGCCGAGAGCTTCATCCACCAAGAAGGTGCCGAAGAAGAAGAAACGGATTGCGACTCCTTCCTTCCTTTCCCGGAATTTTGATTCCGTTACTTGGTGGTTAGTTTCTATCTTTTCTCTCTTGATATTCTAGTTGTGCCTTTGGAGAATCTAGTAGTTCTCGTTGGCACAAAACTCGTGGCTTTGCGAAGTCATCCCGAAGAGAACTCGGCGTGGACGCGAATAGAGGCGGAGCTTCCAAGGGACGCTACGGTTGGATCTCGTCCCTTACTTCGAGTTACGCGAGGTAACGAGTAAATTAGTTTACTTTCTGCAAAATTTTAATTTATGATCATGTCCACACATCATAAGGTCGCATGCTAGATACGTGGTTAAAAATAATTTAAGAAATTATTTATGCTAATTCTTCCGCTGCACGTAAATATTTTAAAATTTATGAACCTGTATCCTTGTCAACATGCACCCGGTCCCAACAGACAGCAGGTGGCAGGTGGGGCAGAACCTGTCAGCTTCCCCGGCTACTTATGCCTCTCACTCCGCATTTTTCAGGTACGCGCAATAGTGCAATTTCCCTACTGTTCTATTGCTTTCCATCGCCACCGTCGTGTACTGACTTGACCGTCGGAGTGTCTGGCCGGGGACTTTTCCCGGCGGGTTCTAACGGTCTCTGTCCTACAGGTTGGAGCGGCCCAGCTCGTCACGCCACTTTATCGACCTCGCCCTTCTCGGAGATTCATCCAGCTGTAGGGGCGTCTGACTCACTTCGCGACAGGATCAAAATTGGCGCTAGAAGGAGGGACACCAGCAGCCTGATCGGAAGTGAAGATGGATGAGCCTTACGATATCAACCTGGATATCTCTCAAGGGGAGTACGAGGTACTCATGGCTACGCGAGCTCAGCAGAGAGCTTCTCAAAGGCTCTCCCAAGCTGCAAGCCAAGGGCCTCAGGGCCCAGAGCTGGTGGCGCGTCGCGTCTCAGGGGGGCAAGGTAGGCCTGCTGTGCCCGAGGGTGGTCCCGCACCTCCCCCTGTGATTGTCCCCCGGGAGCAAGTCGGCGAGGCCCGTTCGATGTCCGCCGAGGCCTCAGTTTCCAATCCGGTGCGCGGGAGGCAGATGGACAGGGGAAGGGCTCCGGCTGACCCCGCCTCAGCCACTCCGGTACGCAGCCCTTTCGCTCCCTGGATCTTGGAGGATTCGGTGCCTCACCACTTGCGTTTCTTCACCGTCCCTGAGTACGTGGGGACCACGGATCCAGAGGAGCACTTGATGAAATTTGAGAGTGCTGCTCTGCTGCAGCAATATCCGGAAGGTGTTAAGTGCCGAGCCTTCCTGACCACGCTCTCTGGCGCGACCCAGAAGTGGTTCGACCGACTCCTCGACGGGTCAGTCACAAGCTTTGAGAAGTTCAAGAGAGTGTTCCTGCAGCACTTCGCTAGCAGCCGAAGGCACCACAAAACGAGTCTCAACCTGTTCGCCCTGAAGCAAGGGCTGAAAGAAACACTTAGGTCTTACATCCGGAGGTTCAACGAGTTGGCAATGGATGTGCCAACTGCCACTCAGGAAGTGATGGTCAGCGTGTTCTCCCAAGGTCTGCAGGAGGGAGAGTTTTTTCGAGCGCTGATCCGGAAGCCCCCGAAGGACTTTGACAGCCTTCTGGGCAAGGCTGACAAGTATATTAATGTCGAAGAGGCGCAAGCGGCTCGGCGCAAGGAGTTTGTGGTCTCGGCGCCCACACCTCCTGTTCATGGGCCCAGGCCCTCGGGAGGACCCATTCGTAGTCCTCGGGGCCCCGCCGAGCCTGCGGGCATGGAAAGGCACCACGTGCAACAGGTGGCCCAGGGGTGCCTCCCCACCCAGTGGAGGTCATACTGCAGCTTCCACCAAAGTCACGGGCACGCCACTGAGGAGTGCCGATAAGCCGGCCGGGGTCGGGCTCAGGCCCCCAGAGGTCGAGGGCGACAAACACCTCCCGAACGGGGAGTAGGCCGAGGCGGCCTGAACGCCGACCCAATGGGCGAGGAATTGCGAGAAAACCCTCCGGCTGCTCGAAATCTATTCCATCAGGGGAACTGAGCGGTGGAAGAGGAGACGGAAGAAGAACGGGCCAACCAGCAAAATGTTGTTCAAGGCGGCGTGCACGTCATCTCGGGCGGCCCGACCGGAGGAGATTCCCACCGGGCTCGGAAAGCCCAAGTACGCCGACTGGAGATCCATCAAGTTGGCACTAGTCTGGCCCAGGCAGAGGGGCCACAAATTAGCTTCGGGCACCAAGATCTTCAGGGGTTGGAAGTCCCCCACGATGACGCGCTGGTCATTACAGCCGTCATCGCAAATTATCAAGTCCACCGCACCATCGTGGACACAGGCAGCTCGGTCAACATACTCTACAAGAGGGCATTTGACCAGCTCCAGATTGAAAAGTCCCAGTTGGAGCTAGTGGCGACCCCGCTGTTTGGCTTCACGGGGAATACAGTACATCCCATTGGCCAGATTCGGTTGGCCGTCTCCCTGGGCGAAGAGCCATTGAAAAGGACTCGGTGGTCTACCTTTCTGGTGGTGGACGCCCCTTCATCCTACAACGCCATCTTGGGCCGCCCTGCTCTCAATGAGTTCCGGGTCGTCGCCTCCACCTTCTACCTGAAGGTTAAGTTCCCGGTCGGGGACCAGGTGGGAGAGGTCAGGGGTGACCAGAAGACAGCCCGAAGGTACTACGTGGACGATGTTCGCGTAGACAGTCGCAAGGCCCCCCGTCCTTTCCCTGAGTGCAACATGGTCCAATCCTCTCCTTGGTCCGAGTTGCAGGAAGACAAGGAAAAGTGTAGCTCCTCCCCGACCGGGAGGAGTCCAGAGTCAAGATTGCGGCAGGACTGCCAGAAGAGCTGAGGGGGCCCCTGCTGGAGTGCTTGGCTTGCAATCAAGATGTCTTCGCCTAGACCGTCAAGGAGTTGAGAGGCGTCCGCCCGAAGGTGGCGGAACACCGCCTCCACGTCTACCCCCACGCTCAGCCCGTAAAGCAACGGAAGAGGGACTTCAGTACCGAGCAGAACAAGACGATCAGGGCGGAGATCGAGAGGTTAACGGAGGCAGGGCACATCAGAGAGGTGCAGTTCCCATCCTGGCTGGCCAACGTGGTGCTAGTGCCTAAGCCAGATAACAGATGGCGAATCTGCATTGACTTCCGGGATCTCAACCAGGCTTGCCCGAAGGATTGCTATCCTTTGCCCCGGATTGATCAGATGGTGGACTCGACAGCAGGCAGCGAGTTCATCTCCATGTTGGATGCCTACCAGGGGTACCATCAAGTACCCCTGGCAGTCGAGGACCAAGAAAAGGTTAGCTTCATCACGGTAGATGGTACTTACTGCTATACTGTTATGCCGTTTGGATTGAAGAACGCTGGGGCTACCTACCAGCGTATGATGAATAAGGTCTTCCGGCCCCAGATCGGGAGAAATGTGGAAGTGTATGTTGATGACATCCTCATCAAAGCTGCCCGTGCGGACGACTTGGTGTCGGATGTCGAGGAAACCTGCCAAATGCTGCGGGGGTACGGGCTCAAGCTGAACCCAGCTAAGTGCCTTTTTGGTGCTCGAAGGGGAAAATTCCTGGGCTATATCGTGACCGAGCGGGGCATAGAAGCTAACCCGGGGAAGGTTAAGGCGCTGCTGGATATGCCCCCGCCCAGGAATCTACGGGAGGCTCAAAGGCTCGCAGGGCGAATCACGGCCCTATCTCGGTTCATCTCCCGATCAGCAGAGCGAGGGTTGCCTTTCTTTAAAACCCTCCGCAAAGCTACCAAGTTTCAATGGGATGCTGACTGCGACAAGGCATTTGAGGAGCTGAAGACTTACCTTGCTGAACTGCCCGTGTTGGCAAAACCGGAGGTCGGGGAAACTCTCTATGTGTATTTGGCTGCATCGGCTGACTCGGTCAGCCTAGTTTTGGTTAAACAGGAAGCGGCTGAGCAGCAGCCAGTGTACTTCTTCGCTCATCTATTGAAAGGAGCCGAGTGCCGCTACACGACACTCGAAAGGTTGCTGTACGTGCTGTTGTTGGGTGCCCGAAGGCTTCGTCCCTATTTTTTGGCGCATCCTATCGTGGTTTTGACAAACAGTAACCTGGGCCGAGTGGCCTCCAACCCTGAAGCGTCGGGACGACTGATCAAATGGACTACCGAGTTGAGTGAATATGACATCCAATACCAACCTCGACCGGCTATTAAGGCTCAAGCTCTAGCTGACTTCTTAAGCGAGCTGCATTCGGACGAGATTGAAGAGGCGTGGCAGATATATGTGGATGGCTCGTCCGCCCGGTCGGGGAGTGGGATTGGTGTTCTGATGGTCTCCCCTAGCGGAGAAAAGATGCATCTGTCGGTGCGGTTGGAGTACAAAGCTACCAACAATGAGGCCGAATATGAGGCCCTTATAGCTGGATTGCAAGCAACTAAGCACGTGGGAGCAGCCCGAGTAATGCTCTACTCAGATTCTCAGCTGGTTACACAGCAAGTGGCGGGAAAGTTCGAGGCCAACAGTGAACGGCTTCAGGCGTTCATAGAAGCTTACGAGAAACTGAAGGTTGAATTCAAAGAGGTACAAGTGAGAAAGATCCCTCGAGAAGAAAACTTCAAGGCGGATGAGTTAGCCAAATTGGCTAGTTCAGTCGGCTCATGGGTACTCTCCCAGGCGGGCGGCCCGGCACTGCTGGTCATGCAGATAGAAAGGCAGGCTGACCTGGAATTGGGGTCCGACTGGCAAACCCCGATCATCACCTACCTCACCCGAGGAATCTTGCCAACCAACCAAGAGGAGGCTCGGTGGCTCAAGAAGCATGTGTCCCGATTCACCATGGTCGGTGACACCCTTTATAAGAGATCGTTTTCTCGACCTCTCCTTAAGTGCCTGAATGAACAAGATGCTGATTATGTCTTGAGGGAAATTCACCTGGGGATCTGCGGACATCATGCTGGGGCTCGCGCGACGGCTAGGAAGGCGATAATGTCAGGGTACTATTGGCCCACTCTGCAGAAGGACGCCAATGAGCTGGTTGCCAAATGCTTATACTGTCAAAAGCACCAGTGTTTACCCATCTACCCACGGAGGCCATGAAGATGTCAGTAGTCTCTTGCCCTTTTGACCAGTGGGGCATGGACATTGTGGGGCCATTCCCGACTGCCGCCGCTCAGAAGAAATACTTGCTGGTCGCGGTCGATTACTTCTCTAAGTGGATAGAGGCGGAGGCTCTGTCGCGCATCACCGAGCAGGCGGTCAAAAGGTTCTTGTGGCGAGACATACTGTGCCGGTATGGAATCCCGCATAAGATTGTCTCAGATAATGGGAGACAGTTTCAGGGCAGGAAGATACGAGAATGGTGCGCCTAATACGGCATTAAGCAGGCTTTTACTTCGGTAGCCTATCCTCAAAGCAACGGCCAGGCAGAAGTGACCAATCGGGAGATTATCAGGGGGCTGAAGATTAAGCTCGACCATGTTGGTGGAACTAGGGTGGAGGAGCTCCCAAGCATCTTATGGGCCCTGCGAACTACTGCCAAAGAACCACTGGATGCACGCCTTTCCAGTTGGTTTACGGAGCTGAGGCTGTGATCCCGGTCGAGGTCGGGTGTGAATCGGATAGAAGGGCAGCATATGATGAGGATAACCCGGAAAGACGGTGTTTGGAGCTGGATTTGGTCAACGAAATTCGTGACAGAGCAGCAGCTCGGATGTTCGCATACAGGCAGAAGATGAAGCAGAGATATGACCGAAGAGTGCTGCCCCAAGCATTTCAAGTGGGCGACCTTGTCTGGAAAAGAATCAAACCTGTGGGGGACGTGAGCAAACTGGAGCCGCAGTGGGGAGGACCCTTCAAGATTGTGCAAAAACTCTCTTCGGGAGCGTATTACTTAGAGAATGAGAAGGGAAAAAGGCTGGATCGACCCTGGAGTGCGATCCACCTTCAGCCTTATCGAGCCGCCGAGTGACGAGCGATGATGTAAGTGTAAAATACGTCTGACAAGTGGAAGCACATGATCCTTACCCCGCTCGCAGATGCATCAGACTCTCAAGCTAAAATTCCCGCAGCTCGGCTGCTCAGTAAGACGTGTGGCGTACCACGCTCCCTGAGTCCTACCCGACTGTGTGCGCTATTATCCCGCGGTTCAGCCTGCCTGACCGTGTGTGCTTTCCCGCAGCTCGGCTGCTCAGTAAGACGCGTGGCATCCCACGCTCCCTGAGTCTTACCCGACTGTGTGCGCTATTATCCCGCGGCTCAGCCTGCCTGATCGTGTGTGCTTTCCCGCAGCTCGGCTGCTCAGTAAGACGCGTGGCACCCCACGCTCCCTGAGTCCTGCCCGACTGTGTGCGCTATTATCCCGCGGTTCAGCCTGCCTGACCGTGTGTGCTTTCCCGCAGCTCGGCTGCTCAGTAAGACGCGTGGCGTGCCACGCTCCCTGAGTCTTGCCCGACTGTGTGCGCTATTATCCCGCGGTTCAGCCTGCCTGACCGTGTGTGCTTTCCCGCAGCTCGGCTGCTCAGTAAGACGCGTGGCGTCCCATGCTCCCTGAGTCCTGCCCGACTGTGTGTGCTATTATCCCGCGGCTCAGCCTGCCTGACCGTGTGTGCTTTCCCGCAGCTCGGCTGCTCAGTAAGACGCATGGCGTCCCATGCTCCCTGAGTCCTGCCCGACTGTGTGCGCTATTATCCCGCGGTTCAGCCTGCCTGACCGTGTGTGCTTTCCCGCAGCTCGGCTGCTCAGTAAGACGCGTGGCGTCCCACGCTCCCTGAGTCCTGCTCGACTGTGTGCGCTATCATCCCGCGGTTCAGTCTGCCTGACCGTGCGTGCTTTCCCGCGGCTCAGCCTGCCTGACGTGTGTGCTTTCCCACAGCTCGGCTGCTCAGTAAGAGCGTGGCATCCCACGCTTCCTCAGTCTTGCTCGACTGTGTGCGCTATCATCCCGCGGTTCAGCCTGCCTGACCGTGTGTGCTTTCCCGCAGCTCGGCTGCTCAGTAAGACGTGTGGCGTCCCACGCTCCCTGAGTCTTACCCGACTGTGTGCGCTATTATCCCGCGGCTCAGCCTGCCTGACCGTGTGTGCTTTCACGCAGCTCGGCTGCTCAGTAAGACGCGTGGCATCCCACGCTCCCTGAGTCCTGCCCGACTGTGTGCGCTATTATCCCGCGGTTCAGCCTGCCTGACCGTGTGTGCTTTCCCGCAGCTCGGCTGCTCAGTAAGACGTGTGGCGTCCCACGCTCCCTGAGTCCTGCCCGACTGTGTGCGCTATTATCCCACGGTTCAGCCTGCCTGACCGTGTGTGCTTTCCCGCAGCTCGGCTGCTCAGTAAGACGCGTGGCGTCCCACGCTCCCTGAGTCCTGCCCGATTGTGTGCACTATTATCCCGCGGCTCAGCTTGCCTGACCGTGTGTGCTTTCCCGCAGCTCGGCTGCTCAGTAAGACACGTGGCGTCCCACGCTCCCTGAGTCCTGCCCGACTGTGTGCGCTATTATCTCGCGGTTCAGCCTGCCTGACCGTGTGTGCTTTCCCGCAGCTCGGCTGCTCAGTAAGACGCGTGGCGTCCCACGCTCCCTGAGTCCTGCACGACTGTGTGCACTATCATCCCACGGTTCAGCCTGCCTGACCGTGCGTGCTTTCCCGCGGCTCAGCCTGTCTGACCGTGTGTGCTTTCCCGCAGCTCGGCTGCTCAGTAAGATGCGTGGCGTCCCACGCTCCCTGAGTCCTGCTCGACTGTGTGCGCTATCATCCCGCAGTTCAGCCTGCCTGACCGTTCGTGCTTTCCCGCAGCTCGGCTGCTCAGTAAGACGCGTGGCGTCCCAGGCTCCCTGAGTCCTGCTCGACTGTATGCGCTATCATCCCGCGGTTCAGCCTGCCTGACCGTGCGTGCTTTCCCGCAGCTCGGCTGCTCAGTAAGACGCGTGGCGTCCCACGCTCCCTAAGTTCTGCCCAACCGGGTGCGTCAACTCTGGCCTTGCCAGCAAGTTATAAGCGGACCAGCTTCCGCGCCCCACTTAGGTCAGTGGCTCCGATTGGACGCGGAGCGAGCCCCCCGCTCTTGAGAAGTGGCCTGAGTGGATGGTCGAACTCCCATCTCTCATCAAATCACATCCTTCCTCCGGATCGGTCCCTGGCCCCATGCAGTGCGATCCAGGCTCCCCGCTTATCAACCCGCCCGGCGGGTGAAATTCTTGAAGTGCTAAGGCTTAAACATCTGGCCAATTTGGGCGCCTCTTAAGTCGGGCCCAGTAGGAAGATGTGTGACCCAACAAAACCACCCAAAGTCCGCGGCTCGCCCGTAACCTTCCGAATGGCCCGAACACTCAGGTGTTCTCCCTGCCGCGAACCGCTCACCTGGGGCGGATCTTTCGTTATGCTTGAAAGTGCCCCGTCCCGACACGGGAGCACGACATCTTCTGGTTCGGGCAACCCCCGAAGAGGGAAAGCCTAATGCCCGTGCCTACCCATACAAGTGCGCAGTGACTGGGGCCTAAGTAAGAGGCACCCTCGTACGAGTTAGCAAAGTCGATCGGATTACGGACTAGTAAACATTACAAGTATATGAAAAAGTGGCATTTTATTATCCCAAGCGATTACAAGATGGAGGCTTAGGGCCTTTTTGGCTAATAAAGACAAAAGCACTCGGGACTCAGTGTCAACTAATCCTAACTCACGGGGCTCAGCGAGTCTTCTTTGGGGCCTGACCCTGGAGCAGGGAGTCGGTATAGCTCTTGAGGTGTCGAAGGCGTCGCTGGACGGCCTTCAGCACGGATGTTTGGACCTCGTACTTTTGCTTAAGTTCACTAAGCTCCGCGGCATTAGTAGCCCGTTCCTCCTCTTTGGCCTTTAGATCGGCCCGCAAGATAGAGATGAGGTGTTGTGCTTCGAAAGATTGCGCTCTGAGCGCAGTCCACTCCTCAGAAATCCAATCTGACGGTGACGCATGTTAACAAAAGAAGGCAGAAGTCAGAAACAGAGAAAAGAGAAATAAAAGCAACACCTCTCGTAAGTTGAAGTTTTCCGAGTCGGGCCTAAGAGCTCTCGCCCGAGCAGAGTTTCCGGACTCTCGGCTGGAAGGAGTTTGCAGACTTCCTGCCCGGACCATCACTTGAACATGAGTCACTATATAGTGTCCAAGGAATGGCGGCAGGTGGAGAGACTGGTCCAGGAGAGCCGACAGCGACGTCCTCGCCCGCAAAGGCCCGAGGGTCGAAAAGGGGCAAGGAGCCTGCAAGCAGCAAGCCACCCCGGACTGGCATTGGGTGAGATAGGAGGCATAATGGTAATAGCCTCTCCAGCATTCCCCGAGCCGATATTGCCAGCCGGTCGGCATACAAAACCGCGACGAGTTGAATGACGAAGGACGGTATGAATACCCCCCTTTGGATCCCCCAGGGGCGCGAGCGCCCCAACCCTCTTCCACAAAGTGGAAGAGGACGCTCGAGAGGAGTTTCCCGATGGAGGAAGGAGGAACTCCAGAGGCGCTAGGGAAAGCGATACCTCAGGAGCAAGCAAGGGAGACATGCGCCCCGGAAGGGAGGTCACACGGGAAGACGAAGGCACCGCGGCAATAGCTTTTGCAGGAGCTAGTGCCCGGGCACGCTTCGCCCGACGAGAGGGGGCGAGAGTGCTACATGGAGATGAGAAGTCTACCAAACGGGGCGCCTGAGGACGAATTCCTGGTGGAGAACCATCCATATCAGGGATTCCCTTGCGAAGGGTTGAGCCCATCACCACCGACTCTTTCCCCTTACATGACGCGCCTTCACACAGGGAGACGGTGGGTTTGAATGTCTGAGGCGAAAGGGGTGAGTCGGGGGGTAGCATCATCTCAAAGTACTCCCGGTCACCCTCCTCTAAGGGAGAAGAATACGAGTCGTTTGGGAGGTCGTATAGCCCTCCCAGGGAAGAGACTTCTTCAGAAGAATCGGTGTGCATGATAGGCGGTGGACGGGCAGTTCGGGTTAGTAGGATGCTTGTGAAAGTGGGGATGGCGAGGACCGCTTATATATAGGAGGAAGAAAAATATCTCGGCCGTTCGGAAGAAACCTCGGTAAGCCGCGAGATCTGACGGCCAGGGAAGGCGTGGAGAAGTGGTAGAGTCAGACTGCTCGATGCCCGAGGCGTCTATGACGAGTGATGGGCGCTTCGCTGCCTGATACGTCGCGTCACCCAAGTCCTGTTCTGTCACCCATTAAAGCAGGCGTCAGAAATTGAGATACGAATCGGTCCGAGGGGACGTGCGCGCAGGAATCCCTATGAACGGGCAGGTTTCCAAAAATCCCCGGGTTTTCCAAGCCGGACAGATCGCGTTGAAGGATCGATATAGGCGTGCGGAGGGGGGTGAATGCACTTTCTTTGATCGTTTTGATCTCTACAAAGATGTTAGCGCAGCGGAAATAATATGTAAATGAAATAACAATGCTAACAACAAATGTTTTACTTGGTATCCACCCAGATGGGTGACTAATCCAAGGATCCACGCCGCGAGCACCACTTTTCACTATCGAAAAGTCTCCTTGAGGTGGAGAAACCTTTACAGCAGAATCTTCCTCTTTACAGATGCAGAAATATGATGGAGGAAGCAAAAATCACTCTACAATTTGGCAACACTTCGTTACTGTATGGAACTGTACATACACGTGTAACGAGGAGCTCCTTTTATAGATGAAAAGGACAGATTCGCAGTCTGTCCAGTCTCGCACCAGTCGACTGCCCTGAGGGTAGTCGACTGGCCCGGCATTAAATGTCGTCCAACGGCTAGCCAACGACTAGCAAACAGCTACCCAACGGCTAGTTTTGGGGTATATCAGTCGACTGCCCCATGAACAGTCGACTGGTCCGAAGCTGCGAACTTTCTGTGGGTTTTGGCAGTCGACTGCCTCTGGGCCAGTCGACTGCCCTGCCTCCCAACTCAGCTCTAGCCACTCCAAACCTTCTCCTTCGCGTGTGCCTTCAGGTCTGCTCCCTTGGCTCGCCCTTTGAAGTCCTCTTCCTCTGGCTATCGTCCCTCGGATGCGCACGCAAGCCTTTCCTTGGCTTGCCTCCATGCCACCCTTTACGTGTGCCCTTTGAAGTCCACTTCCCGGCTTGCCCTTGGAGCTCTCCTCCCTCGGCTCTCGTCCCTCGGATAGGTCCACCAAGTGTGATTCTCCAAGTCCTGCAAACTCAATCACACAAATCAAATACAACATAACACTCTAACTTTAAACCTATTCGCCCACACATCAAAACCATGATCTTCCAATCATTTAAGGGCTAATTGCCTCAACAATCTCCCCCTTTTTGATGTGTGATAATATGTTTAAGTTAGAGATAAATAACAACAATATCAATAGCAAAAGATAACAATTGAAACATTATGAGACATAATAACCCTAAGAGGTAACCTCCCCCTTAATCTATGTCCACTCCACAGTTTCAATTCTAATCACATTCCAAGTTATTATGAGACATAATAACATCAATAAGAATATAAGACATATCCGAACCTAAGAGGTACCTCCCCCTTAATTCATGTCTTCTCTACAAATTTTAACCTTTCAAGGTCTAAATTAGGCAAAATACCTAAAATCATCCATTTTAAGTCAAAATTCTAACTTAAACTACCCATTCTCCCCCTTTGACACCATCAAAATGATTGCCTCAAGCAACCAAAACCCATGGCATCAAATGTGAGAATAATTTATTTCTGAATTTTCTCACAGCAGCTGAAAGTAGCTGTGCCAGTCGACTGCCCACAGGGCAGTCGACTGATACGCCATCAGTATGAAATTTCAGCTTTTTTGTCGAATTTCAGAAACTCCCAGAAAATTCTAGAAAATTCCAAAAATTGTAAAATTTTGCATGCATGTTTGAAATGATATACTCTATCAGGGAAAAATATTAAACCATATAAAATTCCAAACATGCATGACTTTTGATAAAAATCCAAAAGTTTTGAAAACACTACATTTTGTATCAAATTTTGAAACCAAATTTGCAATTATATGACTTTGAAAAACTATGATTTTCAAAGTTTTAAAAGTATGTAAAGCATGAAATGGTTTTCAAAGTTTTAAAATGTCCAACTATGATCTTTGGCAAAGTGTCCATTGATTAAACACTTGCCTCCCCCATAATTGGTCTAGTTTTGATATTTTGATACTTTTAATGGCTCAACAATGTGCCACAAGCACAAGTGACCCAAATGTATCACCCTAATGGATCAAGCACCCTTTTTCAAAGCTAATGCTTCCAAATTCATCCTACACTTCCACAAAACACATTCCAAGGCCTCTTCTTAAGGATGTAAACTCCGATTCGGGAAGAGGCTTGGTAAAGATGTCGGCTAGGTTCGACTTTGATTCAACATAGTGTAATTCTATGTCTCCCCTTGCCACATGGTCTCTAATGAAGTGATGTTTCACTTCAATGTGTTTTGTTCTAGAATGGTGAACCGGATTTTTAGTTAAGTTGATTGTGCTTACATTATCACACAAGACTTTGACCTTGGTGTAATGTAGCTCATAGTCCTCTAAGGTGTGCATGATCCAAAGGAGTTGGGAAACACATCCACCCATTGCCACATATTCTGCCTCCGTTGTTGATAGGGCAACACATGGTTGTTTCCTACTACTCCAACTAACTAAGGAAGACCCAAGGAATTGACATCCTCCACTTGTACTCTTCCTATCTAACCTACACCCCGCATAGTCCGAGTCGGTGTATCCAATTAGGTCAACATTAGGGGTTCTAGGATACCAAAGTCCGACGTTTAGGGTCCCTTTCACATACCTTAGGATCCTCTTGACTACAACCAGATGGGACTCTTTGGCACACGATTGGTACCTTGCACACATACCTACCGCAAAGAGTATGTCGGGTCTACTAGCGGTTAGGTATAGGAAGCTACCAATCATACTCCTATAGTGTTTAGAGTCTACCATTTTGCCTTCAATGTCACTATCCATTTTCACATTAGTTCCTATGGGTGTAGATGCTTCCTTAGCATTTTCTAAACCAAATTTCCTTAACATCTCCTTAGCATATTTGGTTTGAAATACATGTGTACCTTCATTAGTTTGCTTAACTTGAAGGCCTAAGAAAAAGGTTAACTCTCCCACAAGACTCATTTCAAATTTATCTTCCATACACTTGATGAATTCTTGTAAGAAGTCATTATTTGTTAACCCAAAAATGATATCGTCTACATAGACTTGGGCAACAAATATATCCTTATCCTTAGATTTTAGGAACAATGTCGGGTCAATTGTTCCTCTTCTAAACCCCTTAGACACCAAAAATGAAGAAAGCCTCTCATACCAAGCCCGGGGAGCTTGTTTCAATCCATATAAGGCTTTTCTTAATTTAAATACGTGTCTTGGATAGTTAGGGTCCTCAAACCCGGGGGGTTGTTCTACATAAACCTCTTCCTTAATGATCCCATTAAGGAATGCCGACTTCACATCCATTTGGTGGAGTGTAAAACCCATGTGAGTGGCATAGGCTAGTAGAATTCTAATTGATTCTAACCTAGCTACGGGGGCGTAGGTCTCATCATAATCTAATCCCTCAACTTAGTTAAACCCCCTAGCTACCAATCTAGCCTTGTTCCTAGTGATTTTACCTTGGTCATCTAATTTGTTCCTAAAGACCTATCTAGTGGTCACAATGGTACAATCAGTGGGTCTAGGAACTAGCTCCCAAACTTCACTTCTCTCAAATTGGTTTAGCTCTTCTTGCATGGTCAAGACCCAATCAACATCTCCCAATGCTTCATCAATGGTCTTGGGTTCTAATTGGGAGATTAGAGCTATTTGACTAGTTTGATCCCTAAAGTATGACCTAGTCCTTACTCCTTGAGTGACATCGCCCACAATTTGGTCAATGGGATGATCATGGTGATGTCTCAAGGGTCTAGAGGTTGTAGGTTCATTTACTCCTTCTTCCTCATCCTCTAGTGTGTTTCTTACTCCCCCTTGATCATTGCCCTCCAAATGTAGGTCTTGAAGTCTTTGGGCAAGGGGGTTGAACTTCTTCTATATCCTTATCAATAGAAGCCTTTCTAGGGTAAGTACTAGTGGTTTCATCAAATTTGACATTTGAGGACTCCTCAATTACTTTTGTCCTCTTGTTGTACACTCTATAACCCCTACTAGTCAATGAATACCCTACTAAGATTCCTTCATCGGCTTTTGACTCAAATTTTCTTAGGTCATCTTTGGTGTTTAAGATGTAAACTTTACATCCAAAGACTCTAAAATAGTGGACTTGGAGTACCCTTCCATTCCAAAGTTCAAAGGGTGTTTTTCCTAAAAATCTATGTACCAACACCCGGTTTTGGATATAGCAAGCGGTGTTAACCGCTTCGGCTCAAAAATAGCTAGGAAGTGAATATGCATTAAGCATAGTCCTAACAACTTCTTGTAGGGCTCAGTTTTTCCTCTCAACTACCCCGTTTTGTTGAGGAGTCCTTGGGCATGAAAACTCATGCTTGTACCCATTTTCAACACAAAATTGTGTGAAGTTAGCGTTTTGGAACTCCCCACCATGGTCACTCCTAATTCGGTTTATTTTGATGTTCTTTTCATTTTCTACCCTTTTACTAAATCTTATAAAGATATCTAGGGTATCATCCTTATGTTTCAAGAAATAGACCCAAGTAAACCTAGAAAAGTCATCTACTATTACTAGGCAATACTTACTCCCCACAAGTGAGGGAGTACTATGTCAATCAAACAGGTCTATGTGCAAAAGTTCTAAAGGTAAGGAAGTGGTGATTAGAGTTTTACCTTTGTGTGATGCTTTGGATTGCTTACCCTCTTGGCATGCATCACACAACTTGGTCTTTTCATTCTTGATCATTGGGAGTCCCTTCACCAATTCTTCCTTGGCCACTCTTGCTATGCTCCTCATGTTGACGTGTCCAAGTCTTCGGTGCCACAACCACCCTTCTTCTTCTTTAGACATGAGACACTTAACAACATTGTTAGTAGCATAAGATAAATCAAGATAATATAAGTTTGCTTCTCGAAACCCTTCTAATATGATAGTGTTTGAGTCACTTTGCCTTATTACACATTTCTTAGCATGAAATTCTACTCTAAACCCGGCATCACATAGTTGACTCACACTTAATAAATTAAACTTCATGTCCTTAATTAAAAGTACCTTATGAATCGAAATAGTGGGAGATACCTCAATTGTGCCCTACCAATGATCCTTAACTTTCCACTGTTCCCAAAAGAGACCGTCCCTTCTCTTAGATAGCTAATAGTGGTGAACTTGCTCACATCCCCGGTCATGTGTCTTGAGCATCCACTATCTACTATCCACAAGGTTGGGGCCTCCTTCACCTTTACCTAAACAACACGGAAAACACACTTTTTTGGTACCCATATTTTTGATCCATAAGCATCATTTAAAAATTTCTTAGGTACCCATGCCTTCTTTGTGGTTCCCCTAACCCCTAGTCTCCTAGATGCCCCAATCCTACCGGTAAGTGAGACGAATGCTACTTCCTTAGTTTTAGGCCTATAACCCAGTCCGGCCTTGTTATATACAGCCCTTTGACTGTTTATGATCATGTCTAGGTTACTTGATCCTACCTGAAATTTCCTAAGGGCCTTTGTGAGGTCATCTACTTGTTTCCTTAACTCCTTATTTTCATTTTCAATATGTGAAACATGTGAAGAGGTAGAGCTAGCATGCAAATCTTTAAATTTAATAGCTTCTACTCTAAGCATGACAATTTCTTCCTTAAGATCCTTAATTCTACTTCTAGCCTTAGCTAAATCTATGTTCGTGCTAGAAATAATTTTCACTAAGGTAGAGGAGGGTAAGTGGTATACCTCACTTACCGAAGCTTCTGACTCTGATGATGATGAAGTGGAGGAGCTCTCATCTTCACTGCTTGAGCTTCGTTCATCGTCTGATGAGTCTGATTTATCTTATGCCATAAGAGCGAAGTGAGAGACTTGCTCTTCTTCTTCCTCTGAGGATGAGGGATGGTCCCAAGTCGCCTTGAGGTTCGTGGCACTCTTTTCCTTTCCCTTTGACTTCTTCTTTTCACTCTTCTTCTTCTCTTCCTTTTTGTCCTCCCTTTTCTTCAACTGGGGACACTCGTTCTTCATATGTCCCTCTTGGTGACAGTTGTAGCATATTATCTCCTTGGCCTTACCCTTACCTTTGGCCCCTTTCCTAGCATATGATTTGTTAGAAAAACTTTTAAATACTTTACGAAATTTTCTTACCATAAAGGCCTCTTGGTCACTGTCCATAGAGGCACTTGACTCCTCTGAGTCCGAGGATGATGAGTAGATCACCTTCTTCTTCTCCTTTCTCCTCTTCTTCTCCTTTTCTGCAACAAAAGCAATACCTTTCTCTTTTGCCGAAATGTTAGCTTGCTCGTGCAATTCGAATTCACAAAATAGATCGTCTAATTTAACTAAAGATAAGTCCCTCGATACCTTGTAAGCATCAACCATGGATGCCCACAGGGTGGTTCTCGGGAAGGCTTGTAAGACATACCTGACGATATCCCGGTTTTCGATTTTCTCTCCAATTACATGGAGCTCGTTGATCACTTCCTTTACCCTTCCATGCAGCTGACTGACGGTCTCGTTGCTCTTCATGGACAGGGATTGCAGTTGAGCCACTAGAAGGTCCTTCTTGGCTCTTCTGGACTCGTTGGACCCCTCGTTCAGTTCAACCAACTTGTCCCATAGTTCCTTGGCGCTCTTGAATGGCCCCACCTTGTTCAGTTGCTCCTTTGAGAGCCCGCATTGCAGTGTGGTGGTGGCCTTTGCATTTGACTGCGCCCTTTTCATCACCTCCTTTGACCATGTTCTCATAGGTGTAGGGTCTCCTCTTTCATCGACGGGCGCCTCGAAGCCATCTGCAACACTTATCCAAGTTTCTATGTCATTCATAAGATAGTACTGCATTCTACCTTTCCAGTACGCGAAGTCGTTGCCGTCGAAGAATGGAGGTCGTGCGGTGGAGTATCCCTCTTGAAACGCCATTACAATTTGTTCTGGTTGATTGTTAGATCATCTAAAACGCACTTCGCTCTGATACCAACTGAAGGATCGATATAGGCGTGCAGAAGGGGGGTGAATGCACTTTCTTTGATCGTTTTGATCTCTACAAAGATGTTAGCGCAGTGGAAATAATATCTAAATGAAATAACAATGCTAACAACAACTGTTTTACTTGGTATCCACCCAGATGGGTGACTAATCCAAGGATCCACGCCGCGAGCACCACTTTTCACTATCGAAAAGTCTCCTTGAGGTGGAGAAACCTTTACAGCAGAATCTTCCTCTTTACAGATGCAGAAATATGATGGAGGAAGCAAAAATCACTCTACAATTTGGCAGCACTTCGTTACTGTACGGAACTGTACATACACGTGTAACGAGGAGCTCCTTTTATAGGTGAAAAGGACAGATTCGCAGTCTGTCCAGTCTCGCACCAGTCGACTGCCCGAGGGCAGTCGACTGGCCCGGCATTAAATGTCGTCCAACGGCTAGCAAACAGCTAGCCAACGGCTAGTTTTGGGGTATACCAGTCGACTGCCCCATGGCCAGTCGACTGGTCCGAAGCTGCGAACTTTCTGTGGGTTTTGGCAGTCGACTGCCTCTGGGCCAGTCGACTGCCCTGCCTCCCAGCTCAGCTCCAGCCACTCCAAACCTTCTCCTTCGCGTGTGCCTTCAGGTCTGCTCCCTTGGCTCGCCCTTTGAAGTCCTCTTCCTCTGGCTATCGTCCCTCGGATGCGCACGCAAGCCTTTCCTTGGCTTGCCTCCATGCCACCCTTCACGTGTGCCCTTTGAAGTCCACTTCCTGGCTTGCCCTTGGAGCTCTCCTCCCTCGGCTCTCGTCCCTCGGATAGGTCCACCAAGTGTGATTCTCCAAGTCCTACAAACTCAATCACACAAATCAAATACAACATAACACTCTAACTTTAAACCTATTCGCCCACACATCAAAACCATGATCTTCCAATCATTTAAGGGCCGATTGCCCTCAACACGCGTGACAACCCATGTCTCCGGGTATCCAACCCAATCAAGTGGTAGAACCCTCATACGCGGGTCAGGCTTCACAGGCCCCTTGGCTCAAAGATTTACATATTAAGGAGGTATCCCGATCGGGGCGGTCCATTCGGTGATCCCGAGGATCACCAACGGCTCGACGAGAGAACGGGCTCGAATAATTTGAGGGGAGATGAGAGGGTTCCAATCCACAAGGCAAAAATGGCACATCAATCAAAATCCGCAACCCGCACGGGTGTACAAAAAGGAGAGGTAAGGAAGACAAGCAGCTTAACCCTCACTTAAAGGGCACGTCGATCACGCTGGGCAAATCCTCACACATGTCTTCAAGGCCTAAAACCGTAGGAGGCATGTCGGGTGACAGATACCCACTCATCTTGAGTCAATGAAGGATGTTCAGCCCCTGTGGCTCCATTACATCCATGAACCGTTTGGCGATTTCGGCCTTATGGATAGGGGCATTGATGCATTCTAGCCTATACTCCTCCCGTCGAGCATCTTCAGCATCCTTGTAGGCTCGGAGCGCCATCAGCTCAGACTTGGTCGCCTCCCACTCGGCCTGTTCGGTCTCCCTACAAGCGCGTAGCTCTGTCAACTCTGATCGAGTGGCTTCCCACTCGGACCTTTCCGCCCGTAGCCGCCCAAGCTCCTCTTTTTGGGCGTGCAACAACTACTCTTTGGAGGAGAGATCCCCAGATAGCTCAGTTATCTTTCGCGACTGGGCCAAAGCAGCAGTATCGCTGGCCTCCAGTTGGGCCCGGAGAGTGTCAAGGGCGACAGACGCCCTCTGAAGGTCGGACTTCGCCTGGACTGACTCGGCCTGGGCCTCCGATTGTAATGCTCGCGCTTTCCGCTCGGCATGTTTCAGGGTATATATCTGACCGTTTGCTTGAGAAGTGGCTTGCTGCGCCGTCTCAACCTGACCGCGCGCCGCTTCGAGTTGCTCCCCTGAGTGGGCTAGCTGATCTTGCAGAGCCTGGACCTCCTCTCGCAGGTGATTCAACGTGGGCTCGTCAGCAACCAGTTGGGAGTGCGCCAGTTGCGTCTGCAAGTGCCTCACCTCCCTCTCGGCCTTAGCCCGTGCCGAGCTTTGAGCCAGGAGCGACATGGAGACACCGTGGCAGTCTCTTGCGAACTGCAGAAGGAACACTGCTCCTATGGGCCAGCAATAAAAGGCGCAAAAGAAGATCTCAATCTTTTGCGCATACCTGGGTGGCCTTAAGGAAAAAAGCGTCGGCCTTGTTGCGAGGGCCCCGGAAGTAAGACTCCTTGAATCCTTGGGCGTAGCGGTCGGCTACTGACCCATACAAGTGCAGATCCTGATAGTGCTCGGGCAGCTCGCCTAAGGGCACCCTCAGGCGACGGTCCGCCTGAGAGGGTACCAAGAGGTGCATCATCTGGTCTTCAGTCGGGCCCTCAGCAGAAGGGGCCCCTGATCGGGCAGACATCATGGTGTCGGAAGTGTCGGAGGTGGCAGAAGGTTGGACTGGCGATGTCGCGATGGAAGGATTGGCTGCCGCATCGAGGCCAGGGGCAACAGCCTCCGTAGTTGCTGGTAGGCAAACTGGGGGGTCCTCAACGGGAAGGGAAGCTGGATGGTCGGCAGCAGGGGCCACGTATGGAACAATGGCTAAAGAAGCAGAGTGGACTTTTGGCCCGAGAGCCACTCTCTTTTTCTTCTTCTTCTTCTCCAAAGAAGCAGAGTGAGTTCCTGGCTCGGGAGCTACTCTCTTTTTCTTTTTCTTCTCCAGATGTTTGCTAGAGGAAGGGCGGGACGAACCTCTAAGGCAATGGGGGCCGGAGGCAATGGGGGCCGATCCCCGTACAGGCGAAGTCGGGTTGGCCGGGATGACCGCTGTCACAGTGCCTCCTCTAGCAGCCAGCATGGAAGCTAGCCGAGTCTGTAGCTCGGCCTCCTCCAGCCTGAAGCCTTCCTTCAAGGCCGTAGACCACAACAAGGAAGCTGTGACAGCAAAATGAGTGCAGGCCTGACCAAGTGACATACTGGGTGTATATATAGGAAGACTTACCAACATCGGATGGAGGGGGTGTGGGGCTCGGGCTCAGACCAAAGGCGGATAGAATCCCCTCTTTCATCAGAAGCCCGCCATGAAAGTGTCTGTCTTCCAATTCGGCGATGACCTCCCGGTAGGCGGCGGAAGTGCGATAATGTCGGGGGAGAGTCTCAGAAACGGGAAGTCCCTCAACCCAGGTGGTAGGCCAGCCCGGGGCAGGAATGGGCCCGATGAAGAAGTACCGTTCTTTCCAGCCCTTGTTTGAAGTGGGCAGGTTCAGGAGGAAGGAGGTTTTGGCTCGGACCTGGAAGAAGAAGTCACCCACCTCTTGCTGTTTAGGGTAAAAGAAGTAATGGAAGTTCTCCGGTACAAGGGGAATCTCGAGAAGTGAGAAAACGATAGCTGAGCCGCATATCAGACGTATGGCGTTGGGGGCTAGTTGAGATAGAGGAATCTGGAAGTAGTCACAGACGGCGGCAATGAAGGGATGGACAGGGAAACGCAGGCCAGCTTGAAGATGATCCCGAGATAAGGCAATGTAGCCCAAGGGGGCAGAATTGGGGTGTTCATGTGATTTGGGAAAGTGTAGGCGGTGGTCGGCCGGAATCAGGAAGTCTGATTTCATTTGAAGCAGGTCATGGGCAGTCAAGGTGGTTCTCAAGGTGACATACCAAGGCCGAGGTGGGGTGGAGACGAAGAGGAAGAAGCCATTAGAGAAGCAGGAGGCGAGAAGCTAACCAATGCGGAGGGGTCTTCGAAGAAAGGCCGGGACAAGGAAGTTGTTGCAACCCTAGCGGCAAGCAAAGTAGCGGAGGACGGCGGATGGTTTTGAGTGCAGAATGAAGAACGAGCAAGCGAGGAAGCTCACTTATCGAGGCAGGCGAGGAGTGCCAATCGTCCGATGGATGACTGGGAGAAATGTGCGGCCCAGCTAAAGCCGTCTGATCAGACTCGGGTAATATTCGGGGCGACAGAATACAGGCTACAGAATGCAGGCGCGCCAGGCTTGGACCAGAGTTAGGGTCCAGTCAGTCGGACTGCGTGCCTCCTTCGACTATACTTGAGGGAGATGCTTATGATCCCGGGCCAGCTTACATAGCCTGGCTCAGCAGCCTGGCGCTCAGTTAGAAGGGAGGTGGCCAGTTATTGGGATGATCCCGCGGAGAAGGAGGTCCGCGGGCTCAGGCCCCTTGGGCTTCCATGTCAAGGTCCACATAGTCCCGTAAGGGCCTTCTCTTGAGACAGATGGTTCTGTGACTTGTTCGGTCTCGGCTCCCTGCATACGCGTGGTGGCCCACGCTACGGAGATAAGCCCAAGCCACAGAAGACGTTACTAAGTGCCCCAGTCGGCACCCTCACAGGCCCTCAACCGGCCTCGTTAATAAGTGCCCCAGTCGGCACCCTCACAGGCCCTCAGCTGGCCTCGTTACTAAGTGCCCCAGTCGGCACCCTCACAGGCCCTCAGCCGGCCTCGTCACTCATCGTCCTAGTAGGCGCAACCACTCCCTGACACCGTACTACTAGAAGCTGTATGGGGCCGGCGCAGGACCTCGGTCGTCCTGACCCCCAGTGGCGGATATCCCGCCGAGGTATTGATCTGCCTGCCACCTCTTGTCTCCCGTACCTTGACCACATGCCTCGGTGTCAGGCCGAGCGGCGGCCAACGGCGCCAACTCTTAAGTTGACAGGGCCCCTTTCCTCAACACAGCATGAGCCACTTTACCCTGCCACCCCTGTCACCCCTGGACATGCCTTGTCTTGTCTTCGCTACGCGACAGCAGTTGGCAGAGGGGGCAGAACCTGTCAGCTTCCTCGGCTACTTATGCCTCGCATTCCGCATTTCCCAGGTACGCGCGATAGTACAATTTCCCTACTGTTCTATTGCTTTCCATCGCCATCGTCGTGTACTGACTTGACCGTCGGAGTGCCTGGCCGGGGACTTTTCCCGACGAGTTCTAACGGTCTTTGTCCTGCAGGTTGGAGCGGCCCAACTCGTCACGCCACTTCAGCGACCTCACCCTTCTCAGAGTTTCGTCCAGCTGTAGGGGCGTCTGACTCACTTCGCGACAGGATCAGCATTCAACTTACCAACGATGAACAAAGTAATTTCCAACACATGATGCACAAGTATCATATATAACCTTAGTTATGTGATTACTAAATAATTACATAACCAAGATTATAAGGAATAAAATATAACTTAAAGTTGTTTAGTTCAATATAGATAATCAAATAAAATCTTGTTAATTTAGAGGTAATAGTCTACAACATAATATAATATTTTATTGTATTACCCTTTAATTAAATTTAAGTATGATGATATTATATGTTTATCTAAATTTAAAATAAAAAAGATAAGATGATAATATATACATGTTCACACCTTGATAAATATAAAAAATTATATCGAATCTACAATTATATTTATTTTAATTTCTAAAAAGTAAAATATAAAAAAATATAATAATAATAATAAATAATAAATAAAATTGGATTATTTTTTTATTTTTAAAGAATTTGTTTAGATAATTTTATTAAATTTTAAATTAAATTTATTAAATTAATTAAAATTTTAATTAAAAAATTAAATTAAAAAAACATTCATCGGCGACACCGACATCGACATCGACGTCGACCGTCAGTGTCTGCGTAGGCAACCGGTGTCCAACGCCGACGGTTGGCTGTCGGCGCCAACGCAGCCGCCGGTGGTTGCCAGCAGGCTGTCGGCACCGACGACCAGCCACTGGCTATCGGTGTCGATCGTCGGCGGTCGTCGGTCGTCGACCGCCTATCGTCGATCGCCGACCGCGAATAATGCCTCTGGAATTTAATAAATTGTGATGCTTATTTTTATCTTAAATGTAAATATTGGAGGATAATTTTATAAACATAAGTTTCATAACTCCGGAATAAAAACAAACCTTACTTTTCTAAGGTTTCTGATTCCAGATTGCATACCCCTTTTACTAACGTGTCAGGCATGGATAATTATTTGGGAATCAATGATTAACTAAATCAAACAAGATTTTCATTGATAACTTTGGATAGATAATCAAGGTTATTAAGGATAATCCCCAACCAAACTCGCCCTTAAGATTTGGATACTCTATTTTTAAAATCATCTATTTTTATTAAATATTTTAAGAAAGTTACATTTTTATCAAAAGAAATGTGTGTAAAATATAAATATTATAAAATAGATTCCAGTTAGATGACGTCTATGGGTCATTAAAGTGGCACAGTTATCCGAAACGAAGACTAGAGAAAATTTAGAATTTAACATTTTTAAACAAAGTTATCCAAATTTTTCTCGGAATGTATCAATTCAAGTTTATTTAAATATTCTTGTAACAAATTACGAAAATTATTATTTAGAATTCTTTCTATAAAAATATTTTTATTTTAGTTTTGGATTTAAATGCACATTAAGAAATTTTTGTCAAGAATCACTTAACTCATTTGTTAAATGTGTTCGTGAGCATAATTACTGGTATAATTAAATAATGAAAAATGAAATGCAACAAGAATTAGGAGCATGAAATTTAACGGGAATGACGTGACACTCCAATTGTAGTGATCCCCGATGAGTTCACTATGCCCCCCCATAGCATAGTTTGGTTTAGGGCGGCTGTCGAAGGCTGCCGTCGGTATCCAAACGACAATTGGATGTATACACAAAAAGTACCACATCATTCAAGTTGGGTTTTATACTCTAAATTTTTGCTGTGTGTCATTGCTCTTAAAAAATTAGTAAGACAAGGAAAAAAATTAATTATAAATTTGATAAAATTAAATAATAAAATTTCTTTATGTTATGATATTTATAGTAATCAATGACAAACTCATTCATATATAGATATGACTTGTTATTGAATCGATAATTTCTAGACAACTCAAAAATATTTATTAGCCAATAGAATTTTTGATGAATCATATAATACTCACAATATCTCTCAATTATTATATTTAATTTTAGAAAAATATAGATTAACTTCTAAAATATTTTTAATATCATTTGATAATGCTAGCTCTGAGACGGTAAGTATTTAAAAATTTAAATTTATATGTTACTTTGTTATTCTTAGTTTATTTTTTTATTTTCATTGCATATGTCTATTTTAAATGTATGCATTCAAGATAAAGTTAAAATTTTTAGAAAATTACACTAAGTAAATTAAAATTATTATTTCTTATTTATAGTCACATCCTAATTCTACTATAATGAAACAATAAAATAAATAGGAAGAGACTTAAAAAATTTTCACTTGATACACTAATATATTGAAATTTAAAATATCAACTATTACAAGATTTATTTCAATATAAATAAATATTATATTTGTTTTAACACAAAATATTAACTGTTCCGAAAAGAGTCGACGACGATGGCTAGGCACTGGAGTTCTGCCCCTGTGGAAGTTGCTGCGGCGGGGAAGAACTTAGGGCCCTGCAAGGTTAATATAAGCGTTAGGGGACACGCCGGCAGGGGTCCGGCGGAGTCCACTCCGACGCTCAAGTCAGTATCCGTCCGAAAAGTAAAGGTAGCGAGAAGTAAAGAATATATGTAGGGTTGAGAGAGCGTAACCCCTTTACCGGAGGGGTTGGACTACCTATTATACTGACACCGACAGACTAGACATGCCCCCTCGATCGGTGTTACGTCTCCGATACTTAAGCCACGCCCCCTCTTTCGGCGGTGACTGGATATCCTTTGAAACGGTATGCGTCGTTATCACGCTTCCACCCGTTGCGACATTTAAGGGTCGTGCTGACCTTTTCTAACGGGGATGATTATTCGCACCGAGAGGGGGGTCAGTACCCGAGATCGGTCATTGCGGGGACGCCACCTCCCGAGGTGAGCTCGGGGTCTTCGGGCGCTATAACTCCCGAGTTGCTCTCGGGGCCTAACCTCCCGGGGTGCTCCTGAGAGAGGTCTTCGGGCTAACATTCACGGGCGCGTCTCCTAAGGGGGCCCCGGGGCCCGGGAAGGAAGGTTGCTTCGATCCGTCATGTGGCTTCTTCATCCCCCGTGCCGGGCACGGACTATTCAACCCTATCACAAGTCCCTCCCTTCAAGTCTGATCGAAGGAAGTGTGGCTGACTGATCGGACTAGTACAAAGATAAAGAAGTTGCGGGCCTTTGCCTTTCTTACTTCCCCTATAGTTACAAGGGGCCTTTGGATTATAATCCTTATCCCGAGTTTCGAGAAATCCCCCTTAACGGTCTCATCCTTTTCAAAAAAGGATATCCCGACTCTTGAGGTATTATAATGACGTCTGTCTCTTCGTTATAAAGGCGCATGACTCTTTTCTGAGGGCGATAGGGTACCCTGGCAAATGCCTTATTGCCACGTGTCCCAACGGCCATCTCCACAAGTTCGTGCGCCGCCTTGGCCGGCTCGCGACAAGCGACTGCCTGTGTGCAGCGGTTTCTCGCTTTCCACGTGTCTCTTCCCCCTTGCGTCTAGGCAAGCGGCCGCCTGAGTATAAGTGGGGAAGGTGTAGATGTTAAGCCTACTTCCGACTCGGCGGCTGGGTGCACTTCGTCTTCCTCTCTCGTAAAGCCTCTTTTGCGCGTGAGTAGTTTGTCTCCTTCTTGTCTTCTTTCTTAGGGATCATGGAGACCTATCGCGTGGAGTGGTATGAGTCCGCCTCCTTGAGAGTGAGGTCGGAGGCCTTGCAGGCGGCCACCGAAACCTATGGCATCCCGACCGAGATGGCAATGGTCATCCCCAAAGTGGGTCAGACGCCCGTGGAGCCCCTGCAGGCATGTTGACCTTCTTCTTAGGGCAGATGGAGTTAGGGCTCCGTTTCCCTATTCCCCCCTTTTTCACGAACATAGCCTCCTATTTTGATATCCCCTTCACCAGATGACTCCTAATGTCTTCGCCCAGATGGGAGGGGTGTATATCGTCTTCAAGCTTTTTGATCTTCCTCTGACTCCTCATCTCTTTCATTCTTTCTTCGTCCTGATAGGGTCTAGAGGGGTCTTTAATTTCGCAGCCTGACCGGGCCATAGGTTTTTAGGGGGGTTTCCTTCCTCGCATAAAGGGTGGAAGGAGAAATTCTTCTTCATTAGGCTGTCGTCCTTACCCTTCAATCCCCTGTGTTGGATAGAGGATTTGCCGGCTCCTCCTATTCTAGGGAACTTTCTCCACAGTCCGGTGTATCGGCGTGCTAAGGACGTACTTTCTGGTATGAAGTTCAGCGGCCCATAACTGGTGCAGAGTGAAGAGCTTATGTACCGGGCAGACCTCAGCCCTAAAGTGATGCGAATCAGCCCTTCCTTGGGTATGTTCATCTTTTTTCCTTTAATACCTATTGGTTCTGACTGATATTCTCTCCGTCTGGCGTTTGCAGAGGAAGTCATGTTCGCCAAGGTGATGGGCAAACTCATCAGATGGGAGGAGGTCAACAAGGAGGCTTTAAATCCTCCTCTAGCCGCTCCTGACGCTCCACCTGCTCTCGCCGAATCCCCTAAGGGGCCTACTATCTTGTCCCGTGGAGTCGCTTCACCCGAAAGGGTCGAGGCTACTGTTACATCCCCGTCGGTTGTGAGCCGAGGGCCTTCCGATCAACGGATCTTTCCTCTGGGAGTGGATCTTCGCCGAGGGCTGTCCGTCCAGAAGGAATTAGCGAGGGGACCTCCCCTCCTATTGTTTCTTCAGTAGTCTGGTCTATTGGGCGGTAGAAGAGGCGACTCCCTAAGGGCTTGGGCCCTTCATGGAAAAAGCTACGTTCTGCACGTTCCTCTCCTCTTCCCTCGGTGCCCGAGGAAGCGACTTTACCTACTAAGGTAGTAGCCTCTATACCTGCTCCACCGGTTCCTGCTCCGAAGGTGGTCGTCCCAGTGCCTCCGGCCTGCTCCATTGACCCATCTACGTCTTCCAAGGGTAAGGAGGTGTTACATACTCAATACCGGATGAGACTGGACCACCTAAGGAAGAAGTTGGATGCAGCGTTGGAGGCCTCCATGCAATCCTTCCCCCTGGTGCAGTTCAAGGAGGTTCCGGCCGAGGGGGTCGTGCCCGAGGGGACTTCTAGCTCCGAGGAAGACAATTTCGGCCCCTCCAGTCTGCCACCTGAAGCCCCCACCATCGAATGACTTCCTCCCCGTCCGGGTTCGCCGTGGCCTGAGGGGCGAGGGAGTACCTCTGGAGGGGTGGTCGTACACGTTTTGGTGGGCCCACTCACCACTCTTTCGGGAGACTCTTCTGAAGGTACAAATCACTATTGCATTGGATGTTTTCTTGCCCATTACCTGACTTCTTGGCACAATGGCAAGCTGCTGAGGATTGCGTGACAGCCGGCCGGGGTCTGTATTCCTGGCCCCGAGTTGAAGCCCTACTCCGTCGGGCATTGAGGGCGGAGGCTACAGCTAACCACGAGCGTCGGGCAGGATTGATGTAGGCGGGGGTTAGCAGGGCTCTCCGGGCGAAGGTCGATTACCTGATGAACCTCTTGCAGGACAAGGAGCAGACTCTTCAAAATTCTCGGCACAGAGAATGTCTGTCGTCCGAGAAAGCTGTGAGTGTTACCAAGGACCTGCTCCAGACGACGCAGGAGAGAGACTAGCTCCAGTCGAGGGAGAGGGAGTTGTTGGGCGACATCCGGCTCATGGTAGCCTCAGCTGAGAGACTGAACTCGCGCAGTCAGGATCAGGCACAACAGCTCAGCCAGAAGGAGTCTGATCTCCTAATGGCCACCGACCGCGCGTCCGTCCTGGAGGATGACCTGGCTCGGGCTTGGGCGGATGAGCGGGTCGCGTCGGAGAGGCTCAGGGAGGCCTTAGCTGAGCAAGGCGAGATGTCCGCTGAGCTAGGGTGGTTGAGACGTTCCTTTGAGGCTGCTGAAGCCGAACTCCTTGCTCTTTGGGCTACTAAAGCTTTTCACGGGCTTCAAGGCGAAGTTTCTGGGGTTGACTGAGTTACGTACCATCGTAGCCGACCAGGTAATGCAGCGCCTACAGCAGGGCTTCCATGACGTTATCGATAAGTTGAAAGAGGATCAGCTCTTACCTCCTGATGCCGACCCACGATTGTAAGCGTCCCCCAAGTTAGAGAGAGGTCTTTTCCCGAGGGCCCGAGCTGGCAGAGCTCCACATTCATCAGGGGATCGGACCTTTTGTAGCAATTTTGAGTTAATGCGATCACTTTTACTATTCTTTGTATGCTTTTGCTCAATGTGTCTCACGTCTTCACTTTTAACGAATGGAAAAGTACTTGTTTGTTTTGAGGCTGATTCGGGGTGTGGACCCTTGACAATTCTACAGGTCAAAGCTCCACGCCTGCATTCATGTCCATGGGGGGGGGGGGGGGGGGGGGGTTCCCCGACGACATTTCCTTCTGGAGTGTGCGGGCGACTCCCGAATCGTCGCCTTCGCAATATTCGTAATCTTATTGAATAGACTCATAAAGAGTCGCGGGCTCCTAGGTGCGGCAGGGGCACGTTAGTCGAAGTCACGGTTCGGCGCTTGTTGTTGTTTTTGCGTTCTCCCTGCATTAACTGCACGGAGAGGCAGCCATCACTATAAATAGGGGAGAGGGGTGTACCTTCTCCTTCATCCCTTTTGTCTGCTTACTTCTTTGTGGCGTGATGCCACCTCTCTTCCCTTCATCTTTGTCGGTGTCCCAGCGACCTAATAACGGAAAGGCAGTAGTGTTCCTGGCTGAGGGACCCCTCAGAGGTAGAGTCTTTTGTATCGGTACCCTCACCGAGGAGCATGGTGGAGATGAGGTCCAGGGTCTCGCTGAAGATCCTGGCGGATGTGGGACTCCCAGGCTATCTGAGGAGTCCAGAAAAGACCTTATGTGGTCCACCAGGGGGCATGGAGGAGATGACTCATCCTGCTGATCACCAAACCCTAGTTGGCCCGTGGCAGTGTACCCCACACGCCATCTTCTTCCGGATCCTCGTTTTCCCAGAGTTCCGTGCAGAGGAAGGTGTTTGTGGGATGCATATCACCAAGAGGGGAGGGGCTACAGCCGCTGGCTTTTCTCTTTCCCTTTCTTTTTTTCGTTGAGAGATGGTGGTTGTTGTTCCCCCTCCTCTGTTAAGGCAATTCTTCTCTAGGTCTTTACACGCTCCGGAGAGAAATTGCAATTGCTATTTCCCCTCCTCTTTTTTCTGCCTTTTGAATGTTGTACTCGGCTGCATCTCTGCGGAAAAAGGGGGTCTTCGAATGGAGTCGACTACTCGGATGGAGTACCCAGAAGGTGGAGAAGAGTCAAGGATCCTGTCGATGGGTTTCCGCGTCTGGCATACTTAGAAGGTAATTCCAAGCCTAGCGACCCTACATGAATTGAACTGTAGAGGAGAAAGGCCCAAGCAGAAGAGTACTTTCTCTTAGCCAATTGTATCTTGATAATTCTCTGAGATGTTTGTTCTTCCTATACTTTTCATACAAATAAAGAAATATTTTTGTTACCCCGTGTATGTGTATGCCTGGATGATTCTTTTCAATGTTTTGCTTAGGTTCCCCGGGTCAGGCATGCTACTTTATCATTGCTTCCGTAGCCCCCACTTATCATGGGCGCTCGGGAGATTATGAGGCACCCTGGTCTGCGCCCTTGGTGGGGAGTTTGGAACGGCCCGGGTCAAGCCTAAGTACCCTGGGCATCGGCCGCACCGTGAGATATTAGTGTTTTCGGTACTTGGTCGGGCGCGTATGTCCCAGACCAAGCCTAAGTACCCCGGGCATCAGCTGCACCATGAGGTATTAGGGTTTTGGATACTTGGTCGGGCGCATATGTCCCAGACCAAGCCTAAGTACCCCGGGCATCGACTACACCGTGAGGTATTAGGGTTTTGAGTACTTGGTCGGGCACGTATGTCCCAGACCAAGCCTAAGTACCCCGGGCATCGGCTACACCGCGAGGTATTAGGGTTTTAGATATTTGGTCGGGCGCGTATGTCCCAGACCAACCTAAGTACCCCGGGCATCGGCTGCACCGCGAGGTATTAGGGTTTTGGGTACTTGGTCGGGCGTGTATGTCCCAAACCAAGCCTAAGTACCCCGGGCATCGGCTGCACCGTGAGATATTAGGGTTTTGGGTACTTGGTCGAGCGCGTATATCCCAGACCAAGCCTAAGTACCCCGGGCATCGGCTGCACCGCGAGGTACTAGGGTTTTGGGTACTTGGTCGGGCGCGTATGTCCCAAACCAAGCCTAAGTACCCCGGGCATCGGCTGCACCGCGAGGTATTAGGGTTTTGGATACTTGGTCGGGCGAGCATGTCCCAGACCAAGCCTAAGTACCCCGGACATCGGCTGCACCGCAAGGTATTAGGATTGGATACTTGGTCGGGCACATATGTCCCAGACCAAGCCTAAGTACCCCGGGCATCGACTGCACCGCGAGGTATTAGGATTTTAGATACTTGGTCAGACGCGCATGTCCCAGACCAAGCCTAAGTACCCCGGGCATCGACTGCAACGCGAGGTATTAGGGTTTTGGATACTTGGTCGGGCACGTATGTCCCAGACCATGCCTACGTACCCCGGACATCGGCTGTGCCGCGAGGTATTTTCAACTCCTCGGTAGTATGTTGTTATCTTGGAGGAAAGCATCTCTCTTTATTACTTGATTTTTCTGCGAGGGCACAGAGATACACAAACAGACACTCTAAATAAAATGTGAATCTTACCAATGTTAGATCATGGCGCCCAACTAGACGGGGGGTGAATAGTTACTTTCGATTTTCTCTACAAAAATTGTTAGCCAAACACAAATAAAAACGATAAGAACAATGCTAACACCTTCGTTTACTTGATATCCACCTCAGAGAGGTGACTAATCCAAGGATCCACACGCGCGCACAAGCTCCACTACGAAAAACCTCCTTCAAGGTGGAGAAAAGTTTTACAAAGTTGTCCTCTTCCTCTTTACAAGATGGAAATGAGAATGAGAGGAAGAGCTGAGGGCTTTTAGCACAAACAACACAATGGTACCCTCAAGAATTGTACCTTTCACATGCCAAAAAGTCACCCTTTAAATAGGGTAAAGGACATCTCCTAAAGCTGTCCAGCCCGATACCAGTCGACTGGTCTCGCCTTAATAGCTAGCCAATGGCTAGTTTTCGGGGTTACCAGTCGACTGATGTCTCGGGAAGTTCTGGCAGTCGACTGATTTTCCCCCAGTCGACTGCCCAGCTTATACAAGCACTTTTCCTCACTCTGACGACCCTCCTTCACGTGTGCCTTCAAGTATACTCCCTTGACTTGTCCCTTGAAGTCTTCTTCCACCGGCTATCCTCCCTCGGATGCGCACGCAAGCCCTCGGCTTGCCTCCATGCCACCCTTCATGTGTGCCCTTTGAAGTCCACTTCCCGGCTTGCCCTTAGAGTTCTCTTCCCTCAGGTCTCGTCCCTCGGATGTGTCCTCCACGTGTGACTCACCAAGTCCTGCAAGACTCATTCACACATATCAAAACAATATAACACCCTAACCTTAACCATATTGACACACACACATCAAAACCATGATCTCCCCGATCATACTTGGGTCGATTGCCCCAACAAACTCCCCCTTTTTAATGTGTGGCAATATGTTTAAGTTAGGAAAAAACAACAGCATACAACAGCAATTGAATATACAAGACATAGTAAAAAGAACAAGAGGTAACCTCCCCCTTAACCTATGCCCTCTTCCATTTTCAATTTTCATCATAAACCAAGGTTAAACCAAAAGTTAAGTTACAAATCCAACTAAAACCTCCCTATTCTCCCCCTTTGACACCATCAAAAGGATTGCCCGAAACAATATGAACCAATGGCATCAAATAGAAGAATTTTCCTTTTCTAAAAAACTACCAGTGTTCTGAAATCAGTTGTATCAGTCGACTGCCTCTGCAGTCTGATTTTTCAAGTTTCTGAGCCAAATTTCAGAAACTCACCAATAATTTCAGAAAATTCCAAAAATTATGAAAATTTACAAACATGTTTCATATGATATACTCTAACAGGGGAAAATATAATTTCATGAAAAATTCAAACATATTTGACTTTTTGACAAAAATTCAAATTTCTTGAAAAACTCTAACTTTGTATCAAAGTTTCAACCTAGTTTTGAAATCATATATTTTTCTTTGAAATAGGTACATGTATATGAAATCGCATTATGAAGTTAAAGCCTCATTCTGCACATCAAGTACAGGACATCCATTACATCCAACTCAAAAACTCACCTCATTACACTACGCACCTCGCAGCCCTTGTAATGGGCGCACACACCATGTTGGGACCGGGTGCATGTTGATATGGATGCGGGTTCGTAATTTCAAAATTAATTACGTGCAGCGGAAGGTTTAACATAAATAATTTCTCTAAATCATTTAACCACACATCTAAGCATGCAATTTTATCTTGTGTAGACATGATCATATATTTGAAATTTTGCAGAAACATAAACTAATTTACGTATTACCTCGCGTAACTCGAAGGAAGGGACGATATCCAACCGTATGCGTCCCTTGGAAGCTCCGCCTCTATTCGCGTCCACGCCGAGTATCTTCGGGATGACTTCGCAAAGCTACGAGTTTCGTGTTCTCGAGAACTACTAGATTCTCCGAGAACGCGACGAGAAAAACCAAGAGAGAAGTCGGAAGACTAACCACAAAAGGATGGCCGGAATCAAAATTTCGACGAAGCAAAAGAAGAGGCTTGCGGCAAAAAGATCCTTGCGGCAAACTTTAATTCCGGCAGTACCTTCTTCCGACCAAGAGATGGCCGGAGCTTCCTTCTCCGGCAGCAGGTGGTGGTCGGCAGGGAAAGGGCAGGGGCGGCCGGCTGGTGCTCCTTCTTGGGGCTGGTTGGCGCACGGCAAGAAGGGGAGAAGAGAAGGAGAGAAAGAGAGGGAGAGAGTCTATGCCTTCATCTCTTTGATTATCACCCAAGCCTTGCCATGGGTCCTTTATATAGTGGCTTCTCAACCATCAAGCCTCTCAAATATGGAATAATTTATTCTATCATGCCAGGTTTGATTTTATATCATGGTTAAAATCATATTTTAATTCATGATAAAAAAATCAATCAAGCCTCTTTTCTCCTATGGAATAAATTTCCTTATCATGGTAAATCAATCCATGATTGATTTTATAAAATAAACCAATCCATGGTTCATTTTAATTTCCATGAAAAATAAACCAAACCTTGGTTTATTATATAAAAATTTATATCATCCATAATTTTATAAAACAAACCACACTTGGTTTATTTTATAAATTGAACCAAAAACTTAGTTCTCTCCCTTTGTTGTGGCCGACAAAGCAAAGAGGATGGAGGCCCTCTTTGGCCGGCCCATCCAAGCCACGCCCCAATGAATTAAACTTATTTAATTCATCTATTAAGTCTTCAAAAGACTTAGCCATTTTACGCTTCCGATGCGTCTCTGAAAAATTCAGATTCGACTTATCGTTTGGCTCAACCAAACCTAATCTCTCTTGATTGGAAAATCCAATTTTTAACTCGTTTTAAATCCCTCGGATTACTCATAGTGCGTGTGACTAAATAGGCTTTCGATTTATGTTGGTCGTCTATAATTAATCAATTATAGAACGATCATGAGTGACACCTAGTAGTACATCATGATCCCCAATTAATCGAAAGATCAACGGTTGACCTCAGAAATAATTCTGAAACCCTTCAGCAGCTACAATGAATCGTGCCTCATTCCCTTCACCATCTTATACCCACTTGGTTCAGGACATGATCTATGTGTGTCAGTCCCCACTAGGCTGACTACGTCACACCTAGCCCAGGTAACATTTTCTCGTCCTACGGATTCTAATTACTCTCATGTATTTAAGAGATTCATACTCTGAACATGTCATGCTCTGGCCAGAGGCTTCGAGTAACAATCCGACGATAGGCCTCGGGTATACATCTCCTCGCAAGGAGTGGTGAATCCTTTGTAGGCTGTTCAAACATCTTCGGGCACTTCGGCTTATACCCAATCATCCTGGGTCCACACCTCCTTGGAGATGCTTTCTTAAGATGTCAAAGTATAAGTCTCCATGACCAAGATGACTTAAACACCGCAAGTCAAAGGAACATCGCACTTAAGCTGCAGTAAGAACTTCACTGACATATCTATATGTAGACTATCATATGAAGTTTTACAGCCAGTCACTCCAATGAACTAGTTCCCTTAACTAGCATTCATGTTTATCTCCGGACATCTCAATGTCACCAGCCAGTGAGAATCAGCTGATTAGAGAATAACTCATGCTAGTTTCAACAGAATTGATAGTGTCCGTATTTATCAATTCATCGACTAGGGACAATTTCAATACTTACAATTGCACATGTAGAGATAATCACTAGTTGTGAATTCATCACAAATTTTCTCATGCTGTGAATTGTATTGCGGACATTCAGTAAATGAGTTTAAGATCTCAATCAAATACACAAACATGTATACTCAAATAGTGAATATTCATTTATTAGAATAAATGATTACAATCATAAGGCGATTGCCTTAGGACACTTCTCTCATATCACTAACACACCATACACCACTACATTCCATCTACATTCCCATGAATCACCACACAATGCATTACACATAACCTTCATGTGGGACAACACACATTCCAAGCAAACCTTCATTCAGAGATGCAGCAACCACCACCCACAGAGTAGCAAACAGCTTCAAAATCTGCAGCCAAAACAGCATCCAAAAATAGCACAAAACAGCATCCAAAAATAGCACAAAACAGTGGCCAGTTCTGCACCAAACAGCAGTAACTCCTGCAGCAAACATCAGCAACTTCTGCAAGGAATCCCCACTAAGCAGTAGCCAAACCTGCCCCAAACAGCAGGTCAACACAACAACAACACAGCAGCAAAAACCAGCTTCAATTATAGCCAAATTCTATGCCGAGCAGGAGTAAAACCAACCTCGGGCAGCAGGGAAATCACCCAATTCAGCTTGCACCCATTGCTCCCCATTGCATACTATCTTCCTGAGAGATCCACAAAGCGATGCACATGAATTTGTACTTTACGGAAGGTTCCCTCCGCATTGGTAGGTACTCCTTCAAATTTGCATTTGTTCCGAGATGCTCATATATGATATAAGACACTTGAGATGGCAAGGAATCGTGCTTTGCTTCTCTTCCCAACTCCCTTGTATCTTCTTTTCGCCCCACTCATTAGTTCTTCAATCTTCCCAAATCGGAAGTTAACTCCAAGCCAATGTTTAACCTTTTCCCAAAGTGCACAAGCAAAGGGGCATTTGAAGAAAAGGTGATCTATTGTTTCCTCCTCTTGGCGACATACCGGACAAATCTTGTTTTCCTCATATGACATTCTATCCGCCGTTCGAAGCTTCCTTTGTATTAAGAGCCACATGATGAAACGATGCTCGGGCATGATCTCCGGCCTCCAAATTGTTGGCACCCATGGAAGTTTTTGCCTAGCACCTTGGAGGAAATCATATGCCTTTGAAACTCCTCTCTTTTCCATAACAAACCACTCCATCATCCTCATATTCGCTTCACCAACTCCATTTGAGCTATTCTTGATTTTTGCTTTTATTTCCACCAATCTTTTAATCAAAGGAGAGTCCATAGCTCTTTCCTTCCATTCCCAAAAATCAGCCCCCTTTACATAATGTTGGTGTACCCATTTTACCCATAGAGTGTCCTTCCTTGATTGAATTTCCCATAGGACCTTGGTGAGTAAGGCTTCATTCCATGGACATAGATTCCAAAGACCAAAACCCCCATTCTCCTTTGGCATGCTTATCGTGTCCCATGCAATAGGTGGATACTTCGAATCCCATACAAATAAACGACAAATGGCTTTGATTTTGTCAATTACACCGGCCGGTATTGGTAGCTTCGAAAACCAATAACACACCATACCTTGAAGAACCGTTTTGACAAGCTCTAGTCGACCCGCATATGATAATGTTTGTTTCGGCCATGTACTCATTCTCCTTGCTATCATATCCAAAAGGGGTCCATAGTTAGCAATATGTAGTTTCTCCGCCGCTAGTGGAATACCCAAGTATCTAAAAGGAAAAGATCCCTCTTGGAAGCCCAAAATACTTAACAATTCACCCTTTATATTAGCATCTACCCCCGCCATATAGAGCTGCGATTTTAGTGGGTTTGCTCTCAAACCCGCCTCATTACCAAACGCCTCCAAACAATCCGCAAGTAGTCTTAAGGAAGAAGAATCCGCCCTAGCAAACATCATAAGATCATCCGCATAGATAAGATGTGTGATGCCGACCTCTTTACACCTTGGATGGAAGTGGAAGGATTGTTAGTGATATGAGAGAAGTGTCCTAAGGCAATCGCCTTATGATGTAAACATTTATATTAATAAATGATAATTCACTATTTGAGTATACATGTTTTGTGTATTTGATTGGGACCTTAAACTCATCTACTGAATGTCCGCAATACAACTCACAGCATAAGAGAATTTGTGATGGGATCACAACTAGTGATTATCTCTAATGTGCAATTGTGAAGTATTGAAATTATCCCTAGTCGATGAATTGATAAAAACGGACACTATCAATTCTGTTGAGACTAGCATGGGTTATTCTCTAATCAGCTGATTCTCACTGGCTGGTGACATTGGGATGTCCAGAGATAAACATGGATGCTAGTTGAGGGAACTAGTTCATTGGAGTGACTAGCTGTAAGACTTCATATGGGAATCTACATGTAGATATGTCAATAAAGTTCTTACTGCAGCTTAAGTGCGATGTTCCTTTGACTTGCGGTGTTCAAGTCATCTTGGTCATGGAGACTTATACTTTAAACATCTTAAGCAAGCATCTCCAAGGAGGTGTGGACCCAGGATGATTGGGTATAAGCCGAAGTGCCCGAAGATGTTTGAACAGCCTACAAAGGATTCACCACTCCTTGCGAGGAGATGTATACCCAGGCCTATCGTCGGATTGTTACTCAAAACCTCTGGCCAGAGTATATCATGTTAAGAGTGCGAGTCTCTTAAATACATTAGAGTAATTAGAAATCCAAAGGACGAGAAAGACATTACTTGGGCTAGGTGTGACGTAGTCAGCCTAGTGGGGACTGACACAAATAGACCGTGTCCTGAACCAAGTGGGTATAAGATGGCGAAGGGAATGGGGCACGACTCATTAGAGTTGCTGAAGGGTTTCCGAATAATTTCTTCTGAGGTCAAACCGTTGATCTTTCGATTAATTGGGGGTCATGATGTACTACTAGGTGCCACTCATGATCGTTCTATAATTGGTTGATTATAGACGGCCAACATAAATCGAAAGCCTATTTAGTCACACGCACTACGAGTAATCCGAGGGATTTAAAACGAGTTGAAAATTAGATTTTCCGATCAAGAGAAATAAGTCGAATCTGAGTTAATCAGAGGCGCAATGGATGCTAAAATTGGCTAAGTCTTTTGAAGGCTTATTGGGCGAATTAAATGAGTTTAATTCGCGATTGGTGGGGCTTGATTGGCCGGCCAAGGAGGGTGCCAAACCCCTTGGTTTGGCCGGCCACCTATTGGGGAGAAAACCAATTAATTTTGATTTAATTAATAAAATAAATCTAGTATGATTTGTTTTATAAATTATGGATAAATAAATTTGTATAAAGAAATTTATATAAATAAATTTATAATTTATTCTTTTTATGGAAGTTAAAATAATCCATGAATTAGTTTATTTTAAATTTATAAAATCAATTATGAATTGATTTTTTCATAATAAGAAAGTTTATAAATTTCTTATAAAATTTATTCCATAATTTAAAAGAGAAGAAAATTTTGTTTTATTATAACTTAGTTATAATAAGACTAGGCTTAACAGAATAAGTCATAAGAAATTTTATAAGATAAAAATTCTTATGATAACTAATTCCGTTAATTCTGTTAAAGAGGAGACTTAGCGAGGGAGAAGCAACTATATAAGGAACTATAGGCAAGCCTTGGATTCCCAATCAATAATCGTGTATTGATATAGAGCTCCCTCTCTCTCTCTCTTTTATCTTCTCCTTCCCTTCTCCCCACCTAGGGCCGGCGCCCACATTGAAGCTTCTAGGGCCGGCGCCCCTTGAAGAACCTTCCTCCATCTAGGGCCGGCGCAAACCCCTCCTCCCCTCTTGGTTGTCGTGAGCTATCAAGAAGAAGGAGAAGCCAACCAAGAAGAAGAAGAAGCAGATCTCATCTCCTTCCCTCTCGGAATTCGATTCCGTTTCTTGGTGGTTAGTTTCCTATTTTTCTCTTGTTCTTCTTTGTTGTGCCTATAGAGAATCTAGTAGTTCTCGTCGGCACAAAACTCGTGACTTTGCGAAGTCATCCCGAAGAGAACTCGGCGTGGACGCGAATAGAGGCGAAGCTTCCAAGGGACGCTACGGTTGGATCTCGTCCCTTACTTCGAGTTACGCGAGTACTTAGTAAATTAGTTTACTTTTCTGCAAAGTTTTAATTTATGATTATGTCAACACATCATAAGGTTGCATGCTAGATACGTGGTTAAAATAATTTAGGAAATTATTTTATGCTAATTCTTCCGCTGCACGTAAAAATTTAAAATTTTACGAACCCGTATCCTTGTCGACATGCACCCGGTCCCAACAAGGATGGCCTCATTGAGATGTCCTTGATTCTTCTTGATAGTACTTCTACACATAAGGCAAAAAGAAGTGGTGAGAGTGGGTCACCTTGTCTTAGACCCCTTCTTCCACTAAAGAACCCATAAACTCCTCCATTTAGTGAGACAGAGTATGTTGTTGTTGTCACACATTGCTTTATCCAAGCACGATATTGTTGGGGAAAACCAAAACCAACAAGTGCTTCTAATAGAAAGTCCCAATTTAGCACATCAAAAGCTTTCTTCAAATCCACCTAGCCATGCATCTTGGTAAGACCCTTTTCCTTGCATATTTCCTTAGGAGGTCTTGTGTAAGAAAAATATTATCTCCAATACTTCTTCCTTGGACAAAGGCCGCTTGAGCCGGATCAATCAAGAATCCCATTACCATAGAAAGCCGTGATGCTAATATTTTCGCAATGACTTTGTAGACGTTCAACAAGATATAGGCCAGAAATCCGCAACACCCTCTGCATGGTCACCTTTTGGCGCAAGATATATTAGTGAATGATTCCATTGTTTTAAGAGATTACCTGTTGCAAAGAATTCTTGTATTGCAGCGACAAAATCCACTCCAACAATGTCCCAAGAGGAGGTGAAAAACTTGACTCCATACCCATCCGGACCCGGAGCTTTTTCACTCCCAATATCATGTAGCGCATTTTTGATGTCTTCTATCCCAACCGGCCGAATGAGGGAAGTCTTTTGTTCTTGGTTGAGTCTCCTCCCCGTGAGGGCAGCGGTGTCTAAAGGAGAACACATTTCGGCTTGTCCAAGAATCCCATGAAAATGATCTAAGAATTCCTCCGCCACCTCCTTGATACTTGTTGTTCTTTCACCATTTCTTTTTGTGAGCATAATCATCGCATTCCTCTTGTTGTTTCTCCTAACCACATCATGGAAAAACCTTGTGCATTTGTCCGCGTTCCTCAAATATGTATTCTTTGCCCTTTGTTGATAGAACATCTTCTCCGCCTCCAATAATAGAATAGCATGCCTCCTTACTTCACCATAATTTACGGTCATGGGATCACCCGATAATATGCTTCTCTGTGCCTCTTCTAACTCAATATTTGCTCTCTTTGCCTTCTCTGAAATGTGCCCAAATCCCTTCTTGTTCAACTCCCTCAAAGCAGCCTTTAATCGGAACATTTTGGTTTTGAGCCGAAATTGTGCATTTCCTTGAACCGGTCTAGCCCATGATTGTTCCACCACCTTGTTGTACTCTTGATGCAAAGTCCACATGTTCAAGAACTTGAAAGGCCTCCTTGCTGCCCTCTCCTTATCTAGAATGCTAATTATCGTACAAGAGTGATCGGAAAGACAACCCGGAGCCATAAATTCCGCATAGGCATCAAAGTCCTCCAAGAGCCAAGCCGAGTTCACCATTGCTCTATCTAACTTACAAGTGACTTCTCCTTTATACCAAGTGAACCTACACCCTATGGATCGTAAGTCCACCATTCCACATACATTAGTGAATCTTTGTAGGTCCCTCATCTCATAATTTGTAACCGGACTACCTCCTTGCCTCTCATGTATGGCTAGTATTGAGTTGAAGTCCCCCATTGTCAACCAAGGACCGGAAATAGACCCACCAATGTTCGAGAGCTCCTCCCATAATGGCCTTCTATTAGTCACCGAATGGAGCCCATAAATGAAGGTAACATAGAAACCCCTTCTAGAGATCCGACATCGGACATATGTGTGAATGTATTGTTCCGTTGTATTTATAACCTCCAAATCAGCCCGCTGCGCATCCCAAAGAAGCAATATTCGGCCATGGTTAGAAATACCAAAATTATGCACATACTCCATACCTGAGAACCTCCTTTGAATGATTGGCACTATGGATTGTTCATTTAGCTTCGTCTCAAGTAACGCTAATACCTGTACATCCTTGCTTCTCATGAGGTGTTGCACTCCCCCATGTTTAAGGGACTTATGGAAGCCCCTAATATTCCATGATGCAATCTTCATTGGCCACCTTCTCGGGCTGCTCGCGGCCGTGTAATTCGTACCCCCTGTGGTCCCCTTGCTGCCCCTTGCTTTGATGTTTCTCCATGATAGAAAGAAGGCTCCCCCCTAGGTGGGCAACCCTCATCCAAGTCTGCACAAGAAGTAACTCCTGTTGTCCCACCTTCCTTTGCCGCACCATTCATCACCATGGGACTCCCACTTTGCTGTGAATTGGGAGATGAGACATCAGATGATACCCCAACACCTTGGCCATGAGTGGAGGACTGATCTATAGCAATTGGGATCGAACTATAGAGGACAATTGCCAAAGAATTCTGCTCATTCTCTGCTCTTCCATTCGGTTCATGTTGCTGTCCAAACTGCTGTCCATTTTGTGTAGGCCGCCAATGTTGCTTTGTTCATGCTCTTCACCTTGTTCTTGTCCTCCCACGACCTCCCATGGATTGTGACCTCATCCTTGGGCCCTGCTCATGCCTAGGATTCCCTCTTGACTGATTCCGATCAGCCCTTGGACGTGACTCCCTTGCTTGTGCGCCCACCTCACACTCGCCATTCCGATGTCCAATTTTCTTACATGTATCACAAAAATCCGGCACCATTTCATACTGAATTTTCAGACTAATTAGAGCCCCAATTGGAAGAGCAATCGGCACCTCATAGACCCTTTCTCCATAAGCGGGGACTTTCACCATGAGCCTTGCATACTCTAGCCGCTCCCTTGTGCATGTCAATTTGTCCGTGTAGAGCGGTTTGCCTACCTCCAAGCCCACCATGCTCAACACTTTTTGTGACCAACAATCCGGGGGAAGTCCATGAATATAAATCCAAGTAGGAACTAGGCGTGTGTCTTCATCAAACAAGAAACATCGAGGCATGACTTTGAGGAAAATAGGCGTTCCAAACGCAAAATACGGGCCCTTTGCAAGCACGCTGTCCATATCTTCCTTTGAATCAAACCGATATATAATCCATCCGCTTTTGTGCATAAAGAACTTGTAAGGGACCCTCCATTGGTTGGCTATGACCCTTACTCCATTTCTTCCAGGATTATGACCCATAAAGCATCCAACCAAACAATGTCCCATTGTTTCTTCCATCTCTTCAATGTCCTCATATTCAAAGACTAACCTTTGTCCCTTAGCCTCATACTGATCAAGCACCACCGCTTCCTTTGTTCTCCTATTATCTTTGAAAAGATTTGCCCAAGACTTCTTCTGCCCTTGCTACCCCTTGTGACCTCCTCAACCTGAACACCTGGAACTCGGGAGAAACGCCGGACAGCCTTGTCTTGGACCCTCCTCATGAGTTGCCGGAGTTGTTGAGCAATTCCGGCCATCATTTTGCTGATCAGTGGGCTGTGGTGCCTCTCCATTCCGTGCATCACCTTCGCGAGGAACATGAGACGCCACCTCATAAGTTGCATCCCTTTGCAACTGCTGACTTTGCACCTCCACATCTTCAAATTCCGGCTGAGTCACTCCCTCATCACTTGCCATTTGTCCCTCCACCTCTTCATGACTTGCCACCTCATTAGTTCTCTTCTTTGCTAAGTGACCCTTGGAATTCTTGCTTTTCTTAGTCATCACTTAGGGAAGAGTTTCACCACCCAACTCAGCCAATGAAACAAAGGTAGCCACCCCAGTCATCCAATGAGAGCACACCTCCTTTCTTTACATGCAACTCTCTCACCTTTAGTGAATTGCCGCCCAAAGACCAACCAACCACTTGTCACTTCCTTGGGGGGTGGCAGTGGCTTGCCTCCACCGGAGAAGATGGCTGGAGATGGCCGGAGTTCGCCGGAAAACCAAAAACCTTCGCCGGAGCCTTGCAATCCCGTTTTTGACACTTGAACTACAAAATGAAACTCCCTTACCTCTTTCCCAGCGGCCCAGCACCTTAGAAACCGCCTCCCAACCTTCCGCTGCCCGTTACTCCAGCTTCCTCTTTCTCCACGCTTTTGGCATGGTCAGGGGGGTTCACCCCTTTGCTTCCACACACAACTGCTTCCTATGAATTTAAGCTTTTGGAGAGAATTTTTTTTTTGATGGAGAGAGGACCTTGGTATTTTTTTTTCAAACTTATGGCATAACACATACATTACAGAAATGTTTTCAAATTGTTTAAAATGTCTAACTATGATCTTTGGACAAGATATCCATTAATTAAATATTTGCTTTCCCCATAGTTGGTATATTTTTAATAATGTGATACATCTAATAACCCAACAATATGCCATAAGCATAAGCGAATCATTTGTATTATCCTAATGAATCATGCACCACCTTCCTATTGTATTACTCCAAGGTCAATCCAATACTTATACAAAACACATACCAAGTCCCCTTCTTAAGGATGTGAACTCCGCTTCGGGAAGAGCTTGGTAAATATGTCGGCAAGGTTTGACTTTGACTCAACATAATGTAATTCTATGTCTCCCCTTGCCACATGATCCCTAATAAAGTGATGTTTCACTTCAATGTGTTTTGTCCTAGAATGATGTACCGGATTTTTAGTTAAATTAATAGTACTTACATTGTCACATATAACCTTAACCTTGGAGTAATGTAGTTCATAATCCTCTAAAGTCTGCATGATCCAAAGTAGTTGAGACAACAACCACCCATTGCTACATATTCGACCTCGGTTGTTGATAAAGCAACACACGGTTGCTTCTTACTACTCCAACTTACTAAAGATGACCCAATAAATTGACATCCTCCACTAGTACTCTTCCTATCTAATTTACAACCCGCATAATTCGAGTCGGTGTATCCAAATAGTTCAATGTTTGGAGTCCTAGGATACCAAAGATCGACATTAAGAGTACCCTTAATATACCTTAAGATCCTCTTTACTACCACTAGGTGAGATTCTATGGCACATGATTGGTACCTTGCACACATACCTACCGCAAATAATATATCCGGTCTACTAGCGGTTAGGTACAATAAGCTACCAATCATGCTCTTATATTATTTTGGGTCTACTATTTTTCCTTCAAGATCACTATCCATTTTGACATTTATTCCTATAGGGGTAGATGCTACCTTAGCATTTTTTAATCCAAATTTCTTTATGATTTCCCTAGCATATTTGGTTTGATACACATGAGTCCCTTCATTTGTTTGTTTGACTTGTAATCCTAAAAAGAAAGTTAATTCTCCCACAAGACTCATCTCAAACTCATTTTCCATACATTTAATAAACTCATGAAGAAATTCACTATTTGTTGACCCAAAAATAATATCATCAACATACACTTGGGCCACAAAGATATTCTTATCCTTAGATTTTAGGAATAAGGTTGGATCAATTGTACCTCTCCTAAAACCCTTGGATACTAAGAATGATGAAAACCTTTCATACTGAGCACGGGGAGCTTGTTTCAATCCATACAAGGTTTTTCTTAGTTTGTAGACATAATTAGGGTAGTTTGGGTTTTCAAATCTGGGTGGTTGCTCTACATACACTTCTTCCTTAATGACCCCATTAAAGAATGTCGACTTCACATCCATTTGGTGAAGTGTGAAACCCATGTGAGCGACATATGCTAATAAAATCCTAATAGACTCTAATCTAGCCACGGGGGCATATGTCTCATCATAGTCAAGACCCTCAACTTGATTAAACCCCCTTGCTACCAACCTAGCCTTGTTTCTAGTAATTTTTCCTGATCATCTAACTAGTTCCTAAAGACCCATCTTATGGTGACAATGGTACAATCATTGGGTCTAGGAACTAACTCTCATACTTCACTCCTTTCAAATTGATTCAACTCTTCTTGCATGGCTAAGACCCAATCCACATCATCTAATGTCTCATCAATAGATTTTGGTTCAAGTTGGGAAATCAAGGCAACTTGACTACTATGTTCCCTAAAGTAAGACCTAGTCCTTACCCCTTGGGTAACATTTCCAACTACTTGGTCAATGGGGTGATCATGGTGGTGCCTTAAGGTCCTAGAGGTTATGGGCTCATTTATTACATGATGATCATCCTCCAATGCACTTCTCCCTCCCCTTTGATCAAAGCCCCCCAAATATAGGTCTTGAATTTCTTGGGTAAGGGATTGACTTTCTTTATGTCCTTATCAATAGAAGATTTCCTAGGGCAAGTGCTAGTTGACTCATCAAAATCCATATTGGATGACTCCTCAATTACCTTAGTCCTTTTGTTATACACCCTATATCCCCTACTAGTGGATGAATATCCAACCAAGATCCTCTCATCTGCCTTAGATTCAAATTTCTCAAATCATCCTTGGTGTTTAAAATTTAAACCTTACACTCAAAAACTCTAAAATGTAGACCTTACACTTTAGAGGACTATGGAGTGTCTTACAAAGTGTGCAAGTGTTGTGTGACAACATAAGTACCATAAATCTTATAAAAAATCTAGTCCACCATTCAAGGACCAAATACATTGAAGTGCGTCACCACTTCATTAGGGATCATGTTGCTAGAGCAAGTGTTGTACTCTCACATGTGGAGTCAAAATCGAATGTAGCAGACATTTTCACTAAACCACTCCCCGAAAATGAATTTAGTTTCTTAAGAAGGGAGTTAGGGATGTGCCGTGCACAATAGGATGGTAAAAATCCTTCATGGTCATTTCTAATTGTTGGGCAACTTGGGGACATCTCACACAAACTATAAAGTTTAACAAAATATTTTTGATTGCTAGAAATGGGGTGAGATGTTAGGATCAACCAAATTACTCAAAATGTATCATGCATCCCTTGAGTAATGAGGTTGAAGAGATAAAGATCATTAATTTGACCAAGTATGGGGAAAACCAATGCAAATACATGTGTATTTGTTTTAAGAACATACTTGGACATTCCAATCAAGTAAAATTGATTGGAGCATTGCTTGATACAAATTTTGAACTTGAGTTAGGTTTTTGATCGACCTTAGGAGTTTTTGGCAAAATTCAATTGGTTGAGACATTGATTGATACAAATTTGGTAAGGGTTTTTGAATTCATAAGGACACAAATCTCACTTGATTCAGGGGGTATTTGAAACAATCTAGGGTTTAGGGGTGTTTGAAACGAGAGTTTCTGAAACGTATTAGAGTTTCAGAAACTCATCAGAAATCTGATCGGTCCATAGACCGATCAGGAATCACCTCAGAAATCATTTTGATGGGTCAAAACCTTCTGTATCAAACCTGATCGGTCCACCGACCGATCATGACTCTCCCTGATCAATCACCTTGACTGATCAGGGCTGTTTCTGATTGGTCAGCAGACTGATCAGGAGTTTATGTATCAAATCTCACATGTCCTCCTGATCATCCTCTATGGACCGATCAGGGATCCTCCTGATCGGTCAAGCAAACCGATCAGGGATCCTCCTGATCGGTCAAGCAGACCGATCAGGGGTCATCCTGATCGGTCTAGTGATCGATCAGGAGCCTTCTGATCGGTCACGGTGACTGATCAGATAACTTCTGATCGATCAGGGAACTCCCTGATCGGTCCAAAAAGTCATCTAATCGATCAATCGTTCGATCTTCCCATTAAATCCGGTTGGTGGCCGATCCACCAACTCTACTCTCAACCTCCCCTCCACAGCCTTCCCCCCCCCCCCCCCCCCCCCCCCCCCCCCCCCCCCCCCCCCCCCCAATAACCAACCATTCAACGTCTTCGCCATTCCAACCCTACTCAATACTTCATCATGATCATACTATTTTTTTTCTTTTTTTTCTTTTGATTTCTTTTTTTCTCACCCCCCCCCACCCCCCCCCCCCCCCCCCCCCCCCCCCGCCCTTCCCCCTTTCTCCTTGCGCCGAGTATTCTTTCTCTTGCGAGCTCTTTCTCTGCGAGTTTGCGGGTTCTCTTCTCTGTAAGTTTCTCTCTTGCGCGAGCTCTCTGTGGTGTTCTTCTCAACCAACCGACGAACGATCATGGCACCCAAGTAAGACCTAGTCTCATTCTTGTGTGGTTTTCTTTCCTATTTATTTTATACTTGTGTGATTTTCGAGCTAACCACTATGTTTAATACTTGTGTCGTGTCCTTAACCCCAAATCCAACTTCAAACACTAACCATTTTGGTTGTGTCGTGACCTTCACTGACCCATTTTTTTTGCCGTGACCTATTCTCAATCTTAGATAATTTTCCAAGGGTAAGGCTCTTGCTGAGGGAACTTCCAAGTCAAAGTCCCCTTCCTCATCTAAACCCTCCCAACCTTCCAGACCTCAACCATCTTCCAGTTTGAGGTTTCCCGATACACATTTCGAACAAACCTTCCTAAACTCTACTTTTAAACTCCTCCCCTGTCGATCGGTGGATAAGTCATTTGTATATGAACACTGTCCATCAGTAAGACAGATTATAGAGTTTTATGATCTTGAATCAATACTTTTCCTTGAGCGAGATATCAACTTTGACTTAGTCTCAGAATTCTATAATAATCTTTATCACGGTGATGGTAGGTTGGGGTATACCACCCGAGTGGCCAAGACAACTTTAAATTTCTCTTACCCCATTTTCTCGGAGTATCTAGCCAGTCGTAGATCGACAAATAACTATCCCCTCTTTCCTTGTATTCCAGATCCTTTACCGGTTCCGTTCCTGGGAGTCACTTCTGATTCCATTTATGAGTATTTTTTTGGACCCCAGGTCAGATGGCCTTAATGAGCTAGCCACTGAGTTCCCTACTTCTGCTGCTCTTAGACTCTCCCCAGTTGATTATATCCTTTTCAAGATTATCACCAACTGCCTTCTGCCAATCACCTCAAAACCCCTAGCCAAGATCTGTCCTTATCACTGCCTGATGCTGTATAGGATGCATCGGCACCTGGACTTTGACATCGCATCGAGCATTTACCAGTCCATCATCTACTATAGTGATCCCGAGCGTCGTATAGTTTATATGCCTTTTGGTCACATTATTACTGATTGACTCCAGTCATTTGGTATTGATGTGTCCAAGGAAGGACTGTGTTGATGGCTCGGCAAGACTGCAGACTTGGAAAACGTGTGTTTTCCAAGTCTGGCATCATTGCTGATGCTCGGGGGATTAGGTGGAAGGATGGGACGAGTATTGGGGAGCTTCCACTGGCGCCACATGTTTAGGTAGCCACAGATCCAGCTGGATATCATGGTGTGCCCGCTGCAGCGGAAGATGACTATGAGGCAGATCCGGATCTCAGATGGCAGATTGCCGAGCTTGAGCAAACTATGGACCACCGATTTCATATGTGGGAGCTCGAGCAGCAGGCGATCCGGTCTGAGGTTTTTGTGATGCATACCGAGCAGCAGGAGATGTTTGCAGAGATGCGTGCATGGATGGCTGGTCATCTGCCACCGCAAACATTCCCTGGCTTTCAGTCATCGAGCAGCACGACCCCAGGGAGCTTCCTGCCTGCTGATGACACTGCATTTGATCCGATGCAGTCTAATGTTCCCCATGATCCCGCTGATCAGGATTGATATTTTTTCCCTATATTTTGGGAAGCACGACCCCAGGGAGCTTCATATGCTTTTCATATGTCTTTCACTCATTACTTCTTGTTTATTTTGGTTTTGGGGAGAGACCCTTGGTTAAGGGGGAGATTTTTAAATTTAATAACCAGTCTATACTCTTTTCGGTGTTTGATAAAGGGGGAGAGAATGGTTAGTTAAGTTTAGGGTGTATAACGAATTTAATTATTGTAGAGGAAGGACTCTGATTCCCTTGCAATAGTAAAATTTGACTTCATTTGACTTCTAAAAGGGTTGTCAACCAACAAAAAGGGGGAGATTGTTGATGCTGTCTGACCTGATTGTTGTTTTGGTGTTGACACCGATTTAAGTTTAGTTTAGTAAGATAAGTTCGGATTAAGTCCTGATCTGGGACTGGGCATAAATTTCGGTGAGTGAAGCCGAGTCCTAGCAAGTGAAGCTAGGTGAAGAAAATCCTGGTGAGTGAAGTCGGGTCCTAGCAAGGGAAGCTAGGTGAAGAAAACCCTGGTGAGTGAAGCCGGGTCCTAGCAAGGGAAGCTAGGTGAAGAAAATCCTGGTGAGTGAAGCCGGGTCATAGCAAGGGAAGCTAGGTGAAGGAAATCGTGGTGAGTGAAGCTAGGTTGTACTAAGTCCCGGTGAGTGAAGCTGGGCATAAAGTCTTGGTCGGGGGGACTAAGCATTGAGTGTACTGGTCGGAGAGGGCTCGGGAGCTTGTTCTCTGGACCAGACTGAGTCAGAGAAGGCAAGGGAACCTGTTCTCTGAACTTAGGGTTGAAATGATTGGAGCTGGATCGGTCTGAAGTCCGATCAGGGAGCTGGCACGAACTTCTGCGGTTGTGGATCGGTTTGGAGTTCGATCAGGGAGTTGGCACGAACTCCCTTGATAGTAGATCGGGACCGATCCAGGGTATCTGATCGGTCTGGTGACCGATCAGAAATAGATCAGAAACATTCTGTGTGGTGACTGATCGGTCTGGTGAACGATCAGAAACATTCTGTATGGTGGCTGATCGGGCTGGTGAACGATCAGATGGTGGCTGATTAAACCCTGAGGGTCATCTGGACCGATCAGGATTGTTCCTGATTGGTCAGGAAGTGACCTGATCGGTCACTTTGACCGATCAGGCTCTAACCTGATCGGTCAGGTGACCGATCAGTTGGTTGTGGCCTGAAAGATCAGGCCATGGCTGATCGATCAGTGGACCGATCAGGGTCTTGACCCTCAAAACCCTGAATTCACATAGAAGGTTTAAGGATCGGTCTGGTGACCGACCCATGATCTCTGAGAATTGTAGCTCTGAAAATTGCTGAAGATTGGGTTGGAAGCTTGGTTGGAATTCTTGAGAATTGTAGCTCTGAAAATTCTGAGTTTGAGGTGGAAATTGTTGTGGTGAGGGCTGAAATTGTGAAGATTGAAAATTCTGATTGAATGGTTGAAAACTTGGCTGATTATGATTGTAACCTTGCTGAAAATTTTGAAATTGTGGTTGAAATTGCTGTTGTGGCTGATTGAAAGGTTGGTTTTGCTGAAAATTCGAATAGGACTGCTGAAATGCTTGAGAATGCTCCTGGAAACTCTGAATAGGCTGCTGAAATTGTTGGAAAGGCTGACTTTGCTGAAAATTTTGGAATTGTGGCTGAAATTGCTGTGGTTGAGGCTGAAATTGATAATTCGGTTGCTGGAAATTTGAATAGGACTGCTGAAAATTTAATTCGGTTGCTGGAAATTTGAATAGGACTGCTGAAAACTTTGAAATGGTTGTTGTCCTTGTTATGGAGGCTGTTGTGGATTAAAATGATTCCCCCAACCCGAATTGCAAGTAGATGAATACCTGTTGGGTCTTTGTTGGAATTCCATTTGCTTCACCAAAAACTTTAACTCCAACAATGAGCTTTTGATCTCTAGTTGTTCATTTGAAAACATTTGAATGTCCTCTCAATCTCAGTGTCCAATTCACAAGGTCACCACCTGCAGTCCTGTCACATAACAAACAAAATGGCAGCAACTGTATACCAAAAAGAATAAGCAAATGAGAATAGAATCAAAGAATATAAATATTAAACACAAGCTCAAAATAAACAAACTCAACTAGTGATTCCCGGGCAACGATGCCAAAAATTTGATAGGCCCACAACAGGTGTCATAAATGAGCCTTAAATTTAGATATTTATAAACTGAAAACCCTTGGCTAACAAAGTTAAAATGTAGTAGAGGGGTCTCAGGTCGTATTTTTCCAAGGACTAGTTGAATGAATGTTTAACTCGAGCTTGCAGGTTATTTGTCGTTTGATGATTTGGGTTTTCTAATAAAATGGGGGTTTTGGCGATAAGGAAATGACAATAAGAAATGGAATAGAATGAACTCAACTAAAGCATGGAATGAATAGAAAATTGCAAGAACTATACTTAACCTAGTGGAAGAACTAAGCACTTAAATTCAAACAATGGAATTAAAATTCAAGAACTAAACTTCAATGCAAGAAATTAATTGCGGAAACTAATTGCAGGGAATGAATTGTAAGAATAATAGAAACATAGAACAAAGCAATGCTTAAGAACTTGACTTGAAGTGAAGTTGGAACAAACTAAGCAATGTGAGGAAAGTAAATGCTCGGAACTAAAATTTATCCTAATTAAACATCAAATCAGTTTATCACAAGACATCCCTTTGCCGTCACACAAAGGATGAGCTATGAACCCCCTAGCTCAAAAATCAATGAAGAAAAACTTCCTTGCACAGCTGTTGTGAATCTGGCTGCTCTACTCTTCCTGATCGGTCAACCGACCGATCAGGTCCTCTTCTAATCGGTCACGCGACCGATCAGAGACATCTCTGTCCGGTCACACGATCGGTCAGTAGCTGACGCCGAACTCATCTACTTGACGTGTTGATTCGCGATCGACTCCAAAACCTTCAGACAGCGTCGGAGAACCCCTTCTAACAATCCTTCAGCTTCGGTCGATGAAAACTCGCGATCAAGTGGATGCAATCGGTGGAATAGAGCTCCGGCGAAACCCTCCCCTTTGCTCCTTCAGCTGCGAGAATCTGATTAGCAAATTGAACAAGAAACTTACTTCAATGATCTGAAACTTGAGAAGATCTGAATCTAATGTGGTCGCGCACGCGATCTGAGGAAGAACGATGAAGAACTGATGAAGAAAACGGAAGAAAACGCGATCTGAAACTACTCTGCTACCATGCGACGACGACACCGAGCGGAAGAGGGAAATCTGATTTTAATCAATTCCCTTTGAATTTGGACGGCTGCGATCTTCTTTGCTCCATCCAACGGTCAGATCAAGTCCGATCTGAACCAAACCTTACAGATCTTGATCAATGGCTCTGATCTACTTCTCCTTAGCTCGGATCAATCAGATCTGTGGTGGATGGCTCAGATCTTCCCTACTCTTGAATGAATGGTCTAGATCATCTTGAGTTTGATCCAACGGTCAGATTGCTTCTGATTTGGATAAAATTTTCAGATCTTGATCTGTGGTCATGATTGACTCTATCTTGAACTCAGATTGATCAGAAGTTGACCGATGGCTCAGATCTAGCCGTTCTTTGATCGGACGGCTCACATTAATCCGATGCTTGATCACTTTGATCCGGATCCAATTCTGACTCAGGTTTGATCCAATCTGATCTAGGTCCATGATCATTTGAAGTCTACAAAATTAGATTCATATTTTAGTGCCAAAACATCTCAAATATAGAAAGAATTGTATCAAAAGCTAAAATAGAGATAATTCATGAAACCTTATGTAAATGCAAACTTAAGCATATAAAAGTGGATCAAAACATGGACTTTCGAGCCTAAATTTATCAACAAAATAGTGATTATCAATCGCCCACCTCACAGGCATGCCAAGGAGTAAGGGCAAGTTATCCCCGAACCTTGTAAATCCTTCTGTTAGCGTCTGGTTTGTTTTCGCTCTCTGGTTCTTTCTGTTATGTATTTTTCCGCTGCTAACCTAGTGCAGAAAGAATCGAAAGAAGCCAAATTTTAACTGGGTGGCTATTCACACCCCCCTCTCTAGCCATACAAGATCCAACAGGAGTATTACTTGAAAACCGACATTGGCATGTGGTTCTCAGTCAAGGAGGGGCTCACTCCTCTAGAGGATGCCGAGGGCAAGGAGTTTGAGTCATCAAGATGGTCAGCAGAACAAACAAGAAAAGGAGAGGCAGATGTCAAGGCAGTGGTCACTCTGTAGTGTGGGATGACTAAGGATCAACTTATTAAGGTTGGCCCCTTCTCAAGTGCCAAAGATCTGTGGAACAAGCTCATAGAGCTACATGAAGGCACTCGAGACTCCCGGATAGCGAAGAGGGATCTCTTTCTCAACCAACTCCAGAATCTTTCCATGAAAGAAAGTGAAATCGTAAGCGAGCTTCATGATCAGTTTAAAGAGATCCTTAATGGCTTGCACTCGATCGATGAGAAGGTTGAGAACCGTGACCTCATAAGGTATGTACTCAAGTCCTTTCCTAGGAATGTCTTATGGTCATCCATGGTGGATGCCTACAAGGTATTCGAGGACCTTTCCGTCGTAAAATTAGATGATTTCTTTTGTGAAATAGAGCTACATGAGCTTGCTAACAAAGGCCCAAAAGACAAGGGTATTGCTCTTGTTACAGGGGACAAAGGAAAGAAGAAGAAGGAAAAGAAGAAGGAGAAGGAGGTCTCCTCTTCTTCATCCGAATCCGATGAGGACGGGAGTGATTCTTCATCAACCGAAATGGCAAACTTTGTGAGAAGAATGATGAGAAAGAGTCGACGCTACAAGGGGAAAGGTAAAACAAGTGAAAATAATGTTGATAAAATTAATGTCACTTGTTATGAATGTAGCAAGAAGGGACATTATAGAAGTGAGTGTCCAAAACTCAAGAAGAAGGAGGAGAAGACAAAGAAGAAGAAGGCATTAAAGGTCACATAGGATGAGTCCTCATCTAGCTCATCCGAGGAGGAGAAGGAGGAGAAGAGCACCTGCCACGTGGCTCTTATGGCATTGGAAGATTCAAACATAGAGAATGGTGACGAGTCAAGTGACCCTTCAACCGCTGCTTTATCATCTTCGGATAATGAAGAGGTAATCTCTCCCGAGCTTGATAAGTGCTATAGAACTATTGCTTGCTTGACTACTTTGCTAGAAAAATCTAAGGACAAGGTAAAATCCTTAAAGTTAGAAGTAGAACAATTGAGAATCCCTAAGGATGATGAAATAGATGATTTGCATGTTGAGGTCCTTGAGGATGAGAACAAGGTCTTAAAGAGTGAAGTCAAAAAACTCAAGAATCTTCTTGGGAAATTTTCAACTAGCTCTAAGACCTTGGATATGATCCTCAAAACCCAAAGAGCGGTCTATAACAAGGTCGATATAGGTTACTAACCTAAGGAACCTAGTTTTGTATCATTGATGTCTAGAACCCAATTTAAATCATCTAATGTTTCTAGGGTTCAAGGACTTAGGAAGAAAATGACCAAGGCATGGGTGCCAAAGACTTGCATTGTAGGTGCATTAGGTACCAAGGCTTGGGTACCTAAATCATCTATCTTTCGTGTTGTGTAGGCATTGGTTGAGGGGGGCATCTATCAACATGGTTTGTTGATAGTGGGTGCTCCAAACACATGACCGGGGATAAATCGTTATTCACTACCCTACAAAGCAAAAGTAGATGTAATGTTTCATTTGGTAACAATGGTAGTCTCAAGGTTGTAGGAATAGGTGACATTCAAATATCCGAATGTCTTAGGATCAAGAATGCCCTTCTAGTCAAGGGGATGACCTTCAATCTCCTGAGTGTTAGTCAATTGTGTGATGCAGGATACACAATTAAATTTCTCCCAAGTCAGTGTCTAGTTGGACACAATGACACACATGACACAGTACTAGTAGGCACAAGAGTAGATAACATTTATCATGTCTCTTTTAAAAGTGCTACTAATGCCTCTGTTAAGTGTTTTATGTTAAAAGAAGAAGAATCTTGGCTTTGGTACCAGAGGTTGGCTCACGTGAACATGAAGAACATCCAGAAACTGGCCAACAAGGGACTTGTACGAGGCTTACCGAGCATCAAGTATGAAAAAGAAAAATTATGTGATGCATGTCAAATGGGTAAGCAAACAAAAGCGTCTCATAAAGGTAAAAGCGTTGTAAGTACTTCTACTGCTTTAGATTTATTGCATATGGACTTGTTTGATTGCAGTACCATAGTTTCATTGAATGGTAGTAGATATTGTTTTGTGATTGTTGATGATTATACTAGATATACATAGACCTATTTTCTAAAACATAAGGACCAAACCTGAGACATTTTTATTTCTTTTTGTAGAAGAACTGAAAATGAAAAATCTACAACAATCAAAACCATTAGGAGTGATCATGGAGGTGAATTTCAAAACCATAGGTTTTTAGAATTTTGTTAAGAGAAAGGATATAGACATGAGTTCTCTACTCCTAGAACACCACGCAAAATGGTGTTGTAGAGAGGAAGAACCGAGACCTACAAGAGGCTGCACGAAGCATGCTTAATGAGTACTCCTTACTGAGCTACTTATGGGTTGAAGCTGTAAACATAGCTTGCTATGTGCAAAATCGAGTCCTTATCCATAGGTTTTTAGGAAAAACTCCACATGAACTTTGGTTTGGAAGACCACCTACAGTTAGACATCTCCGGGTGTTTGGGTGTAAGGTGTTCATTCTAAACACCAAGGATCATCTTGGAAAGTTCACAGCAAAAACTGATGAAGGGATACTAGTCGGGTATTCCCTTTCAGCAAAGCTTACCGAGTCTACAACAAGAAGTTTAAATTAGTTGAAGAATCTTCTGATGTTGTATTTGAGGAGATCCCAAAAGTGATTGATCATTCAGGAGATGTAAAGGGAGTTCAATTCGAACTTAGGAGATTAGGATTGGATGAAAGTCCAAGTATTGGAGATGTTGCGGATGAGTCTGATGATGGTGAGCCTAGACTATATGGAGCTCAGCCTGTCCCTGAGTCTGAGCCTGTGTCTAGTGAAACCATCCAAGAAGCACCTCCAACACCAAGGCAAACTAGGTTAGCCTCTAGTCATCCCCAAGATCAAATTGTTGGAGATATCCATCATGGGGTTAGAACTAGATCATTCTTTAGGAATGAGGCTAATGAGGTCACCTTGATTTCTGAAATTGAACCTAGAGTAGTTGACGAGGCATTACATGATCCCGATTAGATTATAGCTATGCAAGATGAGTTGAGACAATTTGAGAGAAGCCGAGTTTGGGACTTGGTTCCTCGACCTAAGAAGACCACAATTATTGGAACTAAATAGGTATTCAAGAACAAATTGAACCATAAGGGAGAAATCGTAAGAAACAAGGCGCGCTTAGTAGCCAAGGGCTATAGTCAAGTTGAAGGCCTTGATTACGATGAGACATATGCTCCCTGGCACGATTGGAGTCCATTCGATTGATGCTTGCATTTGCAGCACACAGAGGTTTCAAACTCTATCAAATGGATGTGAAATCAGCCTTCTTAAATGGTTTCATTAAAGAAGAGGTCTATGTTGAACAACCACCGGGGTTTGAAAATTTCGAATTTCCAAACCATGTGTTTAAGCTAAAGAAGGCTCTTTATGGGCTAAAACAAGCACCTTGTGCTTGGTATGAGCAGTTGTCAACATTTTTGATTGAAAAAGGCTTCATGAGAGGTCAAATAGACCCTACACTATTCCTATGTAGAGATGGTGAAAATATTTTTGTAGCCTGAGTATATGTCGATGATATAATTTGTGGCTCTAACAACAAGGGCTATTTGAATGAGTTCATTGAGCACATGGAGAGTGAGTTTGAGATGAGTCTAGTGGGAGAATTGACTTTCTTCCTTGGACTTGAAATCAAACAAACAAGAGACGGAATTCATGTGCATCAATCCAAATATACTTAAGAGATGCTCAGGAAATTCAATATGAGTGACTCAAAGGAGGTAACCACTCTCATGGCGACTAACACGCGATTAGATAATGATGAGAGTGGGAAACCAGTTGATTTAACCCAATATAGAAGCATGATTGGTAGTTTGCTATACCACACATTGAGTCGCCCGGACATTCGTTTTGCTATGGGTATGTGCGCTAGGCACCAAATATGTGCCAAGGAATCTCATTTAATTGCTGTTAAGAGGATTTTGAGATACCTTAAGGGCACTATTGGAGTTGGTCTATAGTACCCCCCCCCCCGGTACAGAGTCTTTTGATTTGATAGGCTATACCGATTCTGACTATGTTGGGTGCAAGTTGGATTGGAAAAGCACAAGTGGGGGTTGCCAATTCTTAGGATCATCTTTGGTGAGTTGGTCAAGTCGGAAGCAACATTGTGTTGCTCTCTCCACGACCGAGGCAGAGTATATTGCCATGGGAGAGAGTGTATCACAATTGTTGTAGATGATACATATCTTAGAGGACTATGGATTATCTTACAAGGGTGTGCAAGTGTTGTGTGACAACATAAGCACCATAAACCTTATAAAAAATCCAGTCGACCATTCAAGGATCAAACACATTGAAGTGCGTCATCACTTCATTAGAGATCATGTTGCTAGAGGAGATATTGTACTATAACATGTTGAGTCAAAATCTAATCTAGCAGACATTTTCACCAAACCACTCCCCGAAAGTGAATTTAGCTTTTTAAGGAGGGAGTTGGGGATGTGCCGTGCACAATAGGATCATGGTAAAAACCCTTCATGGTCATTTCTAATTGTTGGGCAACTTGGGGACATCTCACATAAACTATAAGGTCTAACAAAATATTTTTGTATTGCTAGAAATGGGATGAGATGTTAAGATCAACCAAATTATTCAAAATATATAATGCATCCATTGAATAATGAGGTTGAAGAGATAATGATCATTAATTTGACCATGTATGGGGAAAACCAATGCATAATGCATGTATATTTGGTTCCAATAATATACTTGGACATTCTAATCAAGTAAAATTGGTTGGAGCATTATTTTTGATACAAACTTGATACAAACATATCTGCAATCTGAAATCTGATCTGAAACTTGAAATCTGAAATCTGATACAAACGTATCAGAGTTTCAGAAACTTATCTGAAATCTGATCGGACCAATCAGGAATCACCCTAATCGGTCATGGTGACCGATCAGGAATCGGTTTGATCGGTCCACAGACCGATCAGGATACTCCCTGATCGGTCAAGGAGATCGATCAGGACTCTCCCTGACACTGATACTCCTTGATCCGATGCAGTTTGATGTCCTATGTGCTCCCTATGATCAGGACTGATGTACTTTTGATGTCGGCTTTGACTTATGACTGTTGTTGATATTTTCTTCTGACTATATGACATTATGCTATGCTTGTTTTGGTGTTTATTTCAGTCATCAGCTATATTCTATTTTTACTCCTTACTCCAGTACTTAGTGTCATATGATGCATATACGTATTTTGCCATGATATATTTCTGCTATATGCCTTTCATATGCCATTCAACTATTACTCTTCGTCTCTTTTTTTGGTTTTGGGGAGAGACCCTTGTTTTAAGGGAAAGATTTTGAACTTAATAACCAGTCTACACCCTTTTTGGTGTTTGACAAAGGGGGAGAGGATGGTTAGTTAAGTTTAGGATTTGTTTTCTTTACCTGTTAACGAACTTAACTATTGTAGGGGGAGGATTCTGATTCCCTTGCAATAATAAATTTGACTCTTATTTTCACCTAATACCTAAACTTAAATCGTGTTGTCAAACAACAAAAAGGGGGAGATTGTTGATGTAGTCTGACCTGATTGTTGTTTTGATGTTGACACCGATTTAAGTTCGGTTGAGTGAGAATTGAGATTAGAAAGTTAAGTTCGGATTAAGTGCACTGGTCAGAGAGGGATTGGTAGCTCGTTCTCCGGACTTTGGTCAGAGAGGACTCGGTAGCTCGTTCTCTGAACTTTGGTCAGAGAGGACTCGGTAGCTCATTCTCTGGACCGATATGAGTCGGAGAGGGCTCGGTAGCTCGTTCTCTGGACCGAGATGAGTCGGAAAGGGCACGGTAGCTCGTTCTCCGAACTCTGGTCAGAGAGGGTTCGATAACTCGTTCTCTGGACTGAGATGAGTCGGAGAGGGCTCGGTAGCTCGTTCTCTGGACTTTGGTCAGAGAGGGCTCGGTAGCTCGTTCTCTGGACCTGGATGAGTCGGAGAGGGTCGGTAGCTCGTTCTCTGGACTCTGGTCAGAGAGGGCTCGGAAGCTCGTTCTCTGGACCAAGATGAGTCGGAGAGAGCTCGATAGCTCATTCTCCGGACTCTAGTCAGAAAGGGCTCGGTAGCTCGTTCTCTAGACCGGAATGAGTCGGAGAGGGCTCGGTAGCTCGTTCTCCGGACTCTAGTCAGAAAGGGATCGGTAGCACGTTCTCTAGACCGGGATGAGTCGGAGAGGGCTCGGTAGCTCGTTCTCCGGACTCTGGTCAGAGAGGGCTCGATAGCTCGTTCTCTGGACCAAGATGAGTCGGAGAGGGGTCGGTAGCTTGTTCTCCGGACTCTGGTCAGAGAGGGCTCGGTAGCTCGTTCTCTAGACCGGGATAAGTCAGAGAGGGCTCGATAGCTCGTTCTTCGGACCAGACTGAGTCAGAGAGGGCAAGGGAGCCTGTTCTCTAGACTCAGGGTCTAAATGATTGGCTGGATCGGTCTGAAATCCGATCAAGGAGTTGGCACAAACTCTCTTAATGGTAGATCGGTCATAAGACCGATCCAGGATGTCTGATCGGTCTGTTAACCGATCCAGAAAGCTTCTGAGGAAACAGAAGGTTGTCTGAACGGTCTAGTGACCGATCAGAAAATATTCTGTGTGGTCACAGAAAGATTGTGATCGATCACAAGAAGCTCTGATCGGTCAGTACGATCAATCAGAACCGGCCTGGACTGATCAGGATGGCTCCTGATCGGTCAGGCAGTTGGCTGATCGGTCAGCTTGACCGATCAGACACTTCCCTGATCGGTCAGTGAGACCGATCAGAGTGTTTTGGCTGAAATCCCAGTAAGTTTAGGGATCGGTCTGGTGACCGATCCCCTGGTCCCTGATCGGTCAGTGAGACCGATCAGAACATCACTGGATCAATCAGGAGAGAGTCTAATTGGTCAGGAGGTTGTCTGATCGGTCAAGGTGACCGATCAACACCTCTGAACTTTAATTCAAATTGTTGTCAGCACAGTTCTAATTTCTAATTTGCTTCTGATTTGCTTCACTAATGAATCTGTTAGTGTGCAAATAACACAGAGCCTTGAAAGTCAAATGAAGGAGCAAGAAGAAGAGTCCAGGGTGACTTTCCCTGGTGCTATTTTGTTTGATACATGTTTGCAGGTTTCAACGACATCTGACCTGGAGCTGCAGCTGAAGAGGATGACTTCAGTATGCTGAGAGCTTAGAAGGGGTCAGTGGGTGACGCCTGTAGGTGTGCAGAAGAAAAGCTTAAGAAGAAGAGGTTGGGAAGCAGAGAACAAAAACAAGTAACGAAGAATTGTGATTAGGGTTTTGCTATTGAGTTGTTGGTGCTCTCTGTATTCATGATCGTGCTTGATCTTTCTTATTGGTGCTTGTGCTCTATTGAGTAAGCTTCTCTAGTCTCTTGTGCTTCATTTGATATACGTCTGAGACATCTGTAGAGAGGTTACTATACCGAGAAGGAGGAAGTTTTTAGCCGGATTCATTCCGGGGCCTGATTTGCCGAAGGTCAAGGGATCACCCACCTCACGGGCACGCCAAGGAGTAGGGGCAAGTTATCTCGAACCTTGTAAACACTTGTGTTAGTCTCCATTTTTCTTTCTTTCTGTTTGCTTGTTTTTCGCTGCTAATCTGATCGTAGGAAGAAAGAAGCGAGTTATGGTGGGTGGCTATTCATACCCCACTCTAGCCATCCCAAGATCCTAACACTTTCTACCACACCATTTTGTTGAGGGGTTCTTGGACATGAAAATTCATGTTTGTGCCCATTTCCTAAACAAAATTGTGAGAAGTTTGAATTTTTAAATTCCCCACCATGGTCACTCCTAATTCGGTTGATCTTGAAGTGTTTCTCATTTTCAACCCGTTTACTAAATTCTACAAATATTTCTAAAGTGTCATCCTTATGTTTCATGAAATACACCCATGTATATCTAGAAAAGTCATCTACAATTACCAAACAATATTTACTTCCTATTATTGAAGGTGTGCTATGACAATCAAATAAGTCTATATGCAATAACTCTAAAGGTAAAGAAGTGCTAGTTAAGGTTTTACCTTTGTGCGATGATTTAGATTGCTTACCCTCTTGGCACGCATCACACATCTTGTTCTTTTCATACTTGATCATTGGGAGCCCTTTCACCAACTCCATCTTGGCAACTCTTGCAATGTTCTTCATATTAATGTGCCCAAGCCGTCGATGCCACAACCATCCTTCTTCTTCGTTGGATATGAAACACTTAGGAGAAATGTTAGAAGCATAAGAAAGATTAAGATAGTAAAGGTTTGCTTCTCTATATCCTTCTAACATGATAGTTTCGGAGTCATTTTGTCTAATTAAATATGTTTTAGCATGGAACTCAACCCTATACCCGGCATCACAAAGTTGACTCACACTAAGCAAATTAAATTTCATATCCTTAATTAAAAGTACTTTATGAATTGTGATTGTAGGAGATACCTCAATGGTGCCCCTACCAATTATTTTGGGTTTCCCACTATTTCTGAATGACACGGTTCCTTCTCTTAGATAGCTAATGGTGATGAATTTGCTTACATCCCCAGTCATATGTCTTGAATACCCGCTATCCACTATCCACATTGTTGAGGCTTCCTTCACCTTCGCCTAAACAACACGGAAAACACAAGCTTTTGGTACTCAAATGCTAGATCCACAAACATCATTTAAATATTTCTTTGGTCCCCATGCTTTCTTTACATTTCCCTTAACACCTTGCTTCCTAGAGGCACCCTTCCTACCCATAAGTGAAACAAATGTCACCTCCTTGATCTTGGGTATATAACCTATCCCGGCATTGTTATACACGGCTCTTTGACTATTGATGATCATGTCAAGACTTCTAGAGCCAACTTGAAATTTTTCAAGAGCCTTGGTGAGGTCTTCTACCTTTTCCCTTAGCTCCTTATTTTCCTTTTCTAAACATGAATCATGTGAAATGGAAGAGGAAACATGCACATTGTTCTTAAGTTTCATGGATTCCAATTTGAGCATGCAAACTTCATTTTTCAATTTCTTAACCTTCTTTCTAGCCTTAGCTAAATCATCATTTGTACTAGCAATTATTTTAACAAGCGTAGAGGTGGGTAAGTTATATACCTCACTTACCGACACATCGGATTCCAATGATGAGCCTTCACCTTCACTTGAACTCCCTTGTTCCTCATCACTTGACTCATTTTCATCTTCGGATGACTCCAAGTTGTTCATTCCCATTAATGCGAAGTGTGATACATGATCTTCTTCTTCCTCCGATGAAGATGGATCATCCCAAGTAGCTTTGAGGCTTATGGCACTTTTTTCTTTTCCCTTGGATTTATTCTTCTCACCCTTCTTCTTCTCCTCCTTCTTTTCTTCTCTTTTCTTTAATTGTGGACACTCATTCTTCATGTGTCCCTCTTGATGGCAATTGTAGCAAATAATTTCCTTTCTCTTGCTCTTACTCTTTGAACCTTTCCTACCATAAGACTTGTTAGAAAAACTTTTAAAAGCTCTTCGCATTTTCCTTGCCATGTAAGCTTCTTGGTCGCTATCCATTGAAGTGCTCGATTCTTCTGAATCGGATGATGATGAGTAGACGACCTTCTTCTTTTCCTTCTTTTTTTTCTTTTCCTTTTCTACAACAACCGCTACACCCTTCTCTTTAGTAGAAATGTTAGTTTGTTCATGCAATTCGAATTTATAAAATAAATCATTTAATTTGACCAAAGAAAGATCCCTAGATATTTTGTAAGCATCAACCATGGATCCCCACAAAGTAGTTCTAGGGAAAGATTATAGTACGTACCTTACAATATCTCTATTTTCAATCTTCTCACCAATGACATGGAGTTCATTGATGATTTCTTTGACTCTTCCATGTAGTTGACTTACAGTTTCATTGTCTTTCATTGTGAGCGATTGTAGTTATGCTACCAAGAGGTCCTTCTTGACACTCCTTGACTCATTTGACCCTTCATTAAGTTCGATGAGTTTCTCCCAAAGTTCCTTCGCGATTTTAAATGATCCCACCTTGTTTAGTTGCTCTTTTGATAATCCGCATTGAAGCGTCGTGGTGGCCTTTGCATTGGCTTGAGTCTTTCTCATGATTTCTTTTGACCAATTTCTCATAGGAAGAGGCTCTCCTCCTTCGCTCCTTGGCACTTCGAATCCGTCTACAATACTCAACCAATTTTCGATGTCATTCATGAGGTAATACTCCATCCTACCTTTCCAATAGGCGAAGTCATTGCCATCAAAGAACGGTGGCCTTGTGGTGCTATAACCCTCTTGAAACGCCATTTTCTTGAATACTCCGGTCGACGGTTAGTTCTTCCGAAACGAACTGGCTCTGATACCACTTGTTAGATCATGGCGCCCAACTAGAGGGGGGGTGAATAGTTGCTTTCGATTTTCTCAACAAAAATTGTTAGCCAAACAAAAATAAAAACAATAAAAATGATAAGAACAATGCTAGCACTTTCGTTTATTTGGTATCCACCTCAGAGAGGTGACTAATCCAAGGATCCACACGCGCGCACAAACTCCACTATGAAAAATCTCCTTCAAGGTGGAGAAACCTTTACAAGGTTGTCCTCTTCCTCTTTACAAGATGGAAATGAGAATGAGAGGAAGAGCTGAGGACTTTTAGCACAAACAACACAATGGTACCGTTAAGAACCGTACCTTTCACGTGCCAAAAAGTCACCCTTTAAATAGGGTAAAGGACAACTCCTAAAGTTGTCCAGCCTGATACCAGTCAACTGGCCCCGTCTTAATAGCTAACCAACGGCTAGTTTTCGGGGTTACCAGGGCAATCGACTGATGTCTCGGGAAGTTCTGGCAGTCAACTGATTTTCCTCCAGTCGACTGCCCAGCTTATACAAGCACTCTTCTCACTCCGACAACCCTCCTTCACGTGTGCCTTCAAGTATACTCTCTTGGCTTGCCCCTTGAAGTCTTCTTCCACCGGCTATCGTCCCTCGGATGCGCACACAAGCCCTCAGCTTGCCTCCATGCCACCCTTCACGTGTGCCCTTTGAAGTCCACTTCTCGACTTGCCCTTGGAGTTCTCTTCCCTCGGCTCTCGTCCCTTGGACGTGTCCTCCACGTGTGACTCACCAAGTCATGCAAGACTTATTCACACATATCAAAACAATATAACACCCTAACCTTAACCATATTGACACACACACATCAAAACCATGATCTCCCCGATCATACTTGGGCCGTCATCAACATCACTAGGAGGAATTTGACTTGGAACGGAGGCTAACTGAAGATGTTGCATAATGAAATTCTATTGTTGCTCAAATCGCTAATTTCTTGATCCCTATGCCTTATTTCCTGATCTCTTCACACTAGTAAATCCTTCAAATTGCTAACATTTTCAGTCAATAAATTTATTTTTGCCTTGACTGCTGGTAGGGTGGAAGAAGATGTATCAGTAACTCTACAATTTTTGATTAAAAAACCTAGTCCAAATACTCTTCCCCCTTTCTGTCTACCACTTACCTCGAACCATAGAATCATATTATTACCAACAAAATGACTAAATCCATCATTATCATCACTTGCACTCGAACTTCTCTGAGCTAGCTAATCGTATCTATCATGTATTATCAGAAACATTAAAATAACAATATAATAGAAACATGTATTATCTTGATTACATATATAAGATCATGAGACTATATAAGATCTAAATTATAAACATTCATATTAGCAAGCATTGAATATATTGAAATTTATGGGAAAAATAAGAGAATCTCTAATGATTCATTAGAAATCAAATAATCTATTAAGCAATGAAAATAATTTTCGGAGAGACTAACCTAATATATCTTACTACATTGTTATGGTATATTCAATATATTATATTCAAATCAACATTGATAATATCCATTAAATAATTAAAAGTTTTGAAATTACAAACCTTAATTGATAATATCCATTAAATAATTAAAAGTTTTGAAATTACAAACCTTAATTGGTCTACCTCACTTCCCGCTTCATGTCCTATCCTTTTTTTAAAACGTGTGTGTGCATGTGTATATAAATAATGGCTCAATTCCATTTTCTTAGCCTAAAAAACACGATTAGAAATAATAAAATATTTTGAATTAGATTTAAAAAAATTAGTTTTTGAAAAATTACCATTATTTGTCTATGTTTACTGATACTGATCGAGCCTCCCACATATGTCGCAGACAATTCTCTAGAATTATAAACTTGATTTGTTTTATTTTGTAAACTCCTTTGTCTGCTCTCCTCATTTTTCCAAAATGTATAATCTTGCCCCGATTATCCTTGGTGATTCGGGATGATTTTTTCCCTTGGTATTCTATTGATTTAGTATATGCCAGTTATAATCGCCACTTTTTTTTTACAAAAAAATCCTCCCTATTTTCAACTCTTCAATCTTATCCCAAATCAATATCTGTTGCAATGGAAAAAAAGCAATATGTATTAGAAATTTAAATTTTATATATAAACTGATTGGGATAGCTTACCTTGAATTTGTTCCACCACAACTTTTTTGTTGGATTTGGTGTGTTTGTATAAGTCATTAAATTTCTTCCCCAATGTTTATTCACTATTCTATTAAGCTTTTGAATAACACATAGAATTTGTAAATTTATCATTAAGTTACAAACAAACAATATTAAATAAATAAGATAGTTGAAAAAAACATGGATAATAAATAAAAAACAATACATGTAAAATTTTAATTTTTAGTCCTAACGAATCTTCGTAAGGGGATATCAACTCCCAGTTGTCTTCGCTCTCAATAACTGAGTGTCACACTGAAGGACTGGCAAAGGCATTTGTTGAGAATGGGATGGTTTTGCAACTGAATGGGGATCGAAGGTGCATTGCCAGCAAGGGATTGGGATTGTCACAATGCTAAAGCAGACTCTGATGGTGATCTTCCCTCAATATTTCATTAATGACCGCTATGTCGATGCTATAAACCATAATTGTTAAGATAAAGTTGTTGGTGCAAAGAAAATTAGTTATAAACAATCAACCTCTAGTATTTCGATGTTTGACAATATATTAAGGTCTGGTCAAAGTGATCAAGGGTTAAGTCAAACAGGACCTAATGTTTGGTAGGGTAAACCCAGGCTTGATCAGGTTGACCAAAGAGCTAGCCAAACAGGACTTGATGTTTGGCAGAGTGATCAAACCTATATTTGATTTATTGACAAAATACCAAGATTTGATCAGTTAGAACAAGGGTTAGTCAAACAGAATATAATGTTTGGTAGAGAACCTAGGGTTGGTCAGTTTGACCAAGAGATAAGTCAAATAGAACTTGATGTTTGGCAAAGTAATAGAACACATTTGGACCAAGCCAAATAAGACTTGATGTTTGGCAGAAAGAAGTCTAGTTAGGATTAAGATGACTAGCAAAGAAGTCCTTATCGAGGCACGAAGTCCTGGCTGAGAGTTGGGCAAGGAAGTCCTGGTCGGGGATCGGACAATGAAGACTTGGTGGGTGAAGCCGAGCATGAAGACTTGGTCTAGGGGACCGAGTAGAAGACTTTACCGAGCGGGGATCTCGGACAGGAGTCGAGATGGGTCTAAGTCAAATGTCGTCGAGTTTCGGGTTCTCAGAGGCCGAGCAAAAGTCTTGGTCAGGGATCAGACAATGAAGACTTGGTCCGGGGGACCGAGCAGAAGACTTTGTCGAGCAGAAATCGTGGATAGGAGTCGAGATGGGTCGAGGTCGAACGTCATCGAGTTTCGAATTGTCGGAGGTCGAGCAAAAGTCCAACCGGAGGTCCCAATTGGCAAACTTCTCCAAATTGGGGTAGGCGAGGACGCGTTCCCTAGGAAAGGGAACAGTAGACGTCGGTTCGACCTAGGATTTTATTTGAAATCCAAAGTCAGAACCAGACAACTCTGGTTGTCAATCATTAAGGCTATGGATTATTTGTCTTGTCTTGTGTTTGTTTGTCTTACAGGAACCTGGAGTTGGAGGCAAGATAGGAGAGCAGATGCAAGAAAGCAAAAACTTGGGAAAGAGCTCCTAGGCACATGAAAGAGGCTCCCAGGTGCCTGCGTAGCTCCCAGGCACCTGAATAGCCTTTCAGGCGTCTGGGAGGCAGGTCTTATCCTTGCGCCAAGTACGCCTGTGCGGATCAAGTTTTGACCGTGACTAGGGAGGCTGAATGGCCTTTCAGACGCCTGAATAGGTATTATATAAAGTGGTCAAGTGCAGCAGTTTAGAACATCAACTTACACATCTGCTCACTCATTCTACGCAAAGGAAAAGTGTTGAGACAAAGCTCTGCAACCAAGGAGGCTCCAGGAGGAAATATGCGACGCTTCGGAGTTTCAGATTGGTTAGGATCACTATTTTCTGTTTGGTTTGCTTTTACTTATAGTTGTAAATTCTTTATATTATTTTGCTTGTACTCAACTATAAGACGGGTTTCTCCGCCTTCAGAAATTTTGGAAAGGAGACCACTAGTGGACGGGCGCTACCCGTGATTAGGCCTTGGACATATTGACCTTGGAGGGTTGGGAACCAAGTAAATCCTGCGAGTTCTTCTTGTGTTTATTTCTGTTTTTATTATTCTGTTGTGTACTAACACTCTAATAGCAAGAACGAACGACGAAGACCCGACGAAGTTTTTACGAGTTGCCTCTATCGACGCCACCGATCTTACAATTGGAATCAGAGAAGGTGGCTCTGATCAGACTCACTGCCGAAGGAGCAAGAAGGCCAGGAATTGAGGGAAAGTCAAGGGTGAAAAAGGTATTCTTATTTTATAATGTCTAATTTTAAGGTTCATATAATTTGTTTCAAGTGTAGTGAGAGAGGACACTACAAAAATAAGTGTCCTACTCGTAAGATTCGTACGTCACCACCGGCGGCAATGGAGGTATCAGCACCAGGAGTCCGGAGGGACAAAAGCCATATCATGTGCTTCAAGTGCCAAAACTATGGGCATTACAGGAACCAGTGTCCAGACTGGAGGATCAGCAGATCAACAATGCCAAGAAATACGACAAAGGTAAAGGAGGTACAAAACTTTAATTTATGCAAAAATGCTTTTCAATTTCCTGCAATGCTCATAACTTTTATGGTAATTTAGATAATAATGTTGATTTTTCTATCAAATTAAATTATTTGCATAAGAAATTAGAAATATTACATGATAGTTTAAATATTAATGATCTAAATAACATCAAAATCATGAAAATTAATTCTGTAATTTTCTCAATTAATGCTGCAATATCAAGAATTAGTTCTAAGATTTTATCACATAAGTCATTAGATAATCCTGAAACTCTGTTTAATAATTTTATTAATTCTGAAAATAATTTTATTAACTCTGAAAATAGTTCAATCAATGTTGAAGATAACAATCAAACTGTAATTGATAATCCTGATAATTTTGAAGATAATAATCAAACATTAATTAATGATCCAGAAGATAATTTTAATAATTATAAAGATAATGATACAACCTTAATTAGTAATCTTAAAAATTATTCTACCTATTTTGAAGATAATAATACAACTCTCATATTAATTTTGAATATAACTCTGAAGATGAAAATGATTTTGAAGATGAAGATAAAGATGAATTTATTAAAATTGAACTTATAATTAAAAAGACTTATAAGGATTCAAATAAAATAGAAGTATTAAATAAAATTGAAAACATAAAAACAAAAGACATAATAGATGAATCAGAATTTTTTAAATTAATAGAAATGATGCAATTAAACCCAAAATTATTATTCAAATCTTAAAAACATAAATCACAAATCTTAAAAACTTAAATCCTAATTAATCACAAATCTTAAAAACTTAAATCTCAATTAATCACAAATCTTGAATTTTAATTAACAATTCAACTTTAACAAATCTAAAAAACATTAATCACAAATCTTAAAAACTTAAATCTTAATTAATTACAAATCTTAAAAACTTAAATCCTAATGTAGCGACTCGGCCCCTCTAGCCCCATTCAGGCAGCGGCTCTCTAGGCCGGGCCTTACGGTCTTCCCACCCCTGGCAGTGAGTTTTTGTCTTCCCCAGATTCGATCCCTAGACCTCCAGAACAAGTACTAAAGTTCCTTGAATCTGGTAGCCAAGTGAGCCTAGAGGTCTAGGGTTCGAATCTGGTAGCCAAGTGAGCCTGGAGGTCTAGGGTTCAAGGTCACACCGGTGTACCTCCGGTGACTCTTGGCCTACAATCTCAACCTTCTTAACTTTGGACACCTTGTCCTTGGTTAAGTTCTTCTTCTTCCCTTTAAATAGTTTTCCCTTGCCATTCTTGGCCTTCCCCTTGCTATAGTCATATGACACCCTTGCATATGACTTCTCCATAGCATTGGAGAACTTAGATCGGTATCCTAAACCTGATCTATCATTGTTGGATTTTTGACCACCCAACACCATACCTAAACCCTTAGATCTAATAGTGAATCTATCTAAGGTTTTTTCTAATTTTTCAAACTTTCCCTCAAAACTTGATTTTCCCTTTCTAGGTTCTCAAGCATATAATCAATATGTCCACCTTGGACATTCCTAGACCTACCCGCCTTCCTAAGAATATGTCTCCCTTTCTTGGGGTTAATGCCTTGGTCCTTAGGTCTAAAGGTTCAAGGTTTATCATGATGCATGAATTTCCTAGGGTTTTGATATGTAACATTAACCCTATTTTTATCATGATATCTAAAATCAAAACTATGCATGGGTAAATAATTTTTATTATTTCTAACATGTATAGAGAAATTTGAATTACGTCTAAAGTTAGGGATTACCTCCCTTACCCTTATAGCTCCCCCTTGATGTGAGCTTTTCTTCTTCTCCTTCTTCTCCACTTTCTCAAATGCTCTAATTTCTTGAATTCTCCTTTCCTTGAGCATTTGGTGTGGTAGTGTCCTAGCTCACCACACGTGAAGCACCTTATATGCTTCTTCTCCTTCATTTCCCTACAACCCATGTTAGAATTTAAAGAAATTGACTTGGGTTTAGGGTTGACCTCCTTTTTCTTACCCTTTGGACACTTGTCCTTATAGTGTCCCTTTTCATTACACTCAAAGCAAATAATGTGGTCCTTTGACTTTGCCTTGGTGGAGGTGGAAGCTTCTTCTTGCTCCGGTATTGAAGATGGTCTCTCCTCCCCTTCAATCCTTGAAGTGAAGACTTCTTCTTTCCTTTTTGATGAAGTGGATGATTCTTCAATTTCTTGTGCCACTTCACTTGAGGAGATGGATGAATCTTTTTTTTCTTTCTCCTCCTCTTCGGATGTTGAACTTCTTTCCTCATCCGATTGGTCATTCTCCTCTTCTTGGACTATTAAGCTCATCTCCATGGGCTCATCTTCTTCTTCTACTCATGTAGGGTTTACATGAAGCTCTATCATCTTGTTTCATAGTTCATGCGTATTTTTATATTCACCTATACGGCTAATCACATCGTTAGGCAAAATATTAAGTAAAATTGACATTACCTTATCATTTGCCCTCGATTGCATTTGTTGTTCCTTATTCCAATATCGTGGTCGGAGCTTTTTCCCGTTCTTATCCTTTGGGACTTCGAATGGTTCTTCAAGCACGATCCTAAGATCCCAATCCATGTCGAACCAAGTCTTTGTCTGCATCCTCCAATACTCGAAACTCTCGCGGTCGAAGGGAGGTGGAACATTGATATCGTCTTCTAATCTTTTTTCAATCATCATTTCCTCTAGCTTTTTGCTCTCCCGACGGTTAGTCTGTAGACGAGCAACCTCGGCTCTGATACCACTTATTGGGATCGATGCGTACGGCTAGAGGGGGGTGAATCATCGTTCACCCACTTCGATCACGGTTTTCTTCCTACACGTTGTTAGTGCGCAAGCGGAATAACAAATAACAAAACTAACAATTAAGAAGACAAACTGATTTACGTGGTTCAGAGATAAGACTCCTACTCCATGGCTGTCCGTAAGGTGGACGATCCCGATCCAACGATGGATGGGTCCCCGGAAGACCTCCAGCTAGCTCTTATCACTCCTTGTGGGTGGAGAAACCTCACCACAAACTCTTGACAATCCCTGAGCACTTGGAGACTACTAATAAGATCTATCCAAGCTTATTTAGTCAACCTTTGCCTAGCCAAACCGAGCTCTCTTAAATAGAGCTCAAGGGTGAAAGTAGCCGTTACCAGTCGACTGGTACCAACACCAGTTAACTGGTCCACATGGATTCGAATGTTACAACCCAACATTCGAATTCCAGCCGACACCGGTCGACTGCACCTAAGATCAGTCGACTGCTCTTTTTGTGCACTTCATCAGTCGACTGATCCAAGCATCAGTTGACTGTTCTACCCCTAAACCTAGGGTTTTCCTTTCCGAGTACAATTCTCTCAGCATTCGGACCCTCACGACTTAGCTGACCCTTCCAGCAGCCTCGACCTGTTGCTTTCAAGCCTTCTTCGACTTTGGCTCTCGTCCCTCGGATGCATACGAACCTGTGGCTCATTCTCATACCATCCTTCGCGTATGCCTTAAAGTTCGCTTCCCTCGGCTCATCATTCCTGCTTTGTCCAAGGTCCCTCCATCGAGCAGTCTCGACCTGCTACCTTCAAGCCTTCTTCGTCTTTGGCTCTCATCCCTCGGATGTATACGAACCTACGACTCGTTCTCATGCCATCCTTCGCGTATGCCTCGAAGGACGCTTCCCTCGGCTCATCGTTCCTACTTTGTCCACGGTCCCTCGGATGCATATAAGCCCACGACTTATCTCCTCATGCCATCCTTCACAGGACCCAAAGTCGTCCAGCTAAGTCCATGTGTATCTTGCAAACCTGCACACTCAAATATACATATCAAACATAAGGGTGATCAAGGGTTAAGCTAAACAGGACTTGATGCTTGGTAGGGTAAACCCAAGCTTGATCAGGTTGATCAAAGGGATAGCCAAATATGACTTGATGTTTGGCAGGGTGATTAAACCTAGATCTGATATGTTTGACAATATACCATTGTTTGATCAATTAGAACAAGGGTTAGTCAAACAGGATCTAATGTTTGGCAGAGAACCCAGAGCTAGTCAGTTTAACTAAGAGATAAGCCAAACAAGACTTGATGTTTGGCAGAGTAACAAAACATATTTGGACTAAGCCAAACAAGACTTGATGTTTGGCATAAAGAAGTCTAGTCAGAATTATGATGACTAGCAAAGAAGTCCTTATCAGAGAATTGGGTACGAAGTCTTGACCTGCAGGATTGAGCATAAAGTCCTGGTCAGGGATCGGATAACGAAGACTTAGCAAGTGAAGCTGAGCACGAAAAGTTGGTCCGAGAGACCGAGCAGAAGACTTTGCCTAGCGGGGATCGCGGACAGGAGTCAAGACGGGTCGAGGTCGAACATTGTCGAGTTTCGGATTCTCGGAGGTCGAGCAAAAGTCCTGATCGGGGATTGGGCAATGAAGACTTAGCCAGTGAAGACGAGCACGAAGACTTGGTCTGGGGAATCGAGCAGAAGACTTTGCTAAGCGGAGATCACGGGCAAGAGTCGAAACGGGTCGAGGTCGAACGTCGTCGAGTTCCAAATTCTCGGAGGTCGAGCAAAAGTCCAACCAGATGTCCCATTTAGCAAAAGATAACTTCTCCAGAGTAGAGTAGATGAGGACGCATTCCCCGGAAAAGGGAACAGTAGGCGTCGGTTCGACCTAGGATTTCATTTGGAATCCAAAGTCAGAATCAGACAGCTCTGGCTATTAATTATTAAGGCTTAGGATTATTTGTTTTGTCTTGTGTTTGCTTGTCTTACAGGAACCTGGAGTTGGAGGCAAGATAGGAGAGCAAACGCAAGGAAACAATAACCTGGGAAAGGGCTTCTGACGCCTGAATCAACCCAGGCACCTAACATCCCAGGAGCCTGAATAGCTCCTAGACGCCTGGGATGCAAGTCTTATCTCTGTGCCGAGTACGCTAGTTCAAATCAAGTTTTGACTGCAGTGAAGTGCCTTAATGGCCTCTAGGATGCTCGAGAGCTGTGTATAAAAGGGGCTTCGACTCCTCACTTCAGAATATCAATTCTCAAATCCGCTAACTCATTCCCAGCGAAGAAAAAGTGCTAAGACGAAGCTCTGCAACCAAGGAGGCTCCAGGAAGAAGTGTGCGGCGCTTCGGACTTCCAGAGTTCGCCAAGACCTTCACACTTTTGGTTTGCTTATTACAAGTTGTACTTATTTCATTATTATTTGTGGTTGCACTTAAACTGTAAGACGGGTTTCGCCGTCCTCCAGAAAACATCCAAAAAGGAGACCACTAGTTGACGAGTGCTTCCCGTAATTATGTCTTGGACGTACTAACCCTGGGGGTTGGGAACCAAGTAAATCCTACATGTTTGCATTGTATATTTTCGCTTTATCTTTTATTCCGCTACTACTAACAACTTTGATATTAAGCGAACGATCGACGAAGGTCCGACGAAAAGTTTTTGTTAAGCGATATTCATCCCCCCTTTATTGCTCAATCTCAATCCTACAATTGGTATCAGAGCAGGTGACTCTGATCGGACACACCGTCGAAGAAGCAAGAAGGCCAGAAATTGAGGGGGAGACAAGGGTGTACAAGGTATATTTTAATTATGTCTGATTTTAAGTTTCGTATAATTTGTTTCAAGTGCAGTGAGAGAGGATACTACAAAAACAAGTTACCTACTCGTAAAACTCGTACGTCATCACTGATGGCAACGAAGGTATCGACGCTAGGAGTCCGGAGGGACAAGAACCATATCAGATGCTTCAAGTGTCAAAAGTAGGAACACTACAAGAACCAGTATCTAAACTGGAGGATCAACAAGTCAACAATGCCAAGAAATGTGACGACGATAAAGGAGGTACAAAAATTTAATTTCCGTAATAGTATTTTTCAAATTCCTGCACAGTTGCATAATCGTTCTAGTAATTTAGATAACAATGTTAATTTTTCTGATAAATTAGATTTTCTGTATAACAAACTTAATATATTGTATGATAAATTAGCTAGTAACAGACCCAAATCAAATATTGATAATATTAAAATATTAAATATTAACTCCTTAATTTTTAATATTAATGTTGCAATATTAGAAATTAATTCTAACTTTTCTTCAGACAATCCTATTAATACTGAAGATAGTTATAATGATTCTGAACATAATTCTCAAGATTTTGATGATAATTCACAACTTTTAATTAATAATACTGAAAATAATCTTATTAATACTGAAGATAACTCTATTAATATTGAAGATAGTCTTAATAATTCTGATGATAATACTTAACCCTTAATTAATATTTCCGAAGATAATAATGAAACATTAATTAATAATTCTTAGGACAATGATACAACTTTTATCAATTCTGAATATAACTTTGAAGATGAAGATGATTCTGAAGATAAAGATGAATTTACTAAAATTGAATCTATAATTAAAAAGGTTTATAAGAATTCAAATAAAACAGAAGTATTAAATAAAATTGAAAACTTAAAAACGAAAGAAATGTTAGATGAATCAGAATTCTTTGAATTAATGATAATGATGCAATTAGACCCAAAATTATTATTCAAATATTAAAATCTTAAATCTTAATTAAATATTAAATTTAAATTAATTATCTTCAATTAAATCTTAATTCAAATCTTAAAAATTTAAATCTCAATTAATCACTAATCTAAAAATTTATATCTTAATTAATCCAAATCTTAAATCTTAATTCAAATTCTAAAAACTTAAATCTTAATTAATCACAAATCTAATAAAACATAAATGATAATTAACATTTCAACTTTAATTAGAAATTCAATCCTTAATTCAAAATTCAAATCCATGAACTAAATTTAAATTAATTACATTCAATTATGAATTAAATAAAATTCTACCTAACTAGAACAATCCTTAATAATAATAAATATGTCAAAATGGATTGACATATTCGTGGGTTCACACATTCTGTATCAAATCAAAAATTTGATACTTTATTAGAAATTAAATTAAATTGCTTTAACTTGATTGACACATGTATAACTGTCATACTCATGCATCTGTTTATGTTTTTCTTCCATATATCTGTCATATTATCATTCATGCTAGTTTATTTCTTGCTTAATCTAGAATGGCTAGATAGGAATAAGATTGGTTGACACTTGCCTAACATAGTACCAGGGTGGGGCGAGATGATAGTACGTTAGGGAAGCTTGATCTGGGAAGTCAGGAAGGGTAAGGAGTGCCCGACTTGGTCGACCTAACTAAGTGGAACTAGTCGAAGCTACCTCACTACATCCTAGACTAGTTAGACCAGAGTTTCTCAAAAAGTAAATTGAAAGTATCATTTCTTTAAAAGGCTTTGTTTAAGGAAAGGGTCGTTATTCTGATAACCAAGAAGACCCCTTGTGTCTCGCCAAGACCTGGAAGTCAATTATTGAAATTTACTTTTAAGTTACTGATTGTTAAACTTGAATCTAACTCAAGGTCAAACAATCTATAAAATTAAATTGAGAAAAATTAATCAAGCATCTCACAACACTCATAAGACAACCATGTTTGTCTGTACTGCGACACTTAGAATGGGTGAGATGCTAAGGACTAATCAATTGATAATTTTTTTCAAAATGTTTTCAAAAATCCTTAGAATATTTTTTTTTAAAAAAAATTATTTTAAAAATTATGACTAAACATAATAATGTTTTAATGAATTTCATACATGATTGTGTATTATTGAGGCAATCAGCCCAAGGATGATCGGGAAGATCATGGTTTTGATGTGTGTGTGCTAATATGTTTAAGGTTAGGGTGTTATCTTGTTATTTGATTCGTGTGATTGAGTTTGTATGACTTGGAGAATCACACATGGAGGACATATCCGAGGGATGAGAGCCGAGGGAGGAGGACTCCAAGGGCAAACCGGGAAGTGGACTTCAAGGGCACACGTGAAGGGTGGCATGGAGGCAAGCCAAGGGAAGGCTTGTGTGCGTATCCGAGGGACGATAGCCGGAGGAAGAAGACTTCAAGGGGCAAGCCAAGGGAGTATACCTGAAGGCACACGTGAATGAGAATGTTCGGAGTGAGAGTGAGTGATTGTAGAGGCTGGGCAGTCGACTTGTAGAAAGGTAGTCGACTGCCAAAACTCACAGAAGGTTTCAGACCTGAGACCAGTCGACTGCTCCTGGAGCAATTGACTGGTAACCCCAAAAACTAACCGTTGGCTAGCAATTAAAGCTAGACCAGTCGACTACCCCAGGGGCAGTCGACTGGTGTCGGGCTGAACAGCTCGTGGAGTTGTTCTTTACTCTTATTTAAAGGGGACTTTTTGGCACGAGGAAGGTACGATTTTTTACTGTACCAAAGTGTTGCTAGTACCCCAAGCGATCAGTTCTTCCTCTAGCTTTATTTTCTATCTTGTAAAGAGGAAGAAGACAACCTTGTAAAGGTTTTCTCCACCTTGAAGGAGGCTTTTCATAGTGGAGGTGGTGTACTCGTGTGAATCCTTGGATTAGTCACCTTTCGGGGTGGATACCAAGTAAATTCCTCTTGTTAGCATTGAATCTCTTATTTTCATTATATTTTTATATTGTGCTAACCCTCTTGTAGAGAGAATTCGAGAAAAGTGCTATTCACCCCCCTCTAGCAACGTCAACGATCTTACAAGTGGTATCAGAGCCGGTTCACTTCGGAAGAACTCACCGTCGACCGAAGTAATAAGAAATGACGTTTCAAGAGGGCTATAACACCGCAAGGCCTCCGTTCTTCGATGGAAATGACTTCGCCTATTAGAAAGGTATGATGTAATACTATTTGATGAATGACATTGAGAATTGGATGAGTGTTGTAGATGGTTTCGACGCACCCGTCAACGAAAGAGGAGAGCCACTACCCATGAGAACTTGGCCAAAGGAAGTCATGAAGAAGGCGCAAGCAAATGCCAAGGCCACCACCACACTTCAATGCGGATTGTCCAAGGAATAACTCAACAAGGTGGGGTCTTTCAAGAGCACAAAGGAATTATGAGAAAAACTAGTAGAGCTCAACGAAGGATCAAACGAGTCAAGGAGGGCAAAGAAGGACCTCTTGGTGGCTCAACTACAATCATTATCAATGAAGACCAACGAGACGGTTAGCCAATTACATGGAAGGGTAAAAGAAATCATCAACGAGCTACATGTAATTGGTGAGAAGGTGGAAAACCGAGATCTCGTGAGGTATGTTTTACAATCTTACCCTAGAACTACATTATGGGCATCAATGGTTAATGCCTACAAAGTATCAAGGGATCTTTCAATGGTAAAGTTAGATGATTCGTTTAACATTTCTTCCAAATAAAAAGGTGTAACATGTTGGTGCAGATTGCACCCAAGTCAAACCTGTGTTTTGATATTGACAAAAGGGTTCAAAAGTTAAGGGTTATTTGGTGTCTAACAAGTTTCTTGAGTGTACAGGAAAAGCCCTAGCGAAGGAATGCTAGGCACTGGCGAAGGACTGCCAGACTGAACAAAGTCCTAGCGAAGGAATGCTAGGCACTGGCGAAGGACTGCCAGAATGGACAAAGCCCTAGCAAAGGAATGCTAGGTACTGGCGAAGGGCTGCCAGAAGTAAAGACCTAGCGAAGGGCTGCTAGGCACCAAGCGAAAGGCAGCTTGGTACCTCAAGACCTGGCGAAGGACTGCCGGGCAAAAGTCCAACTGGAGGATCCGGTTGGCACCAGGTAAAACTCTCCCGAGAGGAGTAGGTGAGGACGCGTTCCCCTTGAGGGAACATTAGGCGTCGGTTCGACCTAGGGCTCCATTTTGGAGACCAAAGTCAGAACCAAGACAGCTAAGGCTGTATAAAATAATAATATAATTGTTATTTGGACTAACCCTGGATGCAGGATCGAAGAACTGAGTATCTGCAGCTCAGAGAGCCTCGAAGGAGTGAGGCAGATGCTGAGCAGGGCGCCCCGGACGACCAGGGCGCCCCCAAGGTCAACCCAAGTAACCTCGACGCATTTTCGCCCCGCTTGTCGCGGGCGCCCCGCGTGTCGCGTGCGCCCCCACTGCCAGCTGTCGAAGCGCATCCCTGCGAAGCCGAAGAGATGAGGCCTTTGACCGGTCAAGCCGGGCGCCCCGAGTCCTCCGGGCGCCCCGGTCAAACCGGATCCCGAGGATAATGGGATCAGACAGCGACCGAGCTACAGCCGGATCGGTTGCCACGTGGGGGGCGCCCCCGTCGACCAGGGCGCCCCTAGGCCCTATATAAAGGGCCCTCGACCTCCTTCTTCATTGCATCAATTCTTCGGACACTTCCACGCTCTTCTGCTCTCGTGCTTTGCTCCAGATACTGCCCAACTCGAGCCGACGACGTCCCGCTGCCCCGAAATCTTCGATCTACTCCGGACGTCGGTAAAAGAAGAGCATAATTCTTATTATATAAAGTTTACTGCACTTATTCTGTATTCAATAATTGTAAACTGGTTTACGAACTTATAGAATTGCCCACAGAAAACGGTCAACGACCGTGGGCCTTGGAGTAGGAGTCGACACAGGCTCCGAACCAAGTAAAACGACCGTGTTAGCATTGTTTTTGTGTCTTATTTCCGCTGCGCACTTACTCTTTTTAAATCCGAACGATTTGCGACATTCACCCCCCTCTCTCGTATCTCTCGATCCAACAAGTGGTATCAGAGCGGGGAATTCAAACTTGGTGCAACCACCAGTTTGAAAATTTTTCGGATTTCTTTCGTTTTTCTCTCTCATTTTTTTTAAATTTTCGTTCGAATTTTTCTTTCAAGGTTGGTGCAACACCCCTTGAAATTGTTTTTATTTCTTTTCTTCCCGCACTACTAATCCAAGACCAAGTCTTGGAATATTCTTATTTTTTTTTGTTATTTACAATTTCAGAACAAATGGCCATCCAAGAAGGCTTTAGCACCACCAGACCTCTACTTTTCAGTGGAGAAGACTTTCCTTACTGGAAAAGTCGAATGGAGGTCCACCTGAAAACTCAGGTGGATATGTGGATAATCATCCAGTCTGGACTGATGATTCCCACAAATGCTGAAGGCGTACCGCAGAACTACTCAGAGTGGGACACTGCCCTCAAACGCAAAATTGATGCTGACGCCAAAGCAACTCAGACTCTTCAATGCGGACTGACAAAAGAGGAGCTGAACCGCGTAGGCCCATTCAACAGTGCAAAGGAGCTATGGGCTAAACTGATCGAGCTCCACGAAGGAACTTCAGATACGAGGATCAGCAAACGGGACTGCTACTGAACAAGCTCTTCACCATCAAAATGGCAGATAACGAGACAGCAGCCCAGCTCCATGCCAGAATCCAGGAATTGATGAATGGTCTTCACGCAATAGGTCACCAGGTTCAAAACCGTGATCTAATAAGGTATGCCCTAAACGCATTCCCTAGGACCACCTTGTGGGCATCTATGGTAGATGCATACAAGGTCTCTAGAGATCTTTCAAAAATTAAGTTAGATGAGTTATTCTCTGAACTTGAACTGCATGAACAAACTAACTGCAATTTGGCCGAGAAAAGTATAGCTTTCTTTGTAGGGAAAACAGGAAGAATGACTAAGAAGAAAACTCAAGTTGAACCCGAGTCTACCTCAGGTTCAGAAACATAAGATCAAGAAGAAGATCAATCTGAACTGGTCCGGCTAGCTCGAAGCTACTACAAAAAGTTGAAGAACCAAACCTACACACGGAGAACAAGCCGAAGAAAGGATGAACTAGCTGAACCAGCAACTGACAAACACAAGCCCAACGTAACCTGCTACGAATGCAAGAAGAAGGGCCACTACAAGACTGAGTGTCCAAGTCTAAAGGAGTCCAAAAAGACCAGAAAGAAGAAGGCACTCCAAGCAACCTGGGACGAGTCTTCCTCAGAAGAAGAAGAAGAAGCACCCCAGTCCAAACTTCTAGCCCTGACCGCTTCAGATCAAATCGAGACTGACTCAGACTCAGACCGGGACGACGGCAAGTTGACATTCTCCGACGACGGCGAAATAAGGGTCACGGGTTTTTCGAAATTACAATTGAATTCGCTTATTTCCTATCTATCCCGAGATTTGGCGAAAGCCAAACTCCGAATCGAGTCCCTCCGACAGGAAGTAAAACTTCTGAAAGAGGGAGCTGATTCTAAATCCTTAACTGAGAAACTTCAGGAAGGAACCCCTGATCAAGTTGAAAAACTTGAATCAGAGAATTCCTCCCTGAAAACTCAAGTTAAGGACTTAAGAACAACTTTAGAACGATTCACTTCTGGTTCCAAGAATCTTGATCTGATTCTGGGAAAACAGAAGTCGGTTCTAAACCGATCCGGACTTGGCTATAGAACCAAATCTCGGCAAAGATCTTACTTTGCTGTATTGAACCAGTCAAGACCTAAGGTTCAGGCATGGGTGCCAAAACTGTGCCTGACTAAACCAACTGGTTCAAATCAATTTTGGATCCCCAAGGACAAGATTCACATCTTGCCTAACCCATACAGAGGCTTTAGTCCAGGGGGAGCCAAAATCAAAACAATTTTTATACTTAGATAATTTTTTAATTGATTGATTGTTTGTTTATTTAATTTTTGCAAATTGCCATGCTTAGATTTAAGGTATACTTAGATTTAAGGACTAGATTACTTGAAACTTGAAAACATAGTATTGGGAGGAGGTGAGATGATAGTACGTTGGGGAAACCAACTCTAATAAGATCAAGTCTACTTGGTCTCTTTAGACTGGTGAAACCAGCCGAAGCTACCGATCCAAGACCCAAGCTAGTTAGACCAGAAAAAGACCTAATTTAATTTGAAAATGAAATTTCATTAAAAGGCTTTGTCAAGAAAAGGGTGGATGATCCCATAAGGCTACGGCCAAAGAAGGTCTTGGGCCTCGCCAAGACCTGGAAGCCAATTTCTGAAATTCAAATTCAAATTATCTTTTGTCAAATTCGAATCTAACTCAAATTTCAAATAATTATAGATTCTAATCTGTCTTCAAAATTTCTACTTCTTAAACTTATTTCTTTTTCCAAAATCACTTAATCTATTTTTCAAAATTTCTAAACTTATTTGTTTTCAAATCTGTTTTCAAAACTAAAATAACATTTTCAAAATAAATTAAAATTCATTTTCAAAATTAATTTTTACCCTCAAACCTGTCTCACAAAAACCTTAAGGTTAACGTGTTTGAAAACCCTAGATTCAGTGAGACAGGAAAATTAAGCTCAAATTAAACCACATTGCTTGCGTCTTTATAATCATGGTCAAACTGTGGTTAACATAGTCAAACTATGATTAACATAGTCAAACATGGTCAAACACAGTCAAACGAAGTCAAACAGTCAAACCTGGTCAAAACGTTCAAAAGGCTGCATTCAACTACTTTGACCAGGGCGCCCGTGACCTGTCGGGCGCCCCTATCGACAAACCTGTGCTAAGGAAACTCACTTAGCAGCCCTAAAATGAATTTTAAGATACATTAAGGGCACCCTAAATGTAGGGATATGGTACCCTAGGACTTCATCCTTTAAGTTATCAGGATACTCTGATTCTGACTATGTTGGTTGTAAATTAGATAGAAAAAGTACAAGTGGAAGCTGTCAACTTTTAGGAAACAGCTTAGTAAGTTGGTGCAGTAGGAAGCAGCACTGTGTAGCTTTATCAACAACTGAAGCTGAATATGTAGCCTTAGGAGAGTGTGTAGCTCAACTCCTATGGATGATGCATACTCTTAAGGACTTTCAGCTAGACTACAATCAGACCCAAGTCAATATTGACAATATTAGTTCAATTAACTTAACCAAAAACCCAATACAACATTCTAGAACCAAACATATAGAAGTAAAACATCACTTTGTAAGAGATCACGTAGCTAGGGGTGAAATAGTCCTTAAGCATGTAGACTCCAAGTCCAACCTAGCTGACATATTCACTAAACCCCTACCTAAATATGAGTTTAGCTCACTAAGAAGGCAGTTAGGATTATGCTTAGTAGAATAGAATCATTCTTTTTGGCTTCTGCTTTAATTGAAAATGTCTTAATTGATTTTAAAATAAGTTCTTTGTTAAAAATGTTTTACTTTGATTTTTTTTAGTTTTATTTCAAAAACTACCCCCCTTCAAAATTAGGGTTTTTCTTCGAAATGGAATTAGCCTAGGCTCTAACCCTAGAATTGCATGCACCTATAGACTTAGAAGCCAGCATCTCACAAGCACCTTAGGATACTTTTGATTGATAACCTAGAAAGGGTTCAGATGCTTAGGTCTTTGCCTCAATTCAAGATGCTTTAAGTCAGTGCATCGGCAGCAATTGGGGCACTAAATGAACAGCAATCAGGTCAAGTGTCAAGTTTAGACAATCTAACTTGAACAATGCACTTAACTTGACTAACTCTAGCAAAAGCTACTGTTTATAACAGTTAATAAGTAGCTAAATGGGTTAGACAGGTCCCTAAAAGATTTAACCAGACTTAGGTCCTAGCTCAATTCAGTACAGCAAATGCTTTATTATTGCAAATATCTTTTTGTGCATTTTTTGATATATGTCAAAGGGGGAGAGTTGGAAAGGAAACAGGGAACAAAAATGGTTTTCCAAAATTTCTAACTCTGAAAGCTCAATTTGTTTTGCTTAAAATTCTTTTTGCTCTGAATTGCTATTAAATTTTTTTTGCTTAAAATATTCTCTGAAAAGCTTTTTCTAAAGTCTGAAATTTTTTTCTAAATCCTGAAAATTTTCTAAGTCTGAAAAAGTTTTCCAAGTCTCAAATTTTTTTAAAAACAAGAGTTTTCAAAAACTAAAAAAGTCTAAAGTTTAAAAAGTTTTCCTAAAACTCAAAATTTGCTAAAATGTGAAAACTTCTTCAAAACTTAGAACATTTTTCTTGAAAAACTCAACCAATACTTAAAAAGTTTTTCAATAATGAAATTTTCTAAGTATTTAAACTAAAACCACCTACTTTTGAAAAACCTAGGGGGAGATTACTTCCAGAGGGAGGGAATCCAACTTAGGATTTCAATTTCAGCATTTTTTTCCCTTAACCTTTTGAACTATGTTGCCATATATCAAAAAGGGGGAGATTGTTGGTGCAGATTGCACCCAAGTCAAACCTGTGTTTTGATATTGACAAAAGGGTTCAAAAGTTAAGGGTTATTTGGTGTCTAACAAGTTTCTTGAGTGTACAGGAAAAGCCCTAGCGAAGGAATGCTAGGCACTGGCGAAGGACTGCCAGACTGAACAAAGTCCTAGCGAAGGAATGCTAGGCACTGGCGAAGGACTGCCAGAATGGACAAAGCCCTAGCAAAGGAATGCTAGGTACTGGCGAAGGGCTGCCAGAAGTAAAGACCTAGCGAAGGGCTGCTAGGCACCAAGCGAAAGGCAGCTTGGTACCTCAAGACCTGGCGAAGGACTGCCGGGCAAAAGTCCAACTGGAGGATCCGGTTGGCACCAGGTAAAACTCTCCCGAGAGGAGTAGGTGAGGACGCATTCCCCTTGAGGGAACATTAGGCGTCGGTTCGACCTAGGGCTCCATTTTGGAGACCAAAGTCAGAACCAAGACAGCTAAGGCTGTATAAAATAATAATATAATTGTTATTTGGACTAACCCTGGATGCAGGATCGAAGGACTGAGTATCTGCAGCTCAGAGAGCCTCGAAGGAGTGAGGCAGATGCTGAGAAGGGTGCCCCGGACGACCAGGGCGCCCCCAAGGTCAACCCAAGTAACCTCGACGCGTTTTCGCCCCGCTTGTCGCGGGCGCCCCGCGTGTCGCGGGCGCCCCCACTGCCAGCTGTCGAAGCGCATCCTTGCGAAGCCGAAGAGATGAGGCCTTTGACCGGTCAAGCCGGGTGCCCCGAGTCCTCCGGGCGCCCCGGTCAAACCGGATCCCGAGGATAATGGGATCAGACGGCGACCGAGCTACAGCCGGATCGGCTGCCACGTGGGGGGCGCCCCCGTCGACCAGGGCGCCCCTAGGCCCTATATAAAGGGCCCTCGACCTCCTTCTTCATTGCATCAATTCTTCGGACACTTCCACGCTCTTCTGCTCTCGTGCTTTGCTCCAGATACTGCCCAACTCGAGCCGACGACGTCCCGCTGCCCCGAAATCTTCGATCTACTCCGGACGTCGGTAAAAGAAGAACATAATTCTTATTATATAAAGTTTACTGCACTTATTCTGTATTCAATAATTGTAAACTGGTTTACAAACTTATAGAATTGCCCGCAGAAAACGGTCAACGACCGTGGGCCTTGGAGTAGGAGTCGACACAGGCTCCGAACCAAGTAAAACGACCGTGTTAGCATTGTTTTTGTGTCTTATTTCCGCTGCGCACTTACTCTTTTTAAATCCGAACGATTTGCGACATTCACCCCCCCTCTCTCGCATCTCTCGATCCAACATAACATTCATTGTAGAAAAGGAGAAGAAAAAGAAGAAGGAGAAGAAGAAGGTGATCTACTCCTCGTCATTCGAATCGGAGGAGTCTAGTGCTTCTATGGATAGTGACCAAGAGGCTTACATAGTAAGAAAAATGAGAAGAGCATTTAAAAATTTCTCTAACAAGTCTTATGGTAGAAAAGGGTCAAGAAGCAAGAGCAAGAGCAAAGATATCATTTGCTACAATTGCCACCAAGAGGGTCACATGAAGAATAAGTGTCCACAACTCAAGAAAAGAGATGACAAGAAGGAAGAAAAGAGGAAGAGTGAGAAGAGGAAGTCAAAAGGAAAAGGAAAAAGTGCCACAAGCCTAAAAGCAACTTGGGATGATCCATCGTCTTCGGAGGAGGAGGAAGATCACATGTCACACTTTATACTAATGGGAGTGGACAACTTGAAGTCATCTGATGATGAGAGAAGTTCAAATAGTGAAGATGAAAGTGAAGTCTCATCATCATCTGAATCCGAGGCTTCGGTAAGTGAGGTATATAGTCTACTCTCTTCTACTCTTGTCAAAATTATTTCTAGTACAAATATGGATTTGGCTAAAGCTAGGAGGAAAATTAAGGTCTTAAAGGATGAAGTTGCCATGCTTAAAGTAGAATCCATGAAACTTAAGGATAATTTGCATGATGTTTCTACTATGTCAAATGATTCATATCTTGAAAATGAAAATAAGGAACTAAGGGAAAAGGTAGAAGACCTAACCAAGGCACATAGAAAGTTTTAAGTTCGCTCTAGTAACCTTGATATGATAATAAATAGTCAAAGAGCCGTTTACAACAAAGCCGGGTTGGGTTATAGGCCAAAAATCAAGGAGGTAGCCTTTGTTTCACTCATAGGTAGAAAGGGTGCCTCTAAGAGACTAAGTGTTAAGGGAAATGCAAAGAAGGCTTGGGTACCAAAGAAATATTTAAATGATGCTTGTGGAACTAAGATTTGGGTACCAAAGCTTGTGTTTTCCATGTTGTATAGGTGAAGGGAGCCTCAAATATGTGGATAGTAGATAGCGGGAGTTCAAGGCACATGACCGGAGATGTAAGCAAGTTCACCTCTATTAGCTACCTGATAAGTGCTATTTTATTGGTTATTTTAGATGCCAAAATCCAAGTTTGACCCATATTTTACTTGCTTAATTTTGCATTTATCTAGGTTCTAGAAATTACTTTTATTTTGGACTTAATTATAAATCTTTACACATTTGAATTATTTTGTCACTAAATTTTTGATCTATTTTTATAGGCATGAAAGGATCATGGACCTAGGGCATGCTGGGTCAAACTTGAGTCGGAAGTGGACCCGGATCGAGTGATCAAGCTTCAGATTAATCTGGGCCGTCCGATTCAAAAGCAGCTAGATCTGAGCCATCTGGGACCATCTGAGGCAATCCGAGCTAGGGCTAAGGCTGATCAAGCACTCAGGTCAAGATCTGAGATTTTCATCCAAATCAGAGATCATTCAACCGTTGGATCAAGCTCAGAGGGCTCTAGACTGTCCATTCAAAGATTAGGTTGATCTGGACCATCCGTTGCAAATCTGGAGGATCCGAGCTACTGGAAGGTAGATCCTGATCCTTGATCAACATCTGGAAAGTTTGGGTTAGATCGGATGAAGATCAGTCGTTGGATTGAGTTAAAGAAATCTGGGTCGTCCATTGCTAAGTATTTAATCAAAAATTTCCACAGGGCAGCTTTGTCGCGTCTTTGCCGCAACGTCTTCATCTTCTTCAGTAGTTTAGCATTTTTCTTCATTTTTCTTGCAATTTTCTTTGTTTGAAGGCGTGACCACCTCACTTTCGACCTTGGAACAAGATCTGGATCAATTGGAGGAAGCTTCTGTGGAGATTTCAGCTCAAAATTGCGTCGGAACAGAGCTGTTTGAGGGTTTCGGCAGTTTTGTGATCCGATCGCTTGGATCTCACCCGCGTGCCATTTCCGTCCATCTGAGCCATCTGTAGGGGTCCTCAGGAGTGCTCAGAAGATCTTCAAATCATCATCGCAATCCATTATATTGAGATCGAGGAGTTCGGACTGGATTTCCCAGCTGCGTGCAGTTTGTGAGCCGAGTCGAGATTGAAGCTATTTTCCAACTGATTTGCGGAGCTGAAGGGGTTCTTGGCTTGCCCTTGTGTGACGGCAAGGAGGTTTTGAGCTAAAGAAGGATTGAGGCTAAGTTTCCGTAGCCAATTTCTTTTGTTTTTAGCTATAATTTCATTTCTGCCGCAGTTCAACTTCAGTCTGAATTTCTATATCAGTTGTTGTAATTTTCGTTTCAGAATTGTTTCTGCAGTAGTTAAGCTTCAATTCTGCAAGTAGTTAGCTAATGAGTTTGTTTAGTGCACAATTGCTTTTAATTTTAGTTTAATTCTTGTTTAATTTCCAGCGTATCAAGTCTTGCATGAGTGCCAGTTTGTGTAGCTGCGTATCAACCTTTAGTTTCTGCATTTTCAATTCTTTAGTTCCTTCATATCAGTTAGTCTAGTGCGCAATCGTTTCCAATTTCAGTTTATTTCATAATTCACTGCTGCGTATCAGTTTCATGTTTTTAGTTTCAGATTGCGTATCAACTATTCTGCACTTCAGTTCATTTTCTGCAATTCTTAGTTTGTAATGCATTTAGTCTGTAAGTGAATTTGATCTTCTGAATCAAATTTGAACACTAGCTTGGAGCACTTAGTCTCAGCTTGCTTTGCCTGATCTGTGATCGAAGTGTTTCTACATTTCAGCATTTGAATTCTGCATTCGGCAGTAGTAGGTTTATTGCTACAGTGTTTCAATCTGTTAATTCCGAAATTGTATCAATGGAATATTAGTTGTTCCGAATCTTATCTGAACATTAATTTGTGCAACTAATTTTAGCTTGCGTTTTGGTTTTAGCATTCAGTTCATTTCTGAATTCTTCCCTGCATTTCTGAAATTCTGCTTCCAAGTCTGAGTTCCTGCATTCATTCATGCATGGCACTTCTCTAATGGATGTATCTTTCAAGTTGAATTGATCAGTTCCCATTCGGAAATTGTCAGAAGACAGTTTTGCGCTTAGAATCAGTTTTTCTTGGCACATCAGTTTTCTCATTTCAGTATCAAGTCTGCTAAATTGCTTGCAATTTGTATCAAGTGAGGTTTCGACATTGGTTTGCATTGGACTGTTTTAGATTGCTTTGCACTTGGGTTGTCTTTAGTTTGAAGTTCTTGCATTAGTTCAATTGAAATTTGATTTGATTTCATATTAGATTTGTTCTCCAAATTAGGCTTAGTTGCATTTAAGCTCCAAATTGTTTGAGTTCATTGGTTGAATTACTTGTTGGATCGTGAAAAGCCGATAGAGGGGGGGGTGAATATCGGAAATCGCTCTTTTTCGGAAAACTAAGAGTAAGTGCACAGCGGAAATAAAAATACGAGACACAGCACAAAGACACAGTGATTTTTACTTGGTTCGGAGCCTGTGTCGACTCCTACTCCAAGGCCCACGGTCGCTGACCGTTTACTTTGGGCAATTCTATATTCGCGCAAATAGGTTACAATGATTTCAATTACAAAGAGAGTGCAATAAAATAATAATAAAATATTAAGCACTTCGTTACCGACGTCCGGAGTGTATCGATTCTTTTCCGGGGCAGCGGGACGTCGTCGACTCGAGATGAGGCGTTTCTGGAGCAAGGCACGAGCGTAGAAGAGCATGGAAGCTTTGGAATTAAGTTGATGTGAAGCTTGGGGTCGAGGGGTGCTATTTATAGCACCTAGGGCGCCCTGGACGTCGGGGGCGCCCTGCCACGTGTCAGGCGATCCGCGCTTCGCTCGGTCATGCGTTATCCCACCGCAATAGGGATGAGGTTTGACCACGAGGGCGCCTTGGTCGTAGAGGGCGCCTTGGCTGACCTCTTCCGCGCAGAAATCTCGGCTGTGGATAAAGCTCGAGCTTCGCAGTCTTGGGCTGGAGGCGCCCTGGCTGCTGAGGGCGCCTTCGCTGACGAGGGCGCCTTCGCTGCTGAGGGCGCCTTGCCCAGTAAGCAGCTGAAGCCCTTTTTGCTTCGCTTGGTTTTGGTTCACCTTGGGGGCGCCCTGGACACTCAGGGCGCCCTGCTCAGCTGCTGCCTCACTCCTTTGAGGCTCTCTGAGTTGCAGACACACGTTCCTTCGGTCCTGCATCCAGGGTTAGTCCAAAACACAATAACACAATTAATTATTTATTTTATACAGCCTTAGCTGTCTTGGTTCTGACTTTGGTCTCCGAAATGGAGCCCTAGGTCGAACCGATGCCTACTGTTCCCTCGACGGGGAACGCGTCCTCACCTACTCCACTCGGGAGAATTTACCTGATGCCAACCGCTCCCTTGGTTGGACTTTTGCCTGACGGTCCTTTGTCAGGGCTTGGATGCCGAGCTGTCCTTCGCCCGGTGCCTAGCAGTCCTTCGCTAGGGCTTTAGTCCCAGGCTGTCCTTCGCCTGGCGCCTAGCAGTCCTTCGCTAGGGCTTTGATGCTGGCAGTCCTTCGCCAGTTGCCTAGCAGTCCTTCGCTAGGGCTTGGATGCTGGCAGTCCTTCGCCAGTTGCCTAGCAGTCCTTCGCTAGGGCTTGGATGCTGGCAGTCCTTCGCTAGTTGCCTAGCAGTCCTTCGCTAGGGCTTGGATACTGGCAGTCCTTCGCCAGTTACCTAGCAGTCCTTCGCTAGGGCTTGGATACTGGCAGTCCTTCGCCAGGTGCCTAGCAGTCCTTCGCTAGGGCTTGGGTACTGGCAGTCCTTCGCCAGGTGCCTAGCAGTCCTTTGCTAGGGCTTGGGTACTGCAGTCCTTCGCCAGGTGCCTAGCAGTCCTTCACTAGGGCTTTTTCTGCACACTCAGTGAACAACGTTAGATCACAAATAAACTTAACTTTGAATCCTTTGCCAATATCAAAACTAGGTTCGATATGGTGCTTCCTGCACCAACATTACTTGGGTTAAGTTCCATGGTTAAGTTTTTATCCCTTTCATTGAGTTTTCATTCGAATTGAAACCAAACCCATATTTTATTTGAAACCCAAAAATAATCAACGACACATAAACTCGAGCTCAAATCAAACACCCTCAACTAGCCCTAGGAAAAATACGACCTATGGCCCCTTTACTACGTTTTCATTCTTTGATAGCAAAAAGGGTTTCCAGCTTTACACATATCTAAATTTTGAGACCCACATTCGTGACACCTAGTTAGGGTCCATCACTACCTAAGAGAAGGGATCATATCATTTGGAAATAGTGGGAAATTCAAAATAATTGGTAGGGGCACCATTGAAGTATCTCTTACAATCTCTATCCACAAAGTTCTTTTAATTAAGGGAATAGAATTTAATTTACTTAGTGTAAATCAACTTTGTGATGCTAGATATAGGGTTGAGTTTCATGCTAGAAAGTGTCTAATTAAACAAAATGAGTCCGAAAGTGTTATGCTAGAAGGATATAGAGAGACTAATCTTTACTATCTTAATCTTGCTTATGCTTTTAATAATTTGCCTAAGTGTCTCATATCTAAAGAAGAAGAAGGATGGTTGTGGCACCGGAGACTTGGACACATCAACATGAAGAAGATTGCAAGAGTGGCAAAGGAGGAGTTGGTGAAGGGGCTCCCTATGATCAAGTATGAAAAGACCAAGATGTATGATGCATGCCAAGAGGGTAAGCAATCAAAATCATCACACAAAGGTAAAACCTTAACTAGCACTACTTTGCCTTTAGAATTATTACATATGAATCTTTTTATTGTCATAGCACTCCTTCACTAGTAGGGAGTAAGTATTGTTTAGTTATTGTAGATGATTTTTCTAGATTTACTTGGGTATTTTTCATGAAACATAAGGATGATACTTTAGAAATTTTCATAGGTTTTAGTAAGAGGGGACAACTCGGGGTGGATACCAAGTAAATTCCCCTGGTGTCTGGCTGGACAACTCGTGAAGTTGTTCTTTACTCTTATTTAAAGGGGACTTTTTGGCACGAGGAAGGTACGGTTTTTTACTATACCAAAGTGCTGCTAGTGCCCCAAGTGATCAGTTCTTCCTCTAGCTTCATTTTCCATCTTGTAAAGAGGAAGAAGACAACCTTGTAAAGATTTTCTCCACCTTGAAGGAGGTTTTTCATAGTGGAGGTGGTGTACTCATGTGGATCCTTGGATTAGTCACCTTTCGGGGTGGATATCAAGTAAATTCCTCTTGTTAGCATTGAATCTCTTATTTTCATTATATTTTTGTATTATGCTAACCCTCTTGTAGAGATAATTCGAGAAAAGTATTATTCACCCCTCTCTAGCAACGTCAACGATCTTACATGTATACTTATAAATAGGCTTCAAAAATTATATGTCTTTTTAAAAATTATTTGACCTACACTTAGACACATATCTTCTTGGTCAACACTAAAGTCCCTAAGACGCTTAGGTAGAGGTTCTTGTAGTTAACAAGGGCAGCCAGAAGGTGTTAGGTTCAGGGGGAGTAAGTGTTTATCGTGTTCTCAAACGTTTCTGTTGAAGAATTTATTTTTGAAAATTTATTCTTTCCAAAAAAAATTATTATCTCTTTCACAATGATTTTTTGCACAAAAAATTATTTTTACAAAAAATATTACTTCAATAATTTATGTCCTTCAAAATGGGTTTCAAAAAATATTCCTTTACAAATTTATATCTTTCAAAATATTTTTCGAAAAAATACTTCTTCAAAATTGTTATATTTTTCTAAAAATGCTTTATTTGCTCTTATGATTTGGATAAACTCTAAAGACACATAGGAATTTTTTCTTATGATCTGCAAGGATTTCTAAGATTGTGTCAGGCTTAGGGGGAATCTCAATCAAAAGAACAAATCGTCTTTTGATTACTTTTGAACTTATATATATATATATATATATATATATATATTTATAATGTAATTCTTTTCGTTTAAATCTATCCCTACGACTCAGAGGAACTTCAACTTGTGGTCAACAAGTTTTTAATACTGTGGCAGATTTAGGGGGAACGCGCAGCGAATCATCAGACAAATTGTCCTTTTGGTTGAACCAACGCCTACTGTTCCCTTTCTCGGGGAACGCGCCCTCGCCTACACTTTAGAGAAGTTATCTTTTGCCAACCGGGGCCTTCGGTTGGACTTTTGCTCGGCCTCTGAGATTCCGGAACTTGAAGACGTTCGACCTCGACCCATCTCGACTCCTATCCGCGATCCCCGCTCGACAAAGTCTTCTGCTCAGTCCCCAGACCAAGTCTTCATGCTCGACTTCACTTGTCAAGTCTTCGTTGCTCGATCCCCGACAAGGACTTTTGCTCGACCTCCGAGAATCCGGAACTCGACAACGTTCGACCTCGACCCGTCTCGACTCCTGTCCGCGATCCCTACTTGGCAAAGTCTTCCCCCCGCCCATCATCCTCCCATCCCTACCTCTCACCTCCCTATCCCTAACGCTATCTGCAACCCACCCCGACCCATCTCCACCAAAACCACGGCGGCGGGAATAGAAGCAGATCCACCTCTGCCAAGCGACAATCATGCTGCGACGCTGGCGGCAACTGGAGTCTCGGACAAGCCTTCATATGCGGTTGTGCTCAAACCTTCATCCCCTCGAGCAGCTATGAAGAATTTTGATGGTGTAGGGGACGATGTGAAGAAGGCGATCATCTACAACGATAAGCCAGGTATTTTTTACACAGAAGAGGAAGTCGATCGTCTGGCTAAACCTTTTGAATTCGCTTTGATTGGAAAATTTTCGGGTTTGCGTCCAAAGCAAGAAGTGGTTTTGCAAGCTTTTCGAAATCTTGGTCTTTTGGGTTTCTACAACATTCGTTTTCTTCGCGCGGGATATATTTTTATACATTTAACTTCGAATGAGGACATAGCACGAGTTTGGACAAGAGGAATATGGTTTATTGGTGGTGTGCCACTTCGGATCTTCAAGTGGTCGCCAAATTTCTCCTATGCAGCTGAGTCTTCGGTCATTCCGGTATGGGTTCAATTTCCGGACCTTCCAATCCACATGTTCAACAAAAGTTGTCTTCTTGCTGCTGCCCAGATTGTGGGGAAACCGATCAAGATAGATTAAGCCACGGCCGGAGGGTCAAGACTATCTATGGCACGAGTCTGCGTGGAGATTGATTTGTTGAAGCCAAAAGTGGAAGAATTCTGGATAGGAATTGAAAAGGAAAAGAGGCTGCAAAAGGTGGTGTATGAGAAGCATGCAAACTACTGTGGGTATTGTCTTCATCTGGGCCATTCAGAGGAGGAGTGTTATGCGAACGGAAAGCGACCGATACCTACGAGAAGGCCCTTTATGGGAGAGCAGATGAATGTGGAAGAGGATTTGAGGAACGTGTTAAATCGAAAACGTGAGACAGGTAAAGAAAAAGAAGGGGTTCCGAAACAATCAATTGCAAGGGAAGAAGCGGTAAATAAGGGATTTGCAGAGAAAAATGTTTGGGTAGAAAAGAAGGGGTCGAGACGGGTCGAGGTCGAACGTTGTGCAATATGTATAGAGAGAAAAAGGGAAGAAGCGGTAAATAAGGGATTTGCAGAGAAAAATGTTTGGGTAGAAAAGAAGGGGTCTTCAAGAGCCAAAGCAACTGAGGATATGGAAAATGAGGAGTCCGGCAATCATTTCCAAGCCCTGGCTGATTGGGGTGAGGAGGAACATGGGGAAGTGGATGGGCTGATGGAGAATATAGAGAATGCCATAGAATCAGAGGCAGATGGTGAAGAGGGAAATAAGAGTGTTTCAGAAGCTGAAAATTCAAGGCAACCGGATGCAGAGGAGAATAATTTTGAAGAGGTAGAGGACTTGCCAATTAAAAATAGGGTACCCCAGAGGAAGGAAGGGAAAACCATGGAGAAAACCGCAGGAGCTTTGGAGGGAAAAGGGAAATCAGTAGTAGATGTGTTGGGCGCCAAACAAGGAGTGCAAGTTCAAAGGAAGACAGGGAAGGAGCAAGCAACGGGCGTACCAAATGTACCAAGTACAGTAAGTATTCTGAGAAGAGGAAGTCTGGAAGGAGCTTCTCAGAGTAGAAGGAACCAAGGAGGATCAATGGCAGAAGGAACTGAGTTGGGAAGAAGGGATTCACAGCTGCAGCAGAGTTTAGCAGATCAGAATACAGGTGCTGGGAAGGCATCACATGCGCAGGTGGTTGAACCAGATTTCTCTATAGCAGTGGGGTCATTTCATGTAGATAATCCGGGGAGCTGTAAACTCAATCAATTTCAGATCGATTCTGGACAATGTGCAGGTACATCTTCTTCAGATAAAAGAGGAGAATCTGAGGACTTTGTGGTATCAAAATCATTTGAGGAAGAGGTGGATGTTGATGATGAGGAAGAGGCACAGTTACAAAGGAGTTTGTCTATATCCCTACCTCCAAGAAAGACTTTGAAGCAAGCTGGTCCTTCCCGCAGGGATATCCCCTCTGAAGTTTCGCTAGGTGATGGAAATCAAAGGATGACTAGAAGTAAATCTTAGGCGCAACGAGCCTCTTCTTCCTCAAGAGTTTAATGGCTGGCATGATTTGGAATGTGAGGGGGATAGGAAATGAAGCCTCTCTCAGAAGGGTACACTATTTGAAAAAGAACCATCGTTTAAATTTTTTAGGGATTCTAGAGCCGTTTATACCGCTTAATGGGGATTTCATTACTAGAAGATTGGGATTTGCAGCTGTGATTTCCAATTGTTCGGGTAAGATCTGGTTCCTATTTGATCAGAATATTGATTGCTAAGTGCTAATTGACAATGAACAGTTCCTGCATTTGAAGATATCCTCCTCCTTATTCCTAATAGACATTTTGATGACGGTGGTCTATGTGAAATGTGATAGAAGTGAGAGGAGAGTTTTATGGGAGAATTTACTAGAGATTAAACCATCCACGGATGATTTTTGGTTGATTGGAGGAGATTTTAACGTGATTGTTGGACATAATGAACATTCTGCAGGGATTGTGACGAGACCAGGAGCTGTAAATGATTTCAATGATTTTTTTATACTAGCAGGCCTTCTGGATGTTGGATTTGTTGGAGATAAATTCACCTGGACTAATAATAAGGTTTGGAAGCGCTTGGATAGGGTTCTAATATCTCCGTCTTGGAAAGCCCGTGATCTTTCGGTGAGGGTAGAGCATCTGAGCAGAGCTATGTCTGATCACTGCCCTTTACTAATTTCTTTCCCTGAATTTTTCAAGCCGGTGGCATCTTTCAGGTTTCAGAAAATGTGGGTAAAACATCATAACTTTCAGCTTACGGTTCGGTTAAACTGGTTTCTTCCTTGTCCAGGTTTTGGCATGCAAAAATTGCAATTGAAGTTGAAGCGTTTGAAAAATCATTTAAAGTGGTGGAACACTGATGTATTTGGGAACATACATGACAATGTAAAGAAGGCAGAAGAGAGGTTTGCAGAGGCAGAAAAAGCTTTTGACTTGGACCCCACAAGTGAAAATAAGATACATATGGCCAAGCAGCAAGCTGCGCTTAATCACACCTTATATATGGAGGAGATGTTTTGGAAACAAAAAATTGCGATTAAGTGGACGAGCGAGGGGGAAAAGAACACCAGGTTCTTTCACAATTTGGTGCAAAAGAGAAGGTTGACCAACATGATTTTTCGAATTTGGGATGAAGGAGACTGCTTGGAAAAAAATGAAGATATCCAAAACTCAGGCGCTCGATTCTTTGAGAAGCTTTTGACAGAGGATGATTATGAATGCAATTCGGTGAGTATGGAATCTATACCGCGTTTGGTATCTTCAAGGGATAATGATTCTATAGTTGCCATACCATCAATTGAAGAGGTTAAACAAGTGATTTGGGAAATGGATGAGGATAGTGCAGCGGATCCGGATGGCTTTTCGGTTGTTTTCTATGTTGCTTGTTGGGAGATTATCAAGGACGATGTGTATCAGGCAGTGTTGGATTTCTTTAGAGGTGGCTCTTTACCAAGAGGCATGGCAGCAACTACTATTGTTCTCATTCCTAAAGTAGAGCATGCGCATTAATGGCAGGATTTCAGGCCGATTAGCTTATGTAATGTCTCTAACAAAATTATCGCAAAGTTGCTAGCCAACAGGTTAAGTTCAATGCTGGATAAAATAATATCTCCCTCACAGAGTGGCTTTGTGGCAGGAAGATTGATATCAGACAATATTCTTTTTTCGCAGGAGTTTAATCATAAGCTGAATCATCATGTCAGAGGTGGTAACTTAATCCTGAAATTAGATATGGCAAAGGCATATGATAGAGTCCAGTGGGAGTTTTTGTTCAAAATCATGGCTACTTTTGGATTTTCTAATGAGGTAATTGATATTGTCAGGAGATGGATTACAGATGTTTGGTTCTCAGTGAGGATTAATGGACAGTTATCTGGTTTTTTTCATTCAAAGAGAGGTCTCAGGCAAGGGGACCCTATCTCTCCGCTATTGTTCATAATTGCAGCTGAGTTTCTTTCAAGGGGGCTAGATCGGTTGTTTGATAAATATCCTCAGCTTTTCTTTATATCTGGCTGTGACATCAGGTTGTCCCATTTAGCATATGCAGATGATGTGATGATCCTGATGAATGGATCTCTGAATTGTGTGAAAAGGGTAAAGGTTTTCTTGGAGGAGTACATGGTCAACTCTGGACAATTGATTAATGCGGCAAAGAGTGCTTTTTTCCCTGCAAGAGGAATATCGACATCAAGGAGAAATCAAATTGCAAGTGTAACAGGCTTCTCAGAAGGGGTGACTCCTATGAAATATTTAGGGGTGCCTATTTCACAGGTAACAGGAAGGCAATACATTTCCAACCCCTTTTAGAAAAAGTAAAGGAAAAATTATTTGGGTGGAATGTGTCAAGACTCTCACATGGTGGACGGCTCTTACTAATCCAAAGTGTTTTGGTTTCACTGCCATTTTATTTGCTACAGGTTATCTTGCCACCTTTGTCAATATTTCATCAATTGGAAATGCTTTTTGCTAATTTCTTTTGGGGAGCTTTGGGGGCTGGAAAAAAAAACACACTGGATATCGTGGGTTGATATTTGTAGACCGAAGTTGGAAGGTGGCCTAGGAGTAAGAAGGATATTAGATGTGGCCACTGCCATGGCCATCAAGCTATGGTTTCGGTTGAGAGAACAAAAAACGATTTGGGCCACCTTCATGGCTAAAAGTTATTGTGGCGCTTTTGCGCCAAGTATCGTTCCGTTAAAGAGTAATGTGTCTCCTTGCTGGCGAAGGCTGTGGAAAATCAGAGGGGTGGCTGAACAACATAGTGGGTGGATCATTGGAGAGGGCAAGATCAGATTTTGGCAAGATAACTTTTTAGATAGTGGACCTTTGTGCAAATCATATCCAATCATAGGCAATCCGGATTGTCTTGTATCTGAGTTTATGGGGGATCAGGGATGGGAAATCGAGAAATTTCAGCACCTTGTACCTTTGGGAATTAAAGAAGAAATAGCTAATGTTCCATTCTTACCTGAGGAGCCAGACGCCTTGGTGTGGAAGCAGGATCAACAAGGGAAGTTCTCTTTGAAATCGGCTTGGAATTGCATCCGGAAAAGAAGTGAAGAGTCTCCTTTCTATGTGGCGTGTTGGAGTAAGCTACTGGTAGCAAAGATTTCTATCTTTGGTTGGCGGTTTAGAAGGCGTTGTTTGCTGGTTAATGAAATCTTAAGAAGAAGAGGGGTCCATTTGGCATCCAAATGCCAATGTTGTGAGGAGGAGGAATCATGGGAGCACCTGTTTTTTGATGGGGTTGTGGCTATGGAGGTTTGGGATCATTTTGGGCTCATGTTCAAGGTCACTAACTGCCACTGTTTTGATAGTTGGAGAGTTGGAAAGACATGGTTAAAGCAAGGACATATTAGAGAGATTTTTCCCCTTTTGATTACTTGGTTTATATGGACAGCAAGGAATGATGCTAAGCATCGTGATATTAAGATGGTAGCGCAGCGAATCATCAGACAAATTGTGCAATATGTGGTTTATGGCATGGGTGCGGGTTTAATTAAAGGACATCATTGGCGAGGATACTCTGCTGTGGCTGCAAGTTTTGGCCTGCAAGTTGCTTTAAAAGCTGTCAATACCATCAAGATAGTAAGTTGGCAGAAACCGAGCATGGGAACTTACAAGCTCAATACAGATGGCTGCTCTAAAGGTAATCTGGGGATGTCTTCATATGGTTTTATCATCAGAGATGGGGCTGGGAAAGTAGTTCAGGCCAGACATGGTGGAATTGGAGTGGGATCAAACATTAAGGCAGAACTGGTTGCAATAATGAAGGGCTTGGAGGTGTGCATAGAAAATAATTGGGTACCAATTGGGGTGGAATCTGATTCGCTAGTAGCTTTAAAAATCATTCAAAATCCTTCGGTCTGCTGGGATTTGAGACAACTGGTTATTAAGATTAAAAAGATCACTAGAAGGCATCAAGTTCGTGTTGGATCCCGGATGGTTAGAGAGGGGGGTGAATATAGGCAAACACTTTGACCTTTGGCACTTATCAAATTTCTGCACTCAACCTTATCAGTAGCACAGCGGAAGAAACAATGGAAACAAAACAGTGCAGAAAACAGAAATAGAAAAGGAAGGCAAACAAACACAACTAGCAAGATCGCTAATAAGGAGGGTTTACAAGGTTCGGGGATAACTTGCCCCTACTCCTTGGCATGCCCTTAAGGTGGGCGATCCCTTGATCGTCGGTAGATCAAGCCCCGGTTATCACCGGATAGAAAGCAACCTCCTTCTCGGTGGAGAAACCTCTCCACAGCGTTTCAACCACAGATATATATTTAAGCATAATGAAACAACAAGAAATATCTTACTTAGCACTTAGCAAAGACAAGAACACAGCAAGCTCCCTCAGAGCTCCACCCAGCGACGATCTCACGCAAGAGCCCTCTCCTCGTGTCTTCTCGCTGTTGGACTCGGAGCTTCTTGTTCCCTCCTTCAAGCGCTCAAGTAATGAATGGTTGCTTCACAGATTGTAGTTGCTTGCACAAGATGATGGAACTTCAGAACACGCAAGCAAGATGTGGAGAACACAAAGGTGCAGCAAGAACTCAGTTCGCGAACTCTAGAACTCTACTTCAACGAAGCCTTCTTCCGCCCTTTTGTTTCTCCACTCAGCACCAGGTGACTGTAGGATCGATGCACGTGAGAGGGGGGGTGAATCACGTGACTTTTAAAAATCAAGGCGCTTTAAAAAGCGTGCACAGCGGAAATGAAAGAAACGGAAAACGAACACACTAACACAAACGAATTTTACTTCGTTCGAGCTTCGTCGACTCCTACTCGAAGGCCAGTCCTCGGACCTTTCCGTTGGGCAATCCACTAGTATTCTCTACCGGTAAGCACCGATAGAGTAAGCGAGTACAGAGGAATTGAAAGTGTGACAACCCCACACTTTCAAGCAATTAAATGCAATAATATAAAAAATATCTTTTTACCGACGTCCGGAGTAGGTCGACTCTTTCGGGGCAGCAGGACGTCGTCGGCTCGAAGTGTAGCGTTTCCGGAGCAAGGCGTGAGCGTAGAAGAACTTGAAAGCTTTGGAAAAAGTGTTGTTCTTTGAAGAGGGTCGAGGCCCTCTTTATATAGGGCAGGGGGCGCCCGACATGCTCGGGGCGCCCCCCACGTGGCTCTTGATCCGGCGAGCCCTCCGGTCAAGGCTGATCTCTGCTTCTTCGGGATCAGCTTTGACTGGGGCGCCCGACGCGCGCGGGGCGCCCGATTTGACCGCTCAAAGCGTCATCTTCAGGGCTTCGCGAGGGCGAGCTTCGGCAGCTAGCAGTGAGGTGGCACAGGGGGCGCCCGATTTAAGCGGGGCGCCCCGAATAGCGCTGCTGTCGGGGCGTTTACCTCTCTGCTGACCTTGGGTTGACTCTGGGGCGCCCGACACATCCGGGGCGCCCTGCTCAGCTACGGCCTCACTCCTTTGAGGCTCTCTGAGCTGCAGCAACATAGTCTTTCGGTCCTGCATCCAGGGTTAGTCCAAAACAAGGCTAGCACAACTTTATATGGACTAAAATAAGATACAATTCTAAGTTAATTAGATCCTGTCTCCTAGACCAGGATCTAACCAGGACTCAACTTAGATCACCTAAATGGGTCTAAGTTGGACCGCGCCTAAAGTCCAAGATTGGACTCGTCCTCACTGGGTCGCTCCTCCAGTGACTTACCTTACTTACCCATTGTGCAGCTCTACTTGACTTCTTGACCTTACCAGGACTTCCTGCCAAGGCTCAACCACCTTGGTCTTCTTGCCAAGTCTCAACCAACTTGGTCTTCAGCCAGTTGTCAGGTCCCGCGGACCCAACTGGACTTCCCGCCAGGACTCAACCATCCTGGACTTCAGCCTGGTGTCTGGTCCTAAGTCTTTCAACCCTGCACACTTGGTAAAGAGGTTAAACACACACAACCCTAACCTTAACCACTTTGTCATACATCAAAACCCGAGTTTGACCGTTAGTGCAAACTGCACCAACAGTGACAACATCTCCTGCAGCCTCCAGCTGCTTCCCTGCCAACGCCAGCTACCACTGAGCCCTCCCTGGACTTCCTGAGCTCCCCTCAGCCAAGCTCCAGTTAGCAGCTCCAGTCTGCAGCTCCAGCCGTTGCAACCTGAGATGGAAAACGGACAAACCTGCTCCAAGGAAAGCCTTCATTGACTTCTCCTTGAGTGTTTGAATCCTTCCCTGTCACCTGCAGCTTGATCAGAGTATTAGAACAGCATATCACTCAGTAAATCAAGAATCAGAGGTTAAGCGTAGAGAACCGAATACGTTCAGACGCGATCAGAGCGTCTGACAGTGTATTTTGAATTAAAGTGATCGGTCACCGGACCGATCAGAGAGCCTCCTGATCAGTCACCAGACCGATCAGGTTGGGTCCAGACCGATCAGGCTCCGTCCTGATCGGTCCCCAACGCTCAATTAAAATCGCGATTTCTTTGGGACTCTCCTGGATCGATCACCAGACCGAACCCAGGTTGTGGATCGATCACCCGACCGATTCACCCCTTTATCGGGCAATTTCTGAGCTTCGCAGTACAGACCTCTTGATCGATCACCGGACCGATCAGGAAACCTCCTGATCGGTCACCAGACCGATCAGGTCGTAACCAGACCGATCAGGCTCCGTCCTGATCGATCATAGAGAGGAACCTACGATGCTGGATCGTTCTCCAGAACGATCTGCACAGTGATCCTGATCGGTCACCAGACCGATCAGGATCAGTTCAGCAAGGGAACTCAACCTCACTATTTGCTCCCTGATCGGTCACCAGACGGATTAGGAGCAAAGCAATGGGTGAAACGCATACACCCTGATCGGTCACCAGACCGATCAGTCATCGCTAGATCGGTCACCAGACTGATCCATGAAGGAGCACCGTGCCAACTCCCTGATCGGTCACCAGACCGATCCAGGGGCTCCAACCTAGCCCTCCAAGCCAGGGTTTTATCCACCTTAGCCCTCCAAGCTAAGGATTTTTCACCTAACCCTCCAAGTTGAGAATTTGCACCTAACCCTCCAAGTTAGGACTTTTCACCTAGCCCTCCAAGCTAGGACTTTTCACCCAACTCTTCCGGATTAGGACTTTCCAAACCTAGCCCTCCAAGCTAGGACCTGACCCTCCAAGCCAGGACTTTTTCACCTAACTCTCCAAGATGGGAATTTTCACCTAACACTCCAAGTTAGGACTTTTCACCTAGCCCTCCAAGCTAGGACTTTTCACCCACCTCTTCCAAATTAGGACTTTTCACACACCTAGCCCTCCAAGCTAGAATTTTCTACACCTAACCCTCCAGGCTAGGATTTTCATACCATGCCTGATCTCCGACCAGGACTTAATCATAATCATCATAATCAACCTAAACTAAAATCGATGTCAACACCAAAACAACAATCAGGGTCAGACTGCATCAACAATCTCCCCCTTTTTGTTGTTTGACAATCTGATTTTAAGTTTAGGGATTCTCAATCAATTTCTCAACTTCCAGAATCATAGGGGAATCAAGATCCTCCCCCTACAATATAATCATCCTAAACTTAACCAACCAACACTCTGCCCCTTTATCGAACACCGAAAAGGGGTCTAGACGGGCTATTAAGTTTAAACCATACTCCCCCTCAACCCTAGGGGTATCCCAAAATAACAAAGATTTGATTGATTTTTGATAAGCATATGAATACATATGATAAACAGATATAGGCATGGCAAAACAAGCATATGTATCATATGAGCATTGCATCATAAGCATGAACATAGCTATTTATTAAATATGCAGATAGTACAGCATAGCAGCGACGATCATTACAGGATGGAGTCAGATCGGTCCGGGGACCGATCAGCCCTACTCCTGATCGGTCCAGTGACCGATCAGGGTTCCTGAAACTTTCAGATACGATCTGAAACTTTCAGTTTCAGATTGTTACATGATTTCCAAAGGGATTTGGTGAAGGATATCGATCTTGGAAGCCGTCCCTCGTCTATAATTGATCCCCAATCAAGGATCAAAGGTCCTTAGGGTTTGAACAAGTCACTTTGCTCCACCAAAGTGGAGTCAAACTCAAACAACAATTATTCAAACAATTTGTGCCAAATCCAAGGTTCCAATCAAGTTTTCTTGATTGGAATATCGAAGTATGATCATGGAGCCAAATACACATATGTTATGCATTGGTTTTCCCCATACTTGGTCACCGAAGTGATTATTATCTCGTCAACTTAATTTCTCAAGGGATGCATTGACATTTTGAGAAATTTAGTTGATCCTAACATCTCACCCCATTTTTAGTAAACAAAAATGTTTTGGTAAACCTTATAGTTTGTGTGAGATGTCCCCAAAGTTACCCAATTGTTTCCCAACAATTCGAAATAATCATGAAGGGTTTTGTATGCATTTAGGAAAACTATGAAGCGCGACACATTCCCAACTCCCGTCTTAGGAAACTAAATTCATTTTCGGGGAGTGGTTTAGTGAAAATGTCAGCTAGGTTTGATTTGGACTCTATATGTGAGAGTAAAATTTCTCCCCTAGCCACATGATCTCTAATGAAGTGGTGACGCACTTCAATATGTTTAGTCCTAGAATGATGGACTGGATTCTTGGTTAGGTTAATTGTGCTAATGTTATCACATAACACTTGCACACCCTTGTAACTCAATCCATAGTCCTCTAAAGTATGTATCATCCACAACAATTGCGATACGCTTTCTCCCATGGCGATGTATTCTGCCTTGGTCGTGGAGAGAGCAACACAATGTTGCTTCCGACTTGACCAACTCACTAAGGACGAGCCTAAGAATTGGCAACCCCCATTTGTGCTCTTCCGGTCCAACTTACATCTAGCGTAGTCGGAATCCGTATAGCCAATTAAATCAAATGATTCAGTACGGGAGTACCATAGACCGACTCCAATTGTGCCTTTGAGATATCTCAAAATTTGCTTAACAGCGATCAAATGAGATTCCTTGGCACACACTTGATACCTAGCGCACATACCCACAGCAAATAGGATATCCGGTTGACTAGCTGTGAGGTATAGCAAACTAACTATCATGCTTCGATATTGAGTTAAATCAACGGGTTTACCACTCTCATCATTTTCTAATCTTGTGTTTGTAGCCATGGGAGTGGTTACCTCTTTTGAATCACTCATGTTAAATTTTCGAAGCATTTCTTGTGTATACTTTGATTGGTGCACATGGATACCATCGCGAGTTTGCTTGATTTCAAGTCCAAGGAAGAAAGTCAACTCTCCCATTAGACTCATTTCAAATTCACTCTCCATGTGTCCAATGAACTCATTTAAATAGCCTTTATTGTTTGAGCCACAAATTATGCCATCGACATATACTTGGGCTACAAAAATATTGTCACCATCTCTTCGTAGAAATAGTGTAGGGTCTATTTGGCCTCTAACGAAGCCCTTCTCAATTAGGAATGTCGACAACCGCTCATACCAAGCCCGGGGTGCTTGTTTAAGGTCATAAAGTGCCTTTTTGAGCTTGAACACGTGGTTTGGAAATTCGAAATTCTCAAACCCCGGTGGTTGTTCGACGTATACCTCTTCTCTTATTAGACCATTTAGAAAGGCCGATTTGACATCTATTTGGTATAATTTGAAGCCACGATGTGCTGCAAATGCTAGCATCAATCGAATGGATTCTAATCGTGCAACGGGAGCATAGGTTTCATCATAATCAAGGCCGTCAACTTGACTATAGCCCTTGGCTACCAAGCGTGCCTTGTTTCTAATGATTTCTCCTTTATGGTTCAATTTGTTTTTGAAGACCCATTTGGTTCCAATGATGGTGGTCTTCTTAGGTCTAGGGACTAAGTCCCAAACTTGACTTCTTTCGAATTGACCTAGTTCATCTTGCATTGCAATAATCCAATCGGGATCATTTAATGCTTCATCAATTTTTCTAGGTTCAATTTCAAAAATTAGGGCAACTTCATTAGCCTCATTCCGGAAGAATGATCTAGTTCTAACCCCATGATGGATGTCTCCAATAATTTGGTCTTGGGGATGACTAGAGGCTAATCTAGTTTGTCTTGGTGTTGGTGGTGCTTCGTGAATGGGCTCACTAACACAAGTTCAGCCTCAGGATCCGGCTGATCTATGGATTGTCTAGGCTCACCGTCATCGGATTCATCACCATCAACAACATTTGGACTTTCATTCAAACTTAGTCTCCTAAGTTCGAATTGGACTTCATCTTCTGGTTGACCATTGACTTTTGGAATTTCTTCAAATACAACATTAGAAGACTCCTCAACCAGTCTAGACTTCTTGTTGTAGACTCGATAGGCTTTGCTAACGAGGGAGTACCCGACTAGTATCCCTTCATCAGCCTTTGCCATGAACTTTCCAAGGTGGTCCTTGGTGTTTAGGATGAACACCTTACAACCAAACACCTGAAGCTGTTTAACTGTAGGTGGTTTCCCAAACCAAAGCTCATGGAGAGTCTTTCCTAAAAACCTATGAATGAGGACCCGGTTTTGCACATAGCAAGCTGTATTTACAGCTTCGGCCCATAAATAATTCGGGAGTGAGTACTCATTAAGCATGCTTCGTGCAGCCTCTTGTAGAACACGGTTCTTCCTCTCTACAACACCATTTTGTTGTGGTGTTCTAGGAGTAGAGAACTCATGTCTATACCCTCTATCCTGATAAAATTCTAAAAATCTCTGATTTTGAAATTTACCTCCATGATCACTTCTAATTGTCTTAATTGTTAATGATTTCTCATTTTCTACCCTCCTACAAAAAGAAATGAAAACATCTAAGGTTTGATCCTTATATTTTAAAAAGTAAGTCCATGTATATCGAGTGAAATCATCAATGATCACAAAGCAATATCTACTTCCATTCAATGATATGATAGTACTACAATCAAATAGATCCATGTGAAGTAAATCTAATGCAGTAGAAGTACTTACAGCGCTTTTACCTTTATGTGCAGATTTTGTTTGCTTACCCATTTGACATGCATCAGAAAGTTTATCTTTTTCGTACTTGATGCTTGGTAAGCCATGAACTAACCCCTTGTTGGCCAACTTCTGGATGTTCTTCATGTTCACATGTGCTAGCCTCCGGTGCCAAAGGGTGGACTCTTCTTCTTTTGACATGAAACACTTAGCAGAAACATTAGTAGCACTTTTAAAAGAAACTTGATAGATATTGTCTACTCTTGTTCCTACGAGTACCGTGTCCAAAGTGTCATGTCGTCTAACTAGACATTGACTTGGCTGAAAATCAATTGTGTAACCCGTGTTACACAATTGACTGACACTTAGGAGATTTTCTGGCTGGATGTTGGGTTTGAAGGCAGAAATGAAGATGGTGTGTGGATTGAGCTACTGCTGTATTGTGTTTATGGTTTGTTTGTGACTGCAGAAATTAGGATTTGGAAGGGGAATTGATCGGTAAGTGCAGAAATCTGATGTGTGCCAAATGTGCCAACTAATTTTGCTGGCTGAATTTTGACCTGTTCATTTTATTTTGCTGCACCGAAACCGGATCAGATTATATTGAACTGCAGCGTGCTCTTTGAAGCATTTTTAACCTGAAATTCTTACAAGTTGTCCCCACAACGTGCCAATTGGTGCCAAAAACTGACAACTTTTGGAGGTACTGATAATTCAGGAAATGCAAAGGCTACACTGAGTCTGCTACTTTCTGAACTTGCTCTATTGGATATTTATGTGGGTAAAATCTGGCTGTAATGGGGGTTCGGATGCAAGTGTTGGCTGCTGATTTTTTACATCTTGAAGCCTGATTTTTTTGGCCTGGTTTGGAGGAAAAGTTATGATGAGATGGCTTGCGTGGAAGGGATTGCATGTAGATGAATTTAGATAAGGTTGGTGAATAGATCCACCATATGTGATCTATCTAGTCCATAGCAAACGGCTACGGTAAAGGCACCTCAAATCCGTTAATGGCTGAGGCTTTGCCAAAAAGCCTGAAAGGGTGGATAGATCCACCATAGATCTATCTAGCCCGTAGCAACGGCTACGGTAAAGGTGCTACAAATCCGTGTATGGCTGGTCGCTTGCCAAAAGCGAACATCGCGTTCTTAGACTCTCTTTGTCTTCTCCATATGTAGGCTTCAACTTTTTCGATTCTGCAATGTGGTATGGAGGACTTATCATCATCCCCTCAGAAGCAAATAAGGAGATGAAGACTATGGATCATTGTAAATTCTCAGAAATTTTGGACTTAGGAAGGTTCTTCTCTCTTCACTGTCGTATGGGAGAAATTTAATCATTCTTTTTGGTGCAAATAAGGAGATGAAGACTATGGTTGAGGGCACTCTCTTAGAGACTTTGGGCTTCGGAAAATTGGATGTGCTGTAAAGAGTTTCTTACAGGGAGCGGAAATCTGCGAGAGAGCAAAAGCAAAGATAACTGGAGGGTGATTTCAACATTCGTTTTTGAGTTAATAAAGAACTGGCTAGTAATTGTATAGATGATATAGACAGCCAGTTTCTTCTTTTATATTTTGTTGCAATTATTGAAAAAAAAAACCTGGGAAAGGGCTTCAGGCGCTTGAATAAACCCAGACGCCTAACATCCTAGGCGCCTAAATAGCTCCTAGGCGCCTGGGATGTAAGCCTTATCTCTGTGCCGAGTATACTAGTTCGGATCAAGTTTTGACTGTAATGAGGTGCCTCAATGGCCTCTAGGGCGCCCGATAGTTGTGTATAAAAGGGGCTTCGACCCCTCACTTCAAAATATCAATTCTCAAATTCGCTAACTCATTCCCTACGAAGAAAAAGTGCTAAGACGAAGCTCTGCGACCAAGGAGGCTCCAAGAAGAAGTGTGCGACACTTTGGACTTCCAGAGTTGGCCGAGACCTTCACACTTTTGGTTTGCGTATTACAAGTTGTACTTATTTCATTATTATTTGTGGTTGTACTTAAACTGTAAGACGAGTTTCTCCGCCTCCGAAAAACTTCCGGAAAGGAGACCACTAGTGGATGAGCGCTTTTCGTAATTAGGCCTCAGACGAACTGACCCTGGGGGGTTGGGAACCAAGTAAATCCCGCGTGTTTGCATTGTATATTTTCGCTTTATCTTTTATTCCGCTGCTACTAACCACTTTGATATTAAGTGAATGATCGATGAAGGTCCGACGAAAAGTTTTTGCGAAGTGATATTCACCCCCTCCTCTATCGCTAAATCTTGATTCTACAGATTAAAAACTGTTTTAATTGATCAAATATGTTTTTCAATCGATTACGCATGTTTCAATCGATTAAACTATAATTTTAATCAATTAAAACTTCTTTGTGGTCACAATGAATGCGAGTTGTCGACCGATTCAGTTTAATCGCCGGTGCTTTTCAGCAACAGAAGTCACCTGTTGCAACAACCAACCCCAACAACAATCATCGTCGTGATTTCTTCTCCATGACAAACACGGTCGCTGCCCCAGTGAGGTGAACAGAGAGAAACCACCAAAAAGAACAGTCACGCGATCGAGTGAACATATATGATTTCGAAAATTTCATGTTTTTACAAATCTAACAAGCTCTGATACCAATATTAGATATCTAGCATGAAATACAAAAAAAACAGTAAACACTTCAGTGATCGGCGGGGAAGAAACTGTTGAAGACTTGGAGAACTCGCCGTCGATAAGAAATTCACGGTGACGAACACTCCTTGATATATTCACGAACCAAATCCCAATTCTGATCTTGTTCTTACCTTCTCTCATACCTCTTTTAGATTGCTTTGGATGAACATATATAAGGGTACAATGTGTAAAATACGGATAAAAAAATAATAATAAAAAATGTATAGAATAAATTAATATATAAAAAAATATATATAGGAATATATAAAAATTTATATACAATCACCATAAATAGGATTCTAAAGTTAGACATAATCATATAGATATTTTGGAATGATTTTCTAGAATTTTTGGAAATATTTATGGGAATAAACCGGCGCGATACGAATTATTTAAGGAAAAGTTGGGTTTTCAGAATATATATTTATATAAAGGAAAAGTTTAAATTCCCGTGTCATGTGTTTCTTCGCCTGTGCCCTAAACTCACCGAACCCAACCCCTCTCTTCCGATCGCCCCTTGCCTCTTTGCGCATGCAATGGAAGTCGGAGTGCCTCCTGCTTGTCCACGGCACTGGCCATTTTCTCCCTCTACATCCTCGCCGGAGCGGAGCTCTCCCTCTTCCCGATCAGCTCTTTCTATCCCTTCCTATCGGATCACCGCCGCTGGATTGCCGGTCGTTTCATCGATGTTGAGCCCAGCCATCAACCTCGATCCCTCTCGCGACGAGTCGATGATCCGAGGCCATGTCTACTCGAGGATCGGCCCGCCGCCCTCGCCGGTGTGATACTATCCATGCTCCTCTGTCAATCGTTGAGAGCCAGATACCGGCGATCCTTTCTTCTTCTTCCTTCCTGTCGCCAAGCACTGGCTGGGTTGACCTCGCCGGAGGCTGAACAGAGGAGACGCCGACGCCACAATGCCACTGCCGTGAGCCCTTGCCGAAGAAGAAGGGTTATAGGTAAAGAAGCAATTTGATTTGGCAGTGTATTTGGCGTGATTGGATTCTGTTAGCTACAATTAGCATTTCAATTAAAAGAAGATACGGATTGGTAGGTGGATTAATCAATTAGTAATGGATTAATTGAGGTGAGGGTGTTTAATCAAGAGGATAAGTGATTTAAATTATTAGCAGGTTAATTAATTGATTAAGGTGTCGTATCAGTTGATTAAGAAATCAATGGTGAGGTAAGAGGGTGGCAAAATGAGTTAATGGATTAATTTGTTTGCTAATTAATTAACTAGTTGATTTATTAATTAACGAATAATGGTTGAGATTAGTAAAAAAGTAATTAATTAATTTATAGGATGATATAATAATGGTAGGTACTTAGTTATATATGGTTTCGTATTTTTGTATTTGTAGGATTGGAGCTCGATGTGATCTTTGGACTTGAAGATGGATATAGTATTCTACATTTAAAGGCGGGTACTTCTCCCTTGATTCTTGTAGTTTCGTTTACCTTAAATGCATGGTGTTTTACTTCTTGAGTAGGTTTGCTTTATCTTAAATCTATTTGCCTTGTTTTCCTGCTTGATACTTATTCGTGCTTGACCTTTGAGTGATAATTCCAAATTGTTCAGTTATACAGTCTCATCACTTGATTTCTGATCTAAGAGTACCGCGTGTACTATAGAATAATCATTTGACCTATCTAGGGTTTAATTGACATTAGATAACCCTACCCAGTAGATTAGTACATGTTTATTTACCTTGGTGTTGATTGTGTTTTTCGTGTGCTTACTTACTTTGGTGTTATTTGTGTTTTCGTATCGTATGGATTTCAATGTTTTGGTTTGATTGAGGTTGTGTATATTAGTGACATGTATCATGCATTATATTCAGGCCGATGACACTGGCTCCCTTGTGATTGAGACAGGTCGTCGGGTATATTTTCCTGTTGCGCCACGCTCAGTCGGAGTTGTGTGCAAACAGTTGTACTCCCCAAGTATTTGGAGTTCCAACAGGTATTTTGGGATTTTAAGCCACATGTATTTTGGGTTTTCATATCAGGGCCGCGGTTGTCGTGATGTATCTGCATAGCCCCAGGTTTTGGCGCTTGTATCTTGTCCACTCAACCTAATGGTGTTTGTTGTGTGTACAGTGTATGTCATAACATCATGTGCATATTATGCATTTGTATTTGCTTGTGTCTGTTGCATTTGATTGAGCTATAATTGTTGCCTTTGACTGACATGCATATACAGATATGATTTGCATTTATTATATGATGTCGATCTGTTCAGCAGTATTAGCAGTTTATTGAGGTAGTAGGGGGATTTCTGATCTTGCCCCTACTTGTTACATGATTTTCAGGTATGTTTTATTTGTGTAGATGTATTTTGTTTATGTTCTTTATTCGGAGACTGTATACCCTTTGGTTATCTTTTTGCTTGTTTTACCCTTTTATATACCATGCATTTATCTGTTCTTATACCCGCAGAGTTCCATCCGGAACTCACCACCCCTTGTTCTTCTTTTTGGTTCAGGTAGTCGATAGCTGTGTCTCGTGCCTCCAGGAGAGGATCCAGCTGCCATTCTCTCAGTTTGAGTATTAGTTTTATTGGTTTTTCGTATACTTGTAGTCGTTTTATAGTATTGATATCGTTTTGGATGATATTTGGCTTTTCGTTAGATATGTATTTATTTATTTCCGTTGGATTTCGGTTTGCTGCGCTTAGATATGGAGAATTATTTACTATGCTTAATTATTTGTCGGTTATAATAATTAACTATGTGGTTGTGATGGTGTGATTGCCAGCCGAGTGTGGCTGAGCTAAATTTATGTGCGGGGTGATGTATGTATGAGTTTCAGATTGTCCGGCATATAGGGGAGATGCTGCCCGATTTTCGAGCGAGGCCAGGCCTCTAGGGGCGTGACACAATGACTCTTCCCATTCCTCCATAAATGGAGGAATTAATTAGAAGAGGAAGGGGAAGCAATGCCTTCTCGTCTTCCTAACTCTATCATTAATGTACTTCTATTTTATGAGGAAGGGGAAGCAATGCCTTCTCGTCTTCCTAACTCTATCATTAATGTACTTCTATTTTATCAATTCATCTCATTATTCGAAGACTTCTCGTCATTCATGATTAATACAACCTTTAAGAATGATCCATATAACTTATCCATACCATGAAAGTAAAAGGGCTCGAAAACAAGGTAATGTGGAGCCTTGATTCAATCTCAAAGAGTTGAATGCTGATCCATTCAATGACATAAAAAAATTGACATCCCCTCATCCCAACCAAAAAATTTAAAATTAGGACTAGTCCATTCAATGTTGTAAACAAATTCTATCATCCAACAAAAAAAATTCAAATTAGTCTACTAATACTTTAACGTTAAGAATGATCCATTCAAATACTTTTAATTCAATACATTTGTCCAACTGAAACAAATCTACTAATCATCAACATGAAGAGAATCTATTTTCTTTTTCATATCTTCATATAAATCTCAGCAGTCTTAATGCATTATTATGATACTTATTAGCTAAATGTAACTGAGCATCTATTAACTTGGTTAGTTCTTCACTTTACTTCAGTTTTTGATTGGAACTTGAAGTGATAGCTAAAGTTGACCTCTAACTTGAGCTCGAACTATTTTGGCTTTGGGGGTGAAGGAGGCATGTCGTTTCTCTCTATATGCATTAAAAGCTCTCATGGCTTACTCGGTTTGATGCAATTTGTCGGAAGCATTGCTATATATCTATTAACTTTTAAATGAATTTCTTCTCAACTGTCATAAACACTAGGGTTCCATCCAATAAAAACAGCATATGTCTTCTTCTATATTACAGTAAACCATTGAAAACATTAATCATAATTATATAACATAAATTGCAAAATCTGACTTTCAAACTAAAATTAAATCAAACTACTCATTATTTTACCACTAAGCTCAAGCTACATTACCAACCTGTTTCAATCGATATAAGAGTTAATTATTCAATGTTAGAGATCATTAACATAATATGATGGGGATTAGTATAGCTACATTCAACTCAAAATTTTTGTCTGCTTCGATTCGTTAGCCGACATTAGGGACATAATAATGTATTTCCCCATAGATGAAAGCAACAGATTAATGTTCACCATGGATTAAAACAATGAAATTTATCAAACAAGAGACTTCTCTTAAAGGAATTATAGACTCACTAACACACAAGAAGTGCTGTGAACATGATTGTGAGAATGCTAATGATTCATGTTCAGCAAAAGCATCAATTAAAGTAATGAACTTTATTAAAAACAAGAGGGAAAATTTATCAAAATAAGAGGGAGATTAACAATACGATACATATAGAGGCCAAACGAGGTTTATGATTGTCTCCTTCGATTCACCGATCGATATTGAAGAGAAATTGATGGCCACGAGTGGCGTTGGAATGAAGGGAAAGGGCTTGGGACATCGATATGAAGAGCTAGGATTCCCCTTTTTATGTTGAATGAAAGGAATGACAATCGAAGACTTTAATTTGAGTTTTTTTAAATCACGTGCACATCACTGGTCGCTTCCCTTCTGATATTCATGGAGAATTAACATGAGAGATATTATCGGGAAAAAATAATGGAGGAAAAATATAAATAAAACAAAAATATTTTAGGGATATAAAGTGAAAAATCGAAAATAAAAAAGGATATAATAATATATTTCCCCTAAACTAAGGTTTAACTTTCCACAGTTAGCCATTTTCAATAGTTGAACTGACTGAAAAAAAAGAAAAGTATTTCGGATATTAAAATATAAAACGGAATGTTATTTTAATAATATTTTAAATAGCACCCTCTCTGATTATATATACATATATATATTTTGAAAAGAATATTAAAGATAAAAAAGGGAGTAAATACACATGATGAAAAATATCCTACAAAATAGCCGAAATCCCGTGGCGTAACACAACTGGGGGCGGATTCCAACCACGAGGCTCAAGCCGGTTTAACTCGACTCCCCTCGTCTCTCCGTCTTCTCCATCTCCAGACCCGCTTCGCTCCCCCCGTCCAACACAAACAATGGAACACATTTTCATAAAGAATTGCCATTTTCAGATCAATCGTAGCAGCAGCGCCACTCCCCGCCGATCTCCCACCTGCTCTCCTTCATCAACCCTCTTTAATTTCTCCAGATCTGCAGATTTTTAATCCCGCATTGTTTTTGTCATTTCTTTTCTTTCGCCCTTTGATGTCGTCGTCGTTGATTTTTCTAATCTTTAATTTATAATTTTTTTAATCCTCTCCTTCTCACCTCGAGTCTACAAAATGGAAGAGGATCGGCACGAGCTCTCTGGTTCGTTCCCCCAGGACAATCGCCGAGGAGTCGGCGGCGGCGGCAGCGTGCAAAACCATCTTGCTTTCTCTGGGGGCAGCCTCTCCAACTCCCTCGCCGAGGACGAACTATTTGAGCCCGTCTCCCTCCGAGATCTGGACCTCGTCGCCGCTCCGTCACCCCGTTCTGATCCTGCCCTCGTCTCCACCCGGTCCCGAGGCTCCGACGATTTCAACAGCTCGTACGCCCTCTGGTCGCCCCCGGCCGACGCATCTGTCTCGCCTCCAGTCGAAATGGCGGGGGATCTGTCGCGCAGCCCCTCGGTTCAGGGGGCCACTGGTAACTTCGACTCGTACCTGTCCCCCGTAGCGTCACCGCCCAAGCCGAGGGCGAAGCCAGCCACGTCTGATGTTCCGCCGGAAATCGTTCACTTGGTTGACTCGGCCATAATGGGGAGGGCGGAGGGCTTGGAGAAGCTCAAGTCAGTGGTCTCCGAGGGTAGCGGTGATGATGCCATCGGCGTTTCAAGATCCGTTGTGGATGCCCTTCTCACTACGATGGGAGGCGTTGAAGGTCTCGATGAGATTGATGGCTGTAGGGATGCTGTTTGGAATCCTCCAACCGTGATGCTGAGTTCGAGGGCTGCGGTGGTAGCTACAGAGATAATCCCCTGGTTACCCTGCGAATGGGATTCTCTAACTTACATGTCGCCAAGGACTAGAATGACTAAAGGCCTGCTATTGATCTTACGAGCTTGCACCAGAAACCGAACAATGTGTTCAGCTGCTGGTTTGCTGCGTGCTTTCCTCCAATCAGCAGAAAAAATAAACTCCGTTGATCACAATTCCTGGGATGGAAAGTGGCTGTTCCAGTGCATTCAGGTTTTAGCAGAGCATTCTCTGAGTACACTTGATCTCCACATGTGGCTTGGTCTCATCAAGAAGTCTGTGTCAACTGACTTGGCTGCGCCTTTGTTGCTAGCACTGGAGAAGGCCATGGGAAGCAGGGAGGCAATTGGTCCTTCTTACACTTTTGAATTTGATGGCGAGAGCTCTGGCTTGCTAGGCCCTGGTGACAGCCGATGGCCTTTCTACAACGGATATGGATTTGCGACATGGATTTACATTGAATCATTCTCTGACACCCTTAACACAGCAACTGCTGCTGCTGCTATTGCTGCAGCTGCAGCTGCAAAGTCAGGTAAATCATCTGCCATGTCGGCAGCTGCTGCAGCCAGTGTACTGGCTGGAGAAGGGACAGCTCATATGCCTAGGCTCTTCAGTTTTTTGTCTTCTGACAACCAAGGAGTGGAGGCATACTTCCATGGGCAGTTCTTGGTGGTGGAGTGTGGCAGTGGGAAGGGAAGGAAGGCTTCTCTGCACTTCACTCATGCTTTCAAGCCTCAATGTTGGTACTTTGTCGGATTGGAACATAGTTACAAGCAAAGTTTGTTAGGAAAAGCTGAAAGTGAGTTGAGACTGTATGTGGATGGCAACCTATATGAGAGCCGCCCTTTTGAATTTCCACGTATCTCGAAGCCCTTAGCATTTTGCTGCATAGGGACAAATCCTCCTCCAACCATGGCTGGTCTACAGAGGCGCAGGCGCCAGTGTCCACTGTTTGCAGAGATGGGTCCTGTCTACATATTTAAGGAGCCAATCGGTCCAGAAAAAATGTGTCGATTGGCTTCTAGGGGAGGAGATGCACTTCCTTGTTTTGGTAATGCTGCTGGATTACTCTGGATGGGAATGAATGACCATGTGAGGAGCATGGCAAAAGAGTGCTTTGCATTGGATGCTGATATTTCAGGAAGTTTGCATCTTTTATATCACCCTAAATTGTTAAATGGCCGTTATTGTCAAGATGCTTCACCATCAGGTTCAGCAGGTTAGCCAAGTATCTCTTTTGCTGTTTCTAATATTAAATCTTCTTATATATATACTTATGTTGTTTCACCTTCCTTATATTACTAATCACATAATATCTATGCTTTAAAAGCATTCTGCCTAAACTGAAAAGTTTAAGAAATAAATGTAGGTCTTTATAAGGTAAACTGTTTGTCAATGATTCACGCAAAAAGTCAGTCAGCTATTTTGTAGCAGCCTTACACTATTTTTCCACATTTTCTATCCGCTTATGTTTGTGAGAATTAGATATCAATATCCTACCAAAGTTGTCAACTATCTTGCAGGAACTTTAAAATGTATTTCTTAGAGTTGTCTTTGTATTTGCGGAGAGGAGCCGATATATCCTCTGACTATAGACTATCATCTGAAATGAGTCTAACACATGACTCAAGTGGGTTTTGCTAGCATGAGACTAACATGGCCATGCTTCCCCAACAAGTACCTCACAAGGATGAGAAACAAGAAACAAGGACATGCTTTTTGAAGTCTAAACCATTATGAGAAAATATATAATAATCTTAAAACTCAACGAAAGTGATTGTGTGGAAACTTTTTTTTATTTAAAATTAAAAACATGAACGTACTAAGAAGATATTAAATACCACAGCTGCCTATGCATGCATTTACAAAAAAATAAGTCAATACTAATTGTTATATGAAATTAATATTACACAAACATATTAGTAACTGAAGATCTTTTTTTTGCTTGATTCAACCTACGATAGGCATCCTTTTCTTTAAGGGCATCTCCAATGTAAGGTTTGTGAGAGGTTTTTAAAATCAAAATGCTCAATGAAAAAGCTTGAACCATTGTAGATGTGAGGTTTGAGGTTTATAGTTAAAAAAACGGTAGTGAAAAGTCAAACTTGCTTTTTTCTCTTGAAGATGAAGCTCGTAATTAATGATAAAGTAGTGCTGCATTGTGATTTGTGATTTATAATATAAGGAGGTATATGATTGATAATGTAGGGTCCACAAAAAGGTTGTAGAGAGGTTTTTTCATTGTAGAGAGAATACTATATTTTTACATTTTTGATGTGGTACATTGGGGATTACAAAAAATCATATTTAGAGGTTTAACCATTGGAGATGCCCTAATATTTGCGAGGTCATTGGGGCTTGAACCCCTATGAACACTGTTCGTTTAGTCTACGATATACCATTTGGTAGATATCACCTATGCGGGCAATCTTATAAAGAACAATATAAGTGTCAAAGCATGACATAACAAATTGAACCATACCCTTCTATTGAGTAAACTTAGAAATCCTAAAAGCCGGGTGCAACCAATTCGATCATGACATCTGAAACTTGTAGGCAAAATAAAATATAAGCAAGAGAAAATGTTTATATTTGAAAAGAGCAATGATAGGGAGAGTGAAAATGGGAGAGTGAAAACCATATGAATATGGCATGAGTGAACTTACATGCACACGCCGATTATCGTTGGACACATCGCGGCCTTGGCCGCCCCCGAATCAAACTAACCCTGAGGGGCACGGTGAACCCGTCGGAGATCGTGCATGCAAGGTGTCACGTCATTCACTATGGTTTTCACTCTCTCATTTTCACTCTCCCAATCATTATTCATTTGAAAAATAGTTCTATTTGTGTGCTCAAGTACTCATATCTTAAAAAATAGTTCCGGTAAAAATCAGTTTTGTCTATTGCTATACCATTTGAATCATTCGAGTCATTCAAGTCAAAAGTGTTGGAAAAGTTAAGCTTGCCACTTAGTCTGCCCATTGACAGAGAGGACCGATACCTTGTGAGTTGTGTGCACTCTAATATGGCTTTCACCCAAGACTCTATACTCATTAATAGTGTATCTCACAAAAAAAAAATGATTAACGAGGTTTTTCCAACCTCGGGCGACCGGCCTGGCCTCACGGAAGTTTCCCACCAGCCGCAGGGTATAGTGTATCTCACAAGAATATTACTAGGGAGGATCAATCAATCAATTATTATCTCATCAATTTCTTGCAATCATCTATAGTTGGGACTTGGTGCTTGGCGTGAGTTACTCAAGGAAGAACTCCCTATACATGGATTGTCTAGCACGGAGGTAGATATCATCACACGTCAAATCATGAACACCTAAACTCTCAAGAACAATAACCAAACCTTTATTCTACTAAGTGGGTCAATATATTTTTTTTATGTCATTGAACTTGATCCCATACTTTATCATTATCTATATTGATATTAATGAATTTTATCCTCTTTTATCATTGCTAACTAAGTTTTCTTTGGTCTGTCTTCTTTGATTAATGTGCATATTTGTCACAATCTCACATTGCCTAACTAGGACATTTATTGGATGCCTAAGTATACGCCCCTACTATCTTTAACATATCTCTTAGAGTTTTCTCTTGACTTTCTCTCCATCGTTTATGTTTGCATATTCACCTTAACATCATCATCTTTGTGACTTCCATCTTCTGCTTATGTGTTTAGTTCATTGCTAATATTTTTATAAATTCCCCTTTAAACTCATGACTCTATCGTGTGTTTTTTTTAGTTGATGAATACTAATTTTTTTTCAATTAATTGTTCGATAAAATGTATTGCTTTTATTCTTGGCTTTTAACGTATGAATCCAAATTGATTTTGGTCACGTTAGTCCCCTTCTTTGATTTTTTTTATACTCTTTTCTAAAGTTTCATGGTACTCATTAGTTTAATGCCCCTATAATTATCATAATCTTATACATCTCCTTTGATTTTATATAGGGGATTAGAGTACTCACCCTCCTCATTGATCATATATTTTCTTTAATTTCAATATTAGCTCGAATAACTTTTTTAAACCATTTAATATTTTGTTTCTTTATACACTTTTATATATTTATCAGAATTTCATCAGATCCCATCGTTGTTCTATTTTACATCCTATTTATCGTTTGTCTTATTTTTGAAATTTGATTTCTCTAATAAAAATTTAAATTTCCTAAACTAAGTTGGTCACCTAAGCCTTTATTAAAAAATTGATGAAAACACTTCATTATTTTTTTATTACCTTATCCTTCACTGGTACCTACCTTATTGGATTCATATTTAATGTATCTTATTTTGATAATATCTTTTATTTTCCACTCTCTCGGTTTAGTTATTGTATAGATGCTCCTTTCCTTTTCTTTTGTATTAAGCTGTGGATACAAGTATTCAAAAACTTCATTCTTGACTTCATTCATTACTTTCTTAGCTATTCCATATCTTTTTAAGCTTTCTTCATCATTCTTATAAGTGTACGTCAGTTTGTTTTTCCGTCACTTTCTCGTATACTTCGTCATTCCACCACCAAACTCTCATGTCTAATAAATGATATGATAAGAAATGTTCTTTTTCATGAAAGCTAAAATGATCAACTTTATAAATAGATGCAACTATGCTTTATGTCAACATTATGTGTAAACTTAAACACTATGCATAATGGCCTTATATATCTCATGCAACATAACCGCAACATAATTAAACATGATGTAAAATGACGAAAACTAACATCAGGGATTTCAAAAGAGAAATGAATTAGATCAAAGAACAAGAAGACAACATGGTTAAAAAGGGCTTGGAACATAGTTTGCAGAATCGTGATTCTACATAGAATCGATTTGGGGTCGGGTCGGATCGGGCAGGATTAGATCGTAGAATCGAACAACCCTACGAAAAATTATTAAAATTTTATGGTACATAATTAATAATTAGAAAAAAAATCCAAAAAAACCATTTACATATAAATAGGTTAATAATTTTGCATATATATGCAATTGTCGACACTTGACACCATAGATGACATTATTACAGGGAATTTAAATTAACTAGTAATTTAACTATTATTCTAGCACACTAACACTAAATAATATTTATATTTTCATATCACAAAAATAAAAGGGTATAAAATTATACTAACACAATAACAATAATTGCATTCAATCTCAAGAATATTTCCTTGGTTCACAAGATGACTCAGTTTAAAGGCCAACAAAGCAGCAACTTTGCGGAAGCTATTGAAACCTTTGATTCGAACACGAACGCCGAAACAATCTTTTAAAGACATGTTAATTCAGCAAAATACCAGGCAATCGGTATCCAAAAACTCATCGTTTTAGGAAAAAAAAATATTATTAATAAAAAAACTAACTCAAAAACAACTAACTAGATATTTAAATAGTCTCAAAACCCTAACCTAACTTTGTAAAAGACGAAAATAACCTAAATTATAAAATAATCCAAAAGATAATAAAAAACGACAAAATCTTAAATGGTTGATTTGATAAATTATAGGTCTCATGGTTCAATACGAGGCCAAAATTATGGTTTCTCAAAGCTTCTACTTATCTTACTCCGATTCTGCTCTGATCTTGTTATGATTTTTGCTCCTATCCTATTGTGATTCCATCAATCATGCTCCGATTCCATTGCAAAAAATGATCACGATTGAGGATCGCGATTTTGCAAACATGGGCTTGGAAGAACTAGTTTACAAATCCTAAGCAATCTGTTTCTCTCCTAAATCAATCCTAAGATATGGTCATGCATCCTCTCTTCTCAAATTCATCATGACACATCAACATACTGACATACACATAGAGACTAGCATTACAAACTAAGGCATAGGAACCACTTAAGCATTTACTCAATTGATGACTCCTCTTTGCTACATGCCACATCACTTTGCTATTTAACAACCACACAACAGACTCCAGCTACCACCATCCAAGCAAATCATGTTCATTATGAATACCCATTAAATTCATCACATAACCACCTCCACGGATAAACAATATGATCTTTTTGTTATGAATCAATCACAAGGACTGACTGATTCAAGAGGGAGTTTGGTCCCACATCATCCATCCAATGTATGATACTTGAACACTTTTCCAAGAGCAGTCTGGCCAACATATCTTCTATCATCATTCAGAAATAAACATATCCAACCATCCTACATATCTTCTATCATCATTTTGAAATAAACAAATTCAACCATCATCAATCATAGACCAAAGCAGATCTATTGTTAGACCATTTAACCAACGCTATGATTCCAATTTTACTTAATGATCAAGTCACCAGACAACCCAACAAATCATCCCTTCTCAACTGTCATCGTTTTGTTTGACCCATCTAAACAACTACAATCAGTTCCTTTAACCTACCTCAATTAACTAAATAAATACTTCCTTGTAACCTTGCATTAAATGCCTATTGCACCAACATCTAACAACAAGAAGATATTTTGTAAACAAAACTAGGGAAACTAGTCAAATTTGTATGGATAAACATATGTGGTTTAGATGAAGGGGAGCACTAAAGTTGCTTCTATGACCATGAGTTTGAGTCACGGAAATAGCTTCTTACAATGTAAGGTAAGATTGAGTACAATAGATCTAACATGGTTAAACCATTCCTTGGGTCGTCATTGGCAGGAGTTTTGTGCACGGGGCTACCTTTTTAAACAATGTGGTTTAGATCAATGGCAATTTGTCCATCCAACCAGGACACTAATACTATTCATTCAGGAATTTATACAAGCAATAAAGGGATATTGCATTAGAAATTTGGTGAATAAAATAATTTGACTTAAATATTTTTTTTAAAAACTTTTGATACAACAACAATACTTTTGATACAACAACAACAACCAGACCTTTATATACTCCCACTCCTTTTTTTACTTGAGTTTTATACTTCAATAAAAAGAATATGAAAATTTTGTAAATTTATGATATCGTGTAATAGGTCTAGGAACTAAATCAGCACACCATATCCATTAAGTACTTGACAAAATAAAGTCCAAAAATTAATTAACCCAATATTCATCTAAAATGACTCCATCAACTATCTTGATCCAAATACTGAAATATTGATCTGTGAAACAAAATCAAATCACAAACCCTTAATGAAAATAAAACTTGTAACCAAATCATTGTTCGTATTAACCTAAGTCATCAAGAATTTGAACCATGGATCAAGGTGTCGACTTATGTTGGCCAACATGGGCTAGGCAAAATTTGTCATTCACTTGCTAACCGACATGGAGATGCCTTGGCATAGACATAGAAGCGATTGCTTGTGGTAGAAATAGAGAATCAGAGAGGCTTGAGGTAGAAATAGACAGAGGAAGAGAAGAATACTTGGAGAGAAGGGTTGGTGAATATGTCAAGCATGATAGTTGGCGTAGTAGTGGGTGATAGGCGCAACACCAGGTGATGAATGCTGTGGCATTAGTAGGCACGATGATTAGTTATCAGAGAGAAGAGGGTTTTGAAGGAAAGTGAGAGATTGAATATGAGTGGTTACTGAGGATAAAATTTAATATAATTCCTAAATGTTTTGAAAATATTACTATCGTAATTAAATACGATTAGACTAGACTATCCTATATATAAACTTGGTTCACTCGTAGTCAAAATAAATCCAAAGCATATTGAGTATGAATTCGCTTGATCATAATTACCATGTCTATTCAAAGAGCACTATCTAACCCTAAATTGATTTCCATTAAACTATAAAATTAAAAAAAATATTAGATTCATTTAGCTAAATTAGTTATGCAAAATGTATTTTTTTTACAATGTAAAAAAATTAAATAGGATAAAATTTGATATCTAACATTAATGTTTTTGTACTTTAACTTTTATGATGTCAAGAGAGAGACGTGTGTGAATAAGCGATGGGAGTGAGATTGTGTTAAGAATCTCTTTTAAGAAAGATGAATGAACGATGGGGTGAGATTATGTTGAGAATCTCCTCCTTCATTGTGCCCACAACCAAAATTTGTTATTCCGCCTTTGAATAGCACCGAGATGCCTTGACAATAGAGAGGAAGAGAGATTTTAGGCAAAAATAGATAGAGGAATGGGCAACTAGTATGGTTGGTGCAACGGTGGTAGGTGATGGACCCAATGACTAGTTGTGAGGGAGAGGAGCATCATGATGAGGCAGAGGTATAATTGCAGACTTTTTTTAAAAATATTACTATCATAATTAAATACGATTAAATGATATCTTATATATGATCTTGATTCAATCTTAGTTGCCACCACGATTCAATCTTAATTTGCAAAAATAAATCCAAAGCATGTAATCCACTTGATCACATACACTATATCTAGTCGAAGAGTCCCAACCTTGATTGATTTCCACTCCGATTCTAAAATTTATAATGTTTAATTTATGTAATTAATTTTCTAAAAAATTTTAAATATTGATTAAGTGAAAAATAATTATTTATTTTTCACCATTTTTAATTTATTTCATTGGAACATAATTAAAGATATAGATGATTGCAATATGTGTGCATTAAAGATTTCACATTAATTTTTTTAAAAACATTAAGTTCAATAAGATGGTATAAATTTTTTTAAATTTGAATGTAATTTTATTAAAACTCTTTAATCCAAAAAAATTCAAGTTTGATTGAGTCTTTTATATTTTGATTTTTAAAAAATTGTATACTTATAAAATTAAATAGATTTAATTACAAAATTATTTTAAACTTAAATATACAATATTTAGATTTTCAAATTTATTTATTTTTAAAATATCTTAATCTTTTGTTCACACAAATCATTGTAGTTTGTGAAATATTTATGTTTTACGGTATTCTACAAGGTGATTTCTAAGCTATGTACAATGAGGAATTCACAAAGGCCTACCTATATGATAACAGAGCCATCATTAGGCTTTACATGCCCTAATTAGAGATGATTCTGAATTTAAAGGCTTAAAATTTCATTTCAGTGTGGAGTTTTTGATGATAGATGAAACGAGATAGTTTTAATATTGTGTGGAAGTACCAACAATAATGAGTATGGTGAATGTGGCGGCGGAAGGGACAAGTTTGAGAGTTTAACTTTCCTAAGTTTATTCATGAAGAAAATATTTGTTGAACTCTTGCAGCCTTGACGAAGCTCTTTGCGAGCTGCAGAGAACTTGATTGAGTTGTATTGAGTCATCATTTGAAGAAATTCCTTTATTGGTGGAAGATGTCCACGAGTGGTGCAAAGTTGTGAATATTCAAGTTGTGTAAATAAGTTATTCAAAGTCCTCTTGCTCTCAAAAGAATTAGTATGAATTTTACTCATTACAATCTTTTTTCACTTGTTTTGTTAAAAAAACAAGATTTAGTAATTAAATAATAAGTTGAATTAGAATTTGGGAAACAAGTTGAAAAATTAATAAAATTACTTGTATTTATCTTGACGTGTACTTAAGGTCACTAAGTGTAGCAGTTAGTATGGAACGATATTCATCAACACGAGTAACATGTGCATATGAGTGATTGCTATGATCTTGCTTTGCTAGAATGGTATATTTTGACTATCACTTAGCAAGGTGTGAGATTTTGAACCATGTCTAAGTTATGATTTTGGATCTTCTTGATGGGATGCCATACCTTAAGCGGGACAGATTATAATACTTTAATTTAGTCTCAGAGAATTTTAGCTGATAAAGAACATTCATAGTTTAGATGAGCAAAATACTACTAACTCGGGGGCTTAAACATTTTGGGCTAATAATTTAATGGAATGATTTTGTCAACTTATTGTTGCATTTATCATTAAGAAAATCCAAACAGTGGCAGATAAATTTTTAATGAATCCTATTGCAGATTTAGCCATTTTATGTCTTTATATCTGTGTATCTCTGCAAGGTTTCCAAACCTTTCTTAACAATTATATCAAGTTGCAATTGTCGAGAGGACATTAAAGTAGTTAATAGAATCTATCTTTGTTGTAAGTTCTTAATGGATGAGTTGGATTGTCAATGCAATTAATGGAAACTACATAATTCAGTTAAAACTCAGCTTAATTCATAAAATATTTATGTGATAATTTGCTAGAGCGATCTAAGAGATTATTACAATTTTTGATGATGATCCTTTTGCAGATTTGTATCATCTAATTAGACAAACCTATCTTTATTTTCTTCTACTGTAACTACGACAATCCAATTTTTTTCTTGCCCGCAATTACTGAAATCAAACACTTAATATGCATCTATACATTATCACCTTCATAGTTCTGAAAATTGAACACTCACATTATTAACCACAATGGGGTCTTCATTGATTGTTCAAATTGGGTTATATAGTCTTCTAAATCAGTTTGATTTGCTTTCTTGACCCTATAATATAATTGATCTTTCATCTTTCATTGTATCAGCATCTGCTTTCCATCGTTTGTAAATACGGTAAATTTTAGTGATTATTAATTATTTTACTCATTTGATATATTTTCTCTGTCCTATTTCTCATTTACTTCTCGAGCAGTTAACTGTGTATGCTCAAATCTGCAGGTATTCACCGTCGACCTGCTGAGGTCCTTGGGCAGGTTTATGTTGCTTCTCGTCTGCGTCCAGCTGAAGCTTTATGGGCCTTAGCCTATGGTGGTCCAATGGCTTTGCTTCCAATGACAGTAAGCAATGTGGAGAAAGAAAGCCAGGAACCTATTCTGGGTGATTTTGCTTTGTCACTTACAACTACTTCCCTCTCTGCTTATATTTTCAGAATTATCTCAATCGCCATCCAACATCCTGGAAATAATGAAGAGTTATGTCGCACCCGAGCACCTGAACTTTTGTCAAGAATCTTGCATCATCTTTTACAGTCTCTTTCTAAATTGGCACTTGGGAAGCAACATGTATCTAGTGCTGAGGAACTTGTGGCTGCTATTGTGTCACTATGTCACTGTCAAAGATATGACCAAAAACTTAAAGTTAATCTTTTTAGGACTTTGCTGCTGGATTTGAAGCTGTGGAGTAGGTGCAATTATGGTTTGCAAAAAAAGCTTCTTTCTTCGCTTTCAGATATGGTATTCACAGAAACATCTGTCATGAGGGAAGCAAATGCTCTGCAAATGCTTCTTGATGGCTGTAGAAGATGCTATTGGGTTGTTAGGGAGAAAGGTTCAGTTGATACTTTTTCACCTAATGGAACATCAAGACCTATTGGCGAAGTGAATGCTCTCATTGATGAACTGTTAGTGGTTATTGAACTTTTAGTAGGTGCTGCATCACCTTCATTGGCAGGTGATGATGTTCGATGTTTGATTGGTTTCATGATTGACTGTCCACAACCGAATCAGGTATGTTCATGAACCTGCTTGGCGGTGCCTGCATTGTGCTTTGGATTGTGAGACAATCAATGTTTTGTTTAATTGCCGCATCATAAGATTTTAGGTTCCACTGTTTTATTAATTATCCTTTGCTTGATAATGGTAAATACTTCACTTTTGTATTCTCTTCTTTTGTGCTGAAATATGTTACTTTATTAGTTTTGTTAGTTTATTGTTGCTCTCGGACCTAGGTAGGCCCTTTACTACATATATTATTATTATTCTTATTATTAAGGCTCAAAATCTTGAGTCGTGTAGGATTTTTAGTGTTTGATCGGAACATTTTGGCATCATACCGACGATCTAGTGTATGGTGCTTCCAGCAAATTGGAGGTGAAAGGAGATAGAAGATGAAGAAGGAAAAAAAAAGGAAAAAGATAAGACATCTATATACTAGGTTCAAACTTTACTCTCCATTTAGAATGGTATGATTTTAATATTATTTTATATGGAGACAAGCTTCAAAACAACAACAACAACATTGTTTCAATTCATTTCAACTTCTGTTTTAGCATACCAAAGAGCGTTGAGTTTTGGAATGAAACAATATCATTAACATGGTTAACACAACAACATAGAAGACATTGTCTACACTGAGTAGTATCTATTTTTGATAATTTATCGAAATAATCCATTTTGATCATTTCATTCAACATGGTACTAGGTTTCAAATGGAATATTACAATGCCGTCCACATAGGATACAAGTCAATAGCATTCCCCTAATGCCTGTTCAAATGTATTATTGAAACCCAACTCATTACAAATATATTATACTCTAGGCTCTCTTAACAATCTGGTTAGCAAATCTATCATGTCAATTGATCATTAGCACTAATGAACAAGGCAATGATCTTATTAGCTTATATCTCCTCTATTTAATGAAGTGATGATCAATCATTATATCCTTTGCCCTTTCATGAAATATTATATAATGCAATTTAATTATTACAATATAACTTCATTGGCTTTGTAGGGCTGTAACCTAAATTAGTCATTATATGTTTCACCCAATGAGCTTGTATGTTGCTAGGGTCATAGCCATATACTAGATTTAAAATTTCATTGTGTTGGAGTTTTTGTTTATAATCTGCATGATATAGTTTAGTTTAGGTGCTGAATTGTGCCGTGCCAATACGGTTTCTTTATTTTTTTAAATATAAAATATATTAATTAAAGAAATATTTTTGTTATTATTTGATTGCTATAGATACTTTTTTTTTCTAATAATTCGTCTTCTTTGTCTTCACTTTTATCTTTAAAGAGATTTTTCCCTCATAGTCTATATAATGATCCTTAGTTTTTGTTGTTTAAATAGATGGAGGAAAAGAAATAGATGAAAGAGAAAAAAATTACCATATTAAAATAATTAATTGACAAAAAAATGGAATGGGGAAAAATTAACAACCCTAAATCCTAAGCTTTAAACCCTATAAATGCCCTATAAAATAAAATAAACCTGAAAGAAAATAAAACAAAGGAAAACAAAACTAGTCACGGCTAGGCGATGCCGTCTTGAGGTCGTGGCGGCCTCTTAACTTCGTGGAGGCCTTTGTGTGGTCGCTGTGAGGTTGTGGCAGCCTCACGACCTCGTGTAGACCTCTATGATGCTGCTTCTGCCACTGGTGCCGAATAAGTTTCGTGTCAAGAGAATTGATAGGCAGAATATTTGACATTAATTGCACAATGATTTGACATTAATGGCGCAGATTTGCTATCAATATAATTGATAGGCAAATTATTTGACATTAATTGTACAATGATTTGACATTAATGATACAGATTTAATTGCACAATGATTTGATATTAATGGCGCAGATTTGCTATTAATGGGCAAAATATTTGACATTAATTGCACAGATTTGACATTAATGGCGCAGTTTTATATGATTGTATAACTGTAATTATGTATCATACTATTTAAAGGGGGATTCTCTAGAGGAGAAAGCAGAGTTTTCACCTTTGTTTTCTCTGAGTTTGACATAGTTTCTACCCTCATTTTCTCTGAGTTTGACATGATATCAGAACTAGTTTCGATCCAAACCTATTTTTTTTCCCCTGTCATTTTTCAAGTCAATCCTAGTTCCTTGTGTTTTCTCCAACTTCTTATTTTTTCTCCTGCGTTCTTCTTTTTCCTCGTAATCATGTCTATTGAAAAGCATGATGTCCTGTTCGTTTGTCTTAATGAAAAGAACTATGCTACCTGGGCATTCCAGTTCTAGATCTTTACCAAAGGCAAGGAGCCTTAGGGTCATATTGACGGAACCAATTCTGCCCCTGACAAAACTATGCATAAGGAGGCATATGCCAAATGAGAGGTCCATGATGCACAGGTTATGACCTGGATCATAGGCTCTGTCGACCCTAATATCATCCTCAATCTTAGACCCTTCACCATGATAGCTAAGATCTGGGCATTCCTGCAAAAAATTTATAGCCAGAACAACACTGCTCGCAGGTTCCAGCTTGAACATGAAATTGTCATTTTGAACAGGATAATCTCTCAATTTCTGAATTCTATTCTCATTTCATAAATCTTTGGGCTGAATATGCTTACATTGTCTATAAAGATTTGTCAACTGACGGATAAACTGCAGTCCAAAAAGTTCATTACACTACAAAACGAGATCAATTTCTTATGAAACCGAGATCTGATTTTGAGGGCATTCAGACCAACCTCATGAACAGGGTTGCCGTCCCCTCCTTAGATGAATGCCTAAATGAACTGCTTCGTGAAGAACGTCTCCTCACTCAGACAATCATTGAACAAAAGAAATCAGTCTCCGTTCCTGTGGCATATGCCACACAAGGCAGACCACGAGGGCGAGACATGAGTACTGCCTAATGTTTTTACTGCAAAAGCCTTGGACACTTTGCTTCCCATTGTCTAAAAAGTTTTGCAATTATTACAAAAAAGATGGTCACATCATTAAAGAATGTCCAATCAGACCACTGAGGAGAAATGCAACAACCTTCACTACCTCTGTTGGTCCTTCTACTACTCCAGTTTCTGTGGATCAAAATTTGCCTAATTTTATGCCTACTTTGACACCTGAAATGGTTCAACAAATGATCATTTCGACATTTTCTGCTTTGGGTCTTTCAGGTATCGCTTCTTTATCCTGTTCTCCTTGGTATTACGACTCTGGGGTATCAAATCATATGACTAACAATGCTGCTGCTCTTACCAATGTTACAAATTACTCTGGTAATTTGGAAATACATACCGCCGATGGTAACACTTTACCTATCACAGCAATTGGTGATATTTCATCATCTCTTACCAATGTTTATGTTTCCGCTGGTCTAAGCTGTAACCTTATTTCAGTTGGTCAGTTAGTTGACCATGATTGCAGAGTTGAATTCTCAAAATCTGGTTGTCTTGTGCAGGATCAAAAATCAGGGAAGAAGATCGTGAAGGGGCCTAAAATTGGACGTCTTTTTCCTCTTTATTTATCGTTGTCCTCCTATCCTTTTTTGCCTTATATATTTCTTGTAATTCTGCAACTGTTAATTTCCAATTATGGCATAAGCGTCTTGGTCATCCAAATTCCAATGTTCTTCATCACTTGATGAAATCTGGAGTTCTTGGCAATAACAATTCCTCATCTCTTCGTGATGTTCGATTTGGTTGCAATTCTTGTAGACTTGATAAAAGTAAAATTCTACCATTTCTAGTTCATCAATCAAATGCACATCAGCCTTTTGACATAATTCACAGTGATCTATGGGGAGTAGCGCTTGTTGTATCTCATGAACATTACAAGTACTTTATCACGTTTATTGACGACTATAGTCATTTCACATGGGTCTATTTTATGCGCTCTAAAACTGAAGCATTCTCTGCTTTCAAATTCTTCCATGGTGATGTTCAAACTCAATTTTCATCAAACATTAAAGTTTTACGCTCTGACAATGGGGGGGGGGGGGTGGAATACACATCTCACTTATTTGAAGAGTTCTTGCAGGAACATGGTATATTATCTCAAAGATCATGTCCTTTTACACTGCAACAAAACGGGTAGCAGAAAGGAAAACTCGTCATCTTCTTGATGTTGTCTGTACCTTGATGTTGGACTCCTTTGTACCCTCTCGGTTCTGGTGTAAAACTCTCTCAACTGCTATCCACCTTATTAATTAGCTGTCGTCTCAAGCCTTCAACAATGATTCTCCTTTCTTAAGGTTATTTGGTAAGCCACCCAATTATTCCACTCTTCGCACCTTTGGTTGTGTCTGTTATATTCATCTACAGCCACATGAACGCACCAAACTCATAGGTCAATCTGTTAAATGTGCTTTTCTTAGTTACTCAACCCATTAAAAAAGTTTTCTATGCTATGATCCTCATTTACATAGGATTCGGGTTTCTAGAAATGTCATCTTCCAAGAAGATACATATTTTTTTGCTACTTACCAAGACATTAGCTCTTCTACAACCAAATCTGTTTTGCAATTGTTTCCTAACAATTTTACAAGAGAACAAGCCTCTCCACCTTTATTGGTCTACTAGAGACGTCCACCTATTCCAAAAATACAACCTTTACTTTCTTTAAGGCCCCCTCCCGATCATTCTCTGACTGCTGATCTAGCTCTTCAACCAGAACTATCTTCTTTACATCGCAGTACTCACGTTCGTAAATGACTGAAAAAGTATGATTTTTCTGAACCTTTATCTTTGATAGCGACTTTAGCATCTGTTCCTATTCCTTCTTCATATAAGCAGACCATGATGGATAAATGTTGGCAGGATGCTATAGAAACTGAACTTTTGGCACTAGAGGAAAATCAAACATGGGTCATTGTTCCATATCCTCCATCTGTTAAACCTCTTGGCAGTAAATTTGTATTCACTTTAAAGCTACGTTCAGATGGATCAATAGATCGACACAAGGCTAGATTGGTTGTTTTTGGAAATAAGCAAGAGTTTGACCTAGACTATGAAGAGACATTTGCACCTGTGGCCAAAATGACTACTATGAGAACTATTCTTGCCATTGCAGCCTCTAAATCTTGCCAAATTTACCAGCTCGATGTCAAAAATGCCTTCCTTTATGGGGACCTCAAAGAAGAAGTTTACATCAAACTTCCTATTGGTATGCCCTCACCATTACCCAATACTGTTTGCAAACTAAAACGTTCTTTGTATGGATTAAAACAGACACCAAGAGTGTGGTTTGAAAAGTTTAGAACAACACTATTTGGTTTTTCCTTCATCCAAAATAGCTATGATCCATCTGTCTTTCTACAAAGGATCTCAAAAGGAATTGTGACGCTTCTTGTTTATGTGGACGACATTGTCGTCACAGGCTCGAATCAAGCGGCTATCACTACAATCAAGCAATTGTTGCATACAACTTTTCATATGAATGATCTTGGACAACTAACTTATTTCTTGGGATTAGAAGTACATTTCCAACAAAAAGGCATCATTGCCACTTAACACAAATATATTCAGAATCTAATTCAGCTAGCTGGTCTCACCAATGCAAATTCAGTAGATACTCCCATGGAAGTTAATATAAAGTTGAGGCAGGATGAAGGTGAACTCCTACAAGATCCAACTTTATACAGGAAACTAGTTGGAAGTCTTATCTATCTAACCATCACACGACCTGGTATCTCTTTTGCTGTCCACACAGTCAACAGATTCATGCAAAATCCTAGATACTTGTATTTTTCAGCAGTACAACGAATCATTAAATATTTACTGGCCACTCCTAGGCATGGTCTTTTCTTTCCTACAAATGCGACAATACAACTTCAAGCATATAGTGATGCTGATTGGGCTGGATGTCCGGACACACGGAAGTCTACTACTGGCTGGTGTATGTTTTTAGGAGATGCCCCTATCTCCTGGAAATGCAAGAAACAAGAGTCGGTGTCTAGATCCTCCACTGAAGTAGAATATCGTTCGATAACTGCAGTATGCTCTGAGATTATTTGGTTACGGGGCATTCTTTCAGAACTTGGTTATTCACAAACACAACCAACTTCATTACAGGCTGATAATACAAGTACTATACAAATTGTAGCAAATCCTGTATACCATGAAAGAACGAAGCACATAAAGGTCGATTGTCATTCCATCAGAGAAGCTTATGACCGCAGAATTATTAGTCTCCCTCATGTTTCAACATCTGTTCAACTAGCTGATATCCTCATAAAATCCTTGACACGTCAGCGACATAATTTTCTCGTTAGCAAATTGATGCTTGTAGATTCACCAGCATCAATTTGAGAGGGGATATTAAGAGAATTGATAGGTAGAATATTTGACATTAATTGCACAATGATTTGGCATTAATGACGTAGATTTGCTGTCAATAGTATTGATAGGTAGATTATTTGACATTAATTGCACAATTATTTGACATTAATGATGCAGATTTAATTGCACAATGATTTGGTATTAATGACGCATATTTGCTATCAATGGGCAGAATATTTGGCATTAATTGCACAGATTTGACATTAATGACGCAGATTTCGATGATTGTATAGCTGTAATTATATATCATACTATTTAAAGGGGGATTCTCCAGAGGAGAAAGCAGAGTTTTTCACCCTTATTTTCTCAGAGGTTGACATAGTTTCTACCCTCATTTTCTCTGAGTTTGACATTTTGTTGTCGGATCTGTGTCAGAACGGTAAAAATCGTCCGTTTCAAGCGGCACGGGTCGACACCCCAATCCATGATGCTATATTTGTGCAATTGACCTTACCACAACTAATCTTTTTTTAATTTTCCAAGAAATAGGATTACCTCGTAGAAGGATGCAATAACCCATAGTAGATTGCCTATCTATGAGGAAGCCTACCTAATTTGTACCATAATAGCCAACAATCTGAAGGTGATCTTGATCGCATGTTAGTATACCTTTTGCTAGAGTATCTTGTGGCTTTGTAGAATTTTCAAGGCAACAAGCCAATAATTACGGCATGAGTTTTCTAGGAACTAACTAATCACATTGATTGTGTGAGATATTTCAATTTCTGCACCGGCCTTCTATACTTCCCTGTGTGGGTTAGAAGCTTTCTTGCTCTAGTACTAACCTTACACTAGAATCAATAGGATTATCTACTTTTTGATCCCTACCATTCCAACCTTCTTGGGCATATCCAATACATGTTGAGAGATATAAATACCTTCTAAGTGAGCCATGACAAAGATGAGGAAATACTTATAATCACTTAAGTTGTCAGTATGAAAGTGTTTGATAAAGATAAGTCCCCAACTTTGTAATTCTAATGGAGTTATCACCAGCAATGATGATATCATCCACATATACAATAAGAAAGATATGCTTCCTGATTTAGGCTGGATATAACACCAAATGACACGTCACACTACTGCAAGCCAACCTAAAGAAAAGTTGAGCAAACTTTCAAACCCAAGTTCTTAGAGATTGCTTTAAGTGATATAGTGATTTCTTCAGCTTATATACCTGTCCAGTCTCCCCTTGAGCAGCACAGCCAAGAGGTTGCTATCTGCACCATTATATCTACAAAAGTGGGGTGGTGGAAGGAGGCGCGTCTATGGGTGATATATCTGGAGTTGAAGGAGGGGAAGGATCAATTGGAATTGTTTGAAAATTTATGATTGTATGGGAACTGAGAGAATCTATTGGATCACCTCTAGTAAATGTTAATGTGAAGGGAAGAAGGGAGTCAACTCAAGGAAGCCATGTTAATGTGAGGGGAAGAAGGGAGTTGACTCAAGGAAGCCACATTTGTGGAGATAAAAGGCACGATGTGGCCGTGGAGAATAACTATGATCAACCTTTTATAGATGAGAGAACTAAGAAAGATACATTTTAGAGACTAGTAGGATAATTCACTACGTCTAGGAGATATGAGGTAGACAAAACAAGTGCAACTGAATACCCACTGTGCAAAAAAAAACATTTGACATCTTGTAGAAAGAGGATAGTAAAGAGAATATGCCCATGAAGTATGGATGATGGCATGCAGTTGATGAGATAATAAGCAGTGAGTGCAGTGTCACCCTAAAAGCATAGAAGAGCATACCATTACTAGAGCGGAGAGCTTCCAGCAAACATGGCTCCTGTAGATGGAGATGTTGTGCATATGATAGGCATGGAGGAAAAGCTATGCGAGGAAGAATGACAGCTTTGATACCCTATCTTGTTTCATGGAATTCTTCCTCTCAACCCTAGGTAGCTCCCCTACTACCTAGATTTATATGTTGATGTTATTAGTCATATTGAATATTACAAAGACGCCCTGATATAATACTTAATAACAGGTCCATAACAAAGTATTTGCTTTTGAATTGTTCTAAGAAAGTCTTTTTAATATTAAGAAAACATTTATTATTATTTTTTTCAAAAAAGGATTTTTGTTGTGTTTGAGCTTTAAAATTATATAAGCCTTTGATCTGAAACTGATCAATTGTTTTGGTGAATAATCTGTTGTCTCCCAGGTTGCTAGGGTTTTGCACTTATTCTATAGATTGGTTGTGCAGCCAAATACATCTCGAGCTAGCACATTTGCACAAGCTTTCATATCTTGTGGTGGAATAGAAACACTACTTGTTCTTCTACAACAAGAAGTAAAAATTGGGAACTATTGTATATTTTCTAGTTCTGATGAAAGTGATAAAGCTGCTATTGTATTACAAAAAGATTCAGTCTTGGAAACTAGTCTGGATTCACGATCAGAATTATCTGGTGAAAAGGAGCCCTATGCTAACAACACTAGTTCTAAATCCTTTGACACTGGTCAAGGGTCTTATGAGGTTTTAATGGCTGCAAATGTGGAAAGAATGGATTTGGCTCCTGAGAATCAGCTTCTAAAGAATCTGGGTGGCATCAGTTTGTCAATTAGCGCTGATAGTGCTAGAAATAATGTCTACAATGTCGATGATAGTGATGGAGTTGTTGTTGGAATCATCAGTCTCTTGGGCGCTCTCGTCACCAATGGTCATCTGAAAATTGTTCCAAATAATTTAACACAATCTAGTAATATTCTGGGTATTGCAGGTCCTGAAGGGGGCACAATGTTTGATGACAAAGTATCCTTGATCCCTTTTGCATTACAGAAAGCATTTCAAGCTGCTTCATGTAGGCTTATGACCAAGAATGTCTATACAACGTTACTAGGTGCAGCGGTATGCTATTTTCCTGAGTTTTGTTCCTTATTTTGAAAGTCTATCTTGCTCTTATAATGCATTGACGATCTTGGTTAATCTCCTGGATTTATCACCACAGAATTCACTAAAACATGCCATTCCATGGATTCTTTTCTTTCTTTTCCTTAATATTCTGCTTTTCTTGTGACTATGATTTGTGTATCTATATTTTGCATTCACAAATGGGCTTGATGCTGCTATTTCTTAAGAGTAAATTTTTCTTGTTTTATCTTTCCATCCTTTCTTCAGTTGTATTTTAAAAAAAAAGAGAATCGTTTCCACTATCAAGCCTCATTAATTTCAACTATTTATGTTGACTATTTAGTCTTATTCCACCATTTGGCAGAAGGTCATATGCTGACCCCGGGCTCCCCACACGACTGTCCCCACAACTATTTGAGGTAAATCAGGAAACTGAGCAGACTATCACATGATTGACCCTTGCTTAATTTGACAATTCTACCATAAGGCGGTCAACTCAACCATGCCCTAGGGGCAATCTTATTCCACCATTGAACTATATGTAACTCAAGATTATCTCATTAGTAATATTTACTTGTCTTAAATCACTTTTAATTATGCGAGCTAGAAGTTTCTTTGGTCTTCCTTTGCTCTTACACCTTTATCTCCAATTGATTCAATGTGTCACTATAAAGCATATTTGCTTCTTTAATATGTTTATATTATCATAGGAAAAAAAAAATCAAAAGTAAACCCCTTTTTATTAAAATTATAATGGGAGATTCTTTTTGTTAAAACCATTGTACATTTTTATTGTATGCCCCTATTGCCCTTCATTTTGTAATAAGTTTTTTACCATCTACATTTTGATTAAAGATAAAAAAATTCTATTTATAATTCATTATAAAATTTGAATTTCTACGATAAGTATTAACAAAAAATATAATCCAAATTTTAATAAATCTAAGTTTTACAAATTCTGTAAATTGAGTTTTGGTTTTTTTTATAAATTTATTAAAAATATCTAATTTCAAAAAAATCTTTATAGAATTTGTTAAAATATTGAAGTTTCAGAAAACTCAAACTCAAATTTATGAAATATAATTTCATATGTACCAAATCAGAATCTATACAATTTAGTATGCAAATTTGAATCTCACAAATTCATATTTAAAAAAAAAACATTTGGATTGGTCAAATTCAATTTTTTTGGATGAAAATTTAGATTCAAATTTCATTCATGAAATTTTGTTACAAAAAAATTAGATTCTTTAAAAAATACAAGTATATCCTTATTATTTGAATTCAAAATTTGATTTTATAAAATTATATAAATGAGAAAAGGAGAATGGGAGCCTTGGTGCTAGTCTAATGTTGATGCTGTGTTTGCACAGATTCAAGTCGCGAAAATAACCTCTTGCAATGCAGAGTAAGACTGCGTACAATAGACATAATGTATTCTGACCCTTTATCGAGACCCTGTATTGATGGGAAGCTTAGTATACCAGACTGCCCTTGTATAAATGAGAAAAGGCAAAAGAGATATTCAATAACTTATAAATTGAATGATTATTGGAATTACTTTGAATTGCTCTCGCTCTTGTATAATTATTTTTTCATTTTTTCTCGTCATCTTACACATCCATCTGCATTCTCATTTTTTTATATTAATTTTTTGGGTGTATAGTTGTGCACATAAAGTAAGACTGATTGTTGCTGTCATAATTTTTTCTCGTTTGTTTCAATATGTGTTTATTGTAGATTTTAGGAGTTTTCTCCATTGTCTTTGCAAAACCACCCAGATGATTGCGCCTTAAAGATTTATGTTATTTTCAAGGACAAGTTCTTTTAATCTTAATTTCAATAGGTAGAGAAAGCTACATGTTTATACACACACGTGTTTCATTGTCAATAAAATACACTTTTTTTTTTTTTTGGTTTTCCCTTGATGTTTTTCTGTGAAATTTTGGATGGAACTAATGAAGAAGTTATTTTGACTTGTTAGTGAAACTAAATTCGTATTGGTTTAGTTGAATAATATCTCTTGAGTCTAGGTGCACGACCACTTAAGTATTGTCCTTTCAACATCTTGGATATCTAACACCATATGATTGTCTCAAAGAGAAGATTCTATTTCTGTAAAAAATATTAATATACTTAAATCAACTGTAAGAGCGTAGATATTGGGACTTTTGGAACTGTGTTATTTGGAAGATACTTTTGTCTATCATTGTTTAGCAAATCTTATTACATCATTGTTTCTCTCTACCATCAAATTTGCCACCTTCACAGAGCCACAGCTGCCACCAAAGTCCACTTCCATATCTGCCAGGAACTTACCATGGCTGCTGCTGCAGTCACAAATAAGTGTTGTATATTCTTAGTTGTATCCTACCAGCTCCATGTGATAATGGTATATGTTGGCAAATAAAGATAAAGGAATTAAATGAAGAAGGGGAACAGGGCATATCTTCAAGTACAATGCCTTATCTTTTCTTCTTTCTCTTCCTCTTCTATTTTCTCTGTCTAGTTTTCTCTTTGCTTTTCTTCTCAGTTAGACTTCTGCATTTCCATTTCTAGGATTTCTCCTAGAAAGATAAAGGAAGATTCAAACATATAAACCATGACTCTAGTGTGACTAAAAAACTAAAGGCATGTGCAACAAGAGTTCATATGAATAGAGTTTGCTTGCTGCATGGTTTTGACAAAGCAGTCTAGGTAGAGTCACCTCAGTATTTTTCGAAGGAGACTGCTTTGCCTAGTGTTTAAACTGTCTCCTTCAGGCAGATCAGGCTGCCTGACAGGGCAGGTTCATTAAAAAAAGTAATTTATTTATGATCTGTTTAATTAGTTTTTTCTCTCTTGTTATGAACTTATTATACTGACACATGTTATCCTTATTTTTATATTATAGTATGTTACTAATTATGAATTTACCATATTGTATTTTGTTATGTGTTTTCTTGCAATATGGCAACATGAGTTTATGAACTTTGTATTTATATGTAATTTGTTTGATTGTATATAATTTTTTGCACTTGTGTGTTTTGCTGTATTATGTTTTTTTTGGTTGCAATGTGAGGTATGATGTGTTTTGTTTTTATGTACTTATTATTACTTGTGACTATAAACTTTTTTTGATTAGTTAATAGACTTTCTTAGAATATATATGTTTTTCATTTTTGATATTAATTTCAATCTATTTTATTTTAATATTATTTTGGCACCGACCCCTTAAGATTCCGCACATTGCCTAAGTGCTTGCAATGGGTTGATTGCTTATCCCTGAAATTGTCCTCTCAAAACTTTGGTTTGGTGTAGAATATTTTGTGATATTGGCTAGTTTACTTATGGTTCCATACTACATTGGCAATTTACCTTTTCTTGGTGTTGTCCCTCAATATTTGTAGTGTGGGTTAGAATTTACTTCCATCTGCACTCATCTTGTGATAGCATTCAACATTAATCCCTAATGTCAGATTTCCTACATCCGTATCCACTACAATCACCATGCTACTATTGTCACCAAGGATTGAAATATCGAGGCAAGGAGGGATTTAGATCCTCGATCAACTCAAGACAATGATTTTGATGCCTATATCAGTGATAGAAGTGTGTCGAAGGAGGAGAAGGGTGTTCGTGTTGGAGGTAGAGGAAGAAGGGGAGTAAGAGAGAGCCATATTAGTGCTTTAGGTGTGCCAAAGGAGAAAGAGGTGCTGATGTAAGAGAAAAGAAGGAACGGAGGAAGAATTTGGAGGAAGAGGAAGTAAAGGAAGATAGTGGAGGAGTAGGAGACAAAGAAGCGCACTTGGAGTGGAGTTGATGATGGAGTCTACTGAAGCTAAGGTTTTGGTTTTGACGCAGAGGAGGATGTCCCTTGAATGGAGCCGTCCTATGAAGCTTCAATTTCAACATTAAGGAGGAAGCTTTGGTTTTAGTGTGGAGGAGTTTGATGTAGCTTTAGTTTTGGCATGATTGAGGAGGAAGCTTTGGTTTAGCATGAATGAGGAAGTTAGGTTTCGTTTTAGCACAAAGGAAGAAGTCACAAAGGAAGCTGAATCACGAAGGAAACCACAAGGGAAGCCAACCACCGCTTGTGTCAAAGATCCCACATCACTATAATTACTTGTTACAAAAAACCCTACCAACATTTTCTTGCAATTTCTTCAATTATCCTTTCCACTATTATGTATAGTAGTAACACCTCAATCTTCACAATTGAATCACCTTGATTCTATTGTGTTGCATAACAAACATTTTTCCTACTATCATGGGTCCTATCTTTTTATGACATTGGCAGCTGCCATATTCCAACAATATATGGTATTGTTTGTACCACATTAGTTATACGCATGGATTAAAATCTTAGGTTGTGACTCAAATTTTGTATTCCACTTCTACATTAAGATGCCCCAACTCTAACTTCATACCTTTGTATACTAGTCATGGATGAATTCACTGGTACATTCAAAACACGGTACTATGGTGCATGTTATTTACAGATCACATTATTTTGGTCGATGAGATACGTGAAATATTAAATATTAAGCTCAAATTTTGGCTGGAAATATTAGAAGTAAAAGTTCAGGCTTAGTAGAGTAAAGACAGAATATATGAAATTTAAATTTAATAGACAAATGTTAAGTTAAGAGATGACGAGTTGCTTATAACTGAGAGTTTTAAGTATCTATGATTTTTTTTACAAAAGATGAAGAGGTTGAAAGAGATGTTTTACATAGGATATCAATAGGATGGTTAAAATGGATGATGACGTTAGGTGTTTTTTTGTGATTGTAAAGCATCTCTAAAACTCTGCTATGTTATATGAAGTTGAATACTGTCTATGTAGCAAATATGCTAGCAAAAGATGAGTTGCAGAGATGAGGATATTAAGGTGGATGTGCGAACATACGAGAATGAACATTTAAGAAACGAGAACATTCGAGAGAAAGTAAATGTTACGCTTATTGGGGAAAAATTTTGAGAGACACAAATAAATGCTTCAATTAAGCGATATGAGACTATGATAAATACACACATTAATAGAGGAAGAGAGACACCACTAAAAAGACTTAGTTAGCAACGATAAAAAAGGTAGTCAGGTGCATAAAGCTTCCCCCAATGCAGGATTTTAGGATGGTTGCATCTTATTAGCTCTATTGTACTCGGCCTTACTCTACATTGTAAGAGGGTGCGACTTAAACCCTTGACCACAAGGTCACACGGAAGCAACTTTACCATTGGCCTAAGGCTCCCCTTTTATTAGCTATGATAAAATATGATAAAATTCATTTAAATATAAAGGATGATATAGTAGGGGATCGAGCCCAATAACGTACGAGGATCTGTGGTCTACACCACGTAATCAGATAAAACCTTCGTTATTGTTGTTGTTGTTCTACGCTAAGATGGAAAATAGTGCTGACACCAACACCACAACCTCCTCACGATCTCTTCCACTTATGGCGGTACCTGAAGCATTTCTCGGCAACAACACCAAGACAACAATCTTGAAGAATCATGTTGAAGAATTATGACGAAGAATCACGATAGGAACAAGACAATGATTCTTCCACAAGCATTAATTGAAGCCCGAATTTTTCTTTCTGGTTGAATGATTGTAATGTGAGGCGACAAAAGGGAGTTGCTTAGGTTCCGTTTTTGTTGTTCTAGCGTTAGTGAACACCATCAAGTAAACCTCGTACGCCTCTGCTTCCTCCTCTTCTTTCTCCTTGTCATAGGAGTGATTAATGTTAGTCGAAATGACATGTTATTATCTTGTTCTTACAAAGTCCAAATCTCTATTATAGAATGTGATTATGAACCTTGACTACAACCAATTTTTCATATTGGCTCTACTACTTGTATGACCAGAATGTTTGTCGATAGGCTATGCGATTGTTGACGACAGGCAGAATAGCGATTATCCTGCTGACTATTGAATCCGTTAATCATTGCACGAATATCAGAAATAATTTTCTAGAACCTATTGATTCGAAGAGGAAAACCAGGACAAAAGGAAATAAACGGCACTGCCGAAAATATTATTATTAAAAAATTTCTCTCCCTTTTACATCAACCCTAACTTGTGTTTAAATAACCTAAGAAATAAGAAAAAGTCGCAACAGAAAAACAACAACAACAACAACAACAACAACAAAGCCTTATCCCACTAGGTGGGGTCGGCTATATGGATCCTTTTACGCCATTGAGTTCTATCCCCTACTATATCATCATCTAGATTTAAATAAAATTTATCTTGTTTTATTGTTGCCAACCAAGTCTTTTTTGGTCTTCCTCTCCCTCTTTTAATGTGCGTATTTATCATAGTTTCACATCGTCTAACAGGGGCATTTATTGGTCTTCTAAGTACATGTCCGTACCATCTCAAACGTGTCTCCCGAAGTTTTTCTTCAATAGATGCAACTCCGACTTTCTCTCTAATACTCTCATTCCTTATTCTATCCATCCTCGTATGTCCACACATCCACCTTAACATCCTCATCTCTGCAACTTTCATCTTTTGCTCATGTGCTCGAGTCATAGCCCAACATTCAGCACCATATAACATAGCAGGTCTAACTGCCGTTTTGTAGAACTTCCCTTTAAGTTTTAGAGGTACTTTACGATCACATAAGACACCCGATGCTAATCTCCATTTCAACCATCCTGCTTGTATTCTATGTAAGACATCTCTCTCAATTCCTCCATCACTTTGCAAGAACGATCCTAAATACTTAAAGTTCTCGATTTTAGACAACTCATCATCTCCTATCTTAACAATTGTTTCACTACGTCTAGCATTGCTAAACTTAAATTCCATATATTCAGTCTTTACTCTACTAAGCCTAAAACCCTTCATTTCTAGAGTTTCCCGCCAAGATTCTAGTTTAGCATTTACTCCTTCACGTGTCTCATCTATCAAAACAATATCATCTGCAAACAACATGCACCATGGCACTGTATCTTGAATGTGCCTAGTGAGTTCATCCATGATTAGTGTAAAAAGATAGGGACTTAAAGCTGATCCTTGATGTAACCCTATCCTTATTGGAAATGCTTCAGTCAATCCACCTGAAGTCTTTACTCTAGTCGTTACATCTTCATACATATCTTTAATTAGGTCAATATATGTTACGCTAACGCCTCTCTTTTCTAGAATTCTCCATATAATTTCTCTTGGTACCCTATCATAAGCTTTTTCTAAATCAATAAATACCATGTGTAGATCTTTCTTTTGCTCCCGATATTTTTCAATTAATTGCCTAAGAAGATGTATAGCTTCTATTGTCGACCTTCCAGGCATGAACCCAAATTGATTTTCGGTTACCGTGGTCTCCTTCCTCAATCTTTTTTCTATTACTCTTTCCCAAAGTTTCATGGTATGACTCATTAATTTAATACCCCTATAGTTTGCACAATTTTGTATGTCTCCTTTGTTCTTATATAAGGGAACTAGACTACTTACCCTCCATTGATTAGGCATTTTTTTTGTTTTCAATATTAAATTAAATAATTTTGTAAGCCATTCAATACCTTTTTTCCCTAAACATTTCCATACCTCTATTGGGATATCATCCGGTCCCACGGCCTTTCCATTTTGCATCCCTTTCAAAGCTTGTTCTACTTCTGAAGTTTGAATTCTCCGATGAAAATTAAAATTTCTATACTCATTTGAAATACTTAAATTGCCTAAGTCAAGTTGGTCCCCTAAACTTTCATTAAAAAGTTGATGAAAGTAAATCTTCCACCGCTCTTTTATTTCGCTATCATTTACTAGTACTCTATCGCATTCATCTTTAATACATCTTATTTGACTAAGGTCTCTTGTTTTCCTTTCTCTTGCTTTAGCTATTTTATAAATGTCTCTTTCCCCTTCTTTTGTATCTAAATTTTGATATAATCGTTCAAAAGTTTTATTTTTTACTTCATTCACTGCTTTCTTAGCCTCTTTCTTGGC
>JAGFNQ010001542.1:629813-652954 GCA_024364735.1 Boesenbergia rotunda
CTAGATTGGAATTGGGGAGGAAAAAAGGTTGCAGAAGGTAGTCTTTGAGAAGTATCCTAACTACTACGAATACTGTCTGCATCTGGGGCATTCAGTGAATGAATGTTATTTCAAAGATAACCAGCTGAAACCAGATAGATATAGAAACAGGAGCACGACTACAATATCGGAGGAAGATTTGCGTATGAAGCTAAATCAAAAACGTGAGGAGGAGATGGAGAATAACAATGGAGAAATGACTGATTTACTGCAAGCTGGTGGGATTCTCAAAACAAAAAACAATTTTGGGTACAAAAACAAGGAAAAGATGGACATCAATTTCATGGGTCCAAAGTGGATGAGGCTCTGAGTAATCGTTTTAATGCTCTAGATGGTTGTGAGACAGAAAATCATTCAGATTTGAAGGTATCTTCTGCTGAGGAAATGGAGGAGATGGCTGTTGATACTGAGGATAAAAATGAGGTCTTAGATAACTCTTTGGTGCATTCTAAAGATATTCGACAGGAAATAATGATGATGGACAGTAGAGAAGAAAAAGGAAGCTCAAAAGCAGTTATATGTGCAGAAAAGGAAAAGCAAAGGAAAACAGATGCTTTGAATTTAGATGAAAATGTAAAAGAATTAAATAGAGATGCAACAATAGCAAATAAGTTGAAAGGAAAGCAGAGAGAGCAGGAGATGAGCATATTGGAGTCAGAATTTACACTAGGACAAATAAACAGTTATAATTTGAATTCAAAACAAGTAATTTCGGTTCAGGGTAATGACTCATCAGATTTAGCTATGCAAAAAGATCCAGAGAAGGCAAATTCTTCTAAATCATTTATGGAGGAAATAGGCTCTGATGATGAGGAAGAGAGATGCTTACAAAGGTCTATATCATTACCAATGGATATAAACAAGAACACTAATCCAAAAATTCCTTCTGGTGTGTCGCAAATGATCACTAGAAGTAAATCCCATGCTCAAAAAGTCTCCTTTTCTTCAATGCTCTGATGGCAGGAATAATATGGAATATAAGAGGGGTAGGTAACCCTGCCTCAATCAGAAGATTACATTATTTGAAAAATCACTACCACTTGAATTTTCTGGGAATTCTAGAACCGATGATACAGTTGGATGGTTCGGATATTACAAGGAAATTAGGCCTTTCCTCGGTTATCTCCAATTGCACTGGTAAAATTTGGTTTATATATGATAATAATATAGAATGTGAAGTGTTAGTTGATCATGAACAGTTTCTTCACTTAAATTTAAAATCAGTTTCTCTTCCTATTGAAATGTTATTCACTGTGGTTTATGCCAAATGCTCAAGGGTTGGAAGATATGATCTATGGGAGAAGTTAGAATACATCAAACCAAGTAATGAAAGTTTTTGGATGGTTGGTGGAGATTTCAATATAATTGCTAAGGAATCAGAGTAGTCCACAGGAGCCATAATGAGATTGGGAGCTATTGAAGATTTTAATAATTTTTTAATGTCAACAGGACTTATTGATGCAGGTTATGTGGGTGATGGTTTCACTTGGACCAATAATAAAATATGGAAGCGGCTTGATAGAAATTTGGTATCACCATCTTGGCAAGGGCAAGAATTCTCTGTTCGAGTTGAACACTTGAGTCGTGCATCCTCAGATCATTGCCCCTTGCTATTATCATTTCCTAATTTTGAGAAGACAATAGCTTCTTTTCGGTTTCAGAAAATGTGGTTGAGACATCATGACTTTATGCAAACGGTAAGGTTAAATTGGAATTTGCCTATTTTGAGTTCTGGCCTTCATAAACTGCAAATTAAACATAAAAGGTTAAAGGAACATTTGAAATGGTGGAATAAGGAGGTTTTTGGAAATCTCCATGATAAGATTCAGAAAGCTGAACAGTCTTTTGCCAAGGCGGGAAAAATTTATGATTCAGAGCCCTCAGAGGAGAATCGTATTAACAAAAACAAATGTCAAGCTCATCTATTTAAGACTCTTCAAATGGAAGAGGACTTTTGGAAACAGAGAGCAGCAGTTAAATGGATGTGTGAGGGAGACAGAAATACAAAGTTTTTTCATAATGTAGTAAAGACAAGACAAATGATCAATAGAATATTTCGAATATGGGATGAAGGTGTATGTCTAGAAAAGATAGATCAGATCAGAGATTCGGGGGTTAAATACTTTGAAAATTTATTAACGGGGGAAGAACATGATTGTATGTTAGCTGATATTAGTTATATTCCTGATCTTATCAATGCTGAAGAAAATAAATTCTTAACGACCTTACCTTCTAAAGAGGAAATAAAACAAGTGATATGGGAAATGGATCAGAATAGTGCAGCTGGGCCAGATGGATTCTCTGCAGCTTTTTATGTTTCTTGCTGGGATATTATTCAGGATGATGTGTTTCAAGCAGTTTTGGATTTCTTTCGAGGTGGATTTCTCCCAAAAGATATGGCTGCCACAACTATTGTATTGATTCCAAAAAAAGAAAATGCTCAGAAATGGCAAGATTTTAGGCCCATCAGTCTATGCAATGTTTCATACAAAATTATTTCTAAACTGTTGGTGAATAGGCTAAAGAATTTGATGCAAAAAATTATCTCTCCAGCCCAGAGCGGTTTTGTAGAAGGTAGATTGATTTCTGATAACATCCTTTTAGCTCAAGAATTAACTCATAAGTTGAATTACCATGTTAGAGGGGGCAATGTTATTATGAAACTGGATATGGCTAAGGCTTTTGATAGGATACAATGGAGTCTACTATTCAGGATCATGTCTGCTTTTGGTTTCTTAGATTCCTTCATAGCTATGATCAGGAGATGTATTACTTTGTGTTGGTTTTCTATTCGGGTCAATGGTAATCTTACAGGGTTTTTTCAATCAAAAAGAGGTCTCAGGCAAGGGGACCCTATTTCTCGCTTTCTCTTTATCATTGCATCAGAATTGTTGTCTAGGGGATTGGAAAAGCTATTCTCTGACAAGCCTAGACTAGGTTACACCACAGGATGCGGCATGAAAGTATCACATCTAGCTTACGCAGATGATATCATATTATTTTTGAATGGCTCAATTGACTGTGTAAAAAAAGTAAAAGCCTTTCTGGAAGAGTATGAAATGCAATCAGGTCAGTTGATTAATGCAGGAAAAAGTCTTATCTATCTTTCAAGTAGAATTCCAGATGGCCGCAGAAGCTCAATTCTTGCTGCTACAGGATTCATGGAAGGAACATGGCCTATTAATTATCTAGGGATCCCGTTATTTACTGGGCGTAGGAAAACAGTGTACTTCCAACCTTTATTAGAAAAGATAAGGAAAAAACTCCTAGGTTGGAACATACCACGCCTCTCTCATGGAGGTCGTCTACAATTAATTCAAAGTGTGTTGCTTTCAATGCCATTATACTTATTGCAAGTGATTCTACCTCCACTTTCCATTCTTCATAAATTGGAAATGCTCTTTGCCGGGTTCTTTTGGGGCTCTACTGATAATAACAAAAAAATTCACTGGGTTGCTTGGTCAGATATTAGCAAGAATAAATTAGAAGGAGGGTTGGGTGTAAGAAAGTTAACAGATTTCAGTTTGGCGATGGGAATTAAATTATGGTATCGATTCAGAGAAAAGAACACTCTTTGGGCTAACTTTTTGACAAGGTTATATTGTGATAAATCACATCCGGTTTCTGTACAATTAAGAAGTAATGCTTCACCTTGCTGGCGCAGATTACTCAAAATTCGTGGATTAGCAGAACAAAACATTTGCTGGATTATGGGAGAAGGAAAGGTAAATTTTTGGTATGATACATGGCTAGATAGTGGCCCTTTATATCAGTCTTGTTCTATAGTTGGTAATCCTAGATTTATGGTGACTGATTTTATGGATGGGCATCAATGGAGAATGGAAAAGGTAGAAAGTCTGCTCCCGAGTGAGAAGGCTGCTGAAGTAGCTGTAACCCCTGTGCAATTGGAGCTCCCTGATTGTATTGTTTGGAAACTTTCAATTGATGGTAATTTTTCCATTAAATCTGCGTGGAATTTTGTTAGAAAGTTGCAGCCAGAGTCTTCTATTAATGCAGTAATTTGGAGTGGTTTACTCAGTCCAAGGATATCCATTTTTGCGTGGCGTTGCTTGAGGAAAAGATTACCTGTGGATAGCATTTTACAGCATAGGGGAATAACTTTAGTTTCTAAATGTCAATGTTGTGGATCCATAGAGACATGGGAGCACCTATTTTTTGATGGTTTGATTGCTAAGGAGGTCTGGATATTTTTTGCTGCATTATTTAGGGTGACTAGGTACACTTCATTGAAGGCTTGGATGGTAGGGAAAGATTGGTCTCACGGAGGGCACATTAGGGAAGTGATGCCCTTTCTCATCATGTGGCACTTGTGGACAGCCAGAAATGATGCCAAACATAGAGATTCTAAACAAGATGCTCAAAGAATTATAAGTTGTATAATCCACTATCTGATATTAGGTGAAGTTGCGGGCACAATTAAAGGCAAACATTGGCTGGGATATTCTTTGGCAGCTAAAGCCTTAGGCTTGTCTACTAGAATAGTTTGGAGGAATATTATCACAGTGGTATATTGGAAGAAGCCAAATGTAGGAGGATTCAAATTGAATACAGATGATTGTTCACGGGGAAATCCAGGAGAGGCCTCTTATGGAGTAATCATTCGAGATCACATAGGGCTTTTTCTTAAAGCTAAGCATGGTAGGTTGGGTATTTCAACAAATATAAAGGCTGAACTTATGGCTATTTTAATGGGTTTGGAGCTATGCGTTGTTAATAATTTCTTGCTGATTTGGTTGGAATCTGATTCTATGGTTGCTTTGAAGATAATTCAGTCTTCTACAATTTGGTGGGACTATAGGAAGATTATACTTAAGATAAGAAAGATGATCAAGGTATATCAAGTCCATGTCTCACATGTTTATAGAGAGGCAAATACGGCGGCCGACTATTTAGCAAATCAAGCTTTCACTTTGGAGGGGGAAAAAGAATTTTCAAGGCAACAAATAGATAAAACTTTGAAAGGCATTTGTAAGGTGGACAAAATGGGAATTCCTTATATTAGATTTGATCGGAAGCTCATTTAGATTTTACAACTCCTACCTTTAAATCTGTAAATTTTATGGTTATATGCATCAGGATTTCAAAGTTTCAGTTCTTGAGCTGGACTGGTAACTGCTGTCATCTGATATCTGCTAAAATCTGGGATTGTGTTGAAGAGAGTTCTGATATAAAAGCTACTGTCATTTGATATCTGATATCTGCTAAAGAGATTCTGATTATTAGTTTGTGTTGAAAAGTTCTGAAATGATAAATTTGGGTGATAAGTTGTGAAGCTATTGTTAACAGACTAAAAGGTATCAGTTTGGGCTTTAGAAGGAATTCAGGAAAATGTTCAACTGTTGGATACAATCAAATGAAACAGAATGGCTTTAAAAAGGAAACAGGGCTTGTTCCAAAAATCTAACTTTGAGTTTACAAATTATTCTTATTCTCCAAGAGGGAATAGTGGTTTTTGCGAACAGAAAGGATTTACAGAGTTATACCTTTTTTGTCAGTTCGTAAGGGAATTTTGATGTTGAGAGATTAGATGATGTTATTGGAGCTGGGAATTTTTTTCTATCTATTCCTTCCTTTCTTATGTCAGATACTGAAGTATGTATTAAATCAGAAACTGTAATCTGAAACTGATATTCTCCTCTGTGATCAAATGTGCCATTGAAACCTGTCTGAGATTTGGATGTGGTTTGCTGAAGCAATAATGCAACAGTGATAATTCCAAACACACAAAGATACAAAGTGGTGCAGGGAGATGCGTAATTTCTGTTGGCTCATTTTGTGCCAAGTGTGCCAATTTCCTGGGTGTAAAGGCTGGATTAAAGGCTAGATTGAATTTTTACTGGATTTATGATTGCCTGAAGCTGGTATCGATAGCTACATATGTTCTTAAAGATGAAATTCAGACATCTCTGATGGTTTTTTGTAAGTTTGATGATAATAGGTGGTCATTTCTGATGGATAATTTCTGTAGAGATTCCTATAATTTCTGATGCTAATACTGGTGGATTAATTTTGATGATTGTATTGGTGTGCCATCATATAGCTTTTGGAGGCGATAGCTTTAGAGGAGAATAGTGTTCATTCTGCAGATATGCCACGAGGTTGTGTCATAATGTGCAGATGGTTTAGAATTGCAGTTAATATGGAAAGATCAAGCTGAGATGGTTGGAAAAATTTAAAGTGCTGAGCTGCAAAGATATAAATTGTGATAAAATTGATTTCCCATTTAATCTTTAGCTTTTATTCTGAAATTCATGTAATTCCTTTTGGAGTCTTTGTAATTCTATATTAGAAGGTCAGGTTTGTCCCCCCTTCTAATATAGGCGTTTTCCTTATAATAAAAGTTTCTTTTGAAAAAAAAGTGGGTATTTAGGAATAAGTTGAACGACCAAGGTGAAATAGTAAGAAACAAAGCTCGCTTAGTAGCTAAAGGATTTAGTCAAGTTGAGGGGTTAGACTATGATGAAACCTATGCCCCTGTAGCTAGACTTGAGTCAATTAGGATGCTACAAGCCTTTGCAGCCTATAAGGGATTCAAATTATACCAAATGGATGTCAAGAGTAGAGAAAACAAGATCAGAAGGCAGAGTATGAGATTCAGAGTGAGAAAGCAATCTTAGGATTTTGATTTCACCTTAATGTTAGTAAGCACTAGGGTCATGTTTTAACTCTTGTCCTCTGTGTTGATTTGTGTAGGTAGGTTATTCTAATTTATCCGATGTGAACTTTTAGAACTATATCGGTGTATCCCCCTTATTCGGCATCTATTTCTAAAGATACACAATTAGGGTTTGCAACTTAATAGGGGCCTTGTCACGAGATCCCGCTCTCTCTAATTGATTCTCTTCTTACTGTATGATATCACAATTGGGTTAATCCATTAGGTTCTATGACAACCTAGGGACCATCACGGGTGGTTGACTTGTACTTTTGTATCCCGACGCCCCCATGATACGATTCTCTACAGTTTGGAAGATAGAGTTCTCCAATTAGTTCATCCCCTTATCTTTGTATAATAGTGATTCTCGAGATTTTGGCATCGAGATCAAGTTAACACAGTAGAGTCAGAACAGTATTCAATCACTTTATGGAACAAGAATGCAAACATTCAATAAAACAAGAAAATTGTGTAGACATAACAAAAGGGCTACACCCTAATCTTAGAATCCAGAAATTATTCCCATAATAGCAGAGTTACAATCCATGAACATGTTTAAGGTTAAACAAATCCAACTCAAATTCAGGAAATTGAGAAAAGGGAAGAGAAAAGTTAGGAAGGTCGTCGAAATCTCCTTCTTGGTTACTCCCGATCTTCCCTTCATGTGTGGATGAGCTTAGAATGCCTCTAAATTCCTTCTTTCCACCGCCTTAGGGTCCTAGGACACCCCCTAAATCGAATCCCCAACCCATAAGAGGTGAATTCCCTTATAGTGTGTGTTAGTAATATGAGAGAGGTGTCCTAAGGCAATCGCCTTATGATTGTAATCATTTACTTTAATAAATGAATATTCACTATTTGAGTATACATGTCTGTATATTTGATTGAGATCTTAAACTCATTTACTGAATGTCCGCAATACAATTCACAGCATGAGAGAATTTGTGATGAATTCACAACTAGTGATTATCTCTACATGTGCAATTGTGAAGTATTGAAATTGTCCCTAGTCGATGAATTGATAAATACAGACACTATCAATTCTGTTGAGACTAGCATGGGTTATTCTCTAATCAGCTGATTCTCATTAGCTGGTGACATTGGGATGTCCGGAGATAAACATGAATGCTAGTTAAGGGAACTAGTTCATTGGAGTGACTGACTGTAAAACTTCATATGGTAGTCTACATAAAGGCATGTCAGTGAAGTTCTTACTGCAGCTTAAGTGTGATGATCCTTTGACTTGCGGTGTTCAAGTCATCTTGGTCATGGAGACTTATACTTTGACATCTTAAGCAAGCATCTCCAAGGAGGTGTGGACCCAGGATGGGTGGGTATAAGCCGAAGTGACCGAAGATGTTTGAACAACCTACAAAGGATTCACCACTCCTTGTGAGGAGATGTATACCCAAGGCCTATCGTCAGATTGTTACTCAAAGCCTCTGGCCAGAGCATCACATGTTCCGAGTATGAATCTCTTAGAAACATGAGAGTAATTAGAATCCGTTGGACGAGAAAGACATTACTTGGGCTAGGTGTGACGTAGTTAGCCTAGTGGGGACTGACACACATAGACCGTGTCCTGAATCAAGTGGGTATAAGATGGTGAAGGGAATGAGGCACGATTCATTAAAGCTGCTGAAGGGGTTCAGAATTATTTCTGAGGTCAACCGTTGATCTTTCGATTAATTGGGGGTCATGATGTACTACTAGGTGCCACTCATGATCGTTCTATAATTGGTTGATTATAGACGGAGAACATAAATCGAAAGCCTATTTAATCACACGCACTATGAGTAATCCGAGGGATTTAAAACGAGTTAAAAATTGGATTTTCCGATCAAGACAGATATGTCAAATCTGAATTTATCAGAGACGTATCGGAAGCTTATAATGGCTAAGTCTTTTGAAGGCTAATTGGACGAATTAAATGAGTTTAATTCGTAAGGTAACAGCATGGATTTGGTCGGCCTAAGAGGGTTCCAACCCTCTTTGGTTTGGCCGGCCACAATAAAAGGGAAACCAAATTGTTTGGTTTAAATTATAAAATAAATCGAGCGTGATTTGTTTTATAAAATTATGGATAAAGAAATTTATATAAAGAAATTTATAGAAATTTATTCTTTTTATGGAAATTAAAATGAACCATGGATTGGTTTATTTTATTTTATAAAATCAATTGTGAATTGATTTTTCCATGATATGAAAAATTTATATAACAAATTTCTTGTAAAATTTTATTCCATAATAAAAGGGGAGACATGGTTGTTTTTATTATAAATTAAGTTATAATAAAAACTTGGCATAACGGAATAATTCATAAAAAAATTTATAAGATAATTTCTTATGAAAAATTTATTCCGTTAAAAGGAGACTTGGCGATAAAGAGGCTACTATATAAAGGTGCAAAGGCAAGGCTTGGAAAAAAATTCAAGAGATCAAGGATTCTTGCCTAGCCTCTCTTCCTCTCCTTCTCTCCCTCTCCCTCCTCTAGTAGGCGCCAGCCCTAGAGGGCTCCCCTAGGGTTGTCGTGAGCCACCTCCACCAAGAAGGTGCCGAAGAAGAAGAAGAAGAAGCGGGTCGCGACTCCTTCCTTCCTCCCGGAATCTTGATTCCGTTTTTCGTTTGGTGGTTAGTTTTCCATCTCTCTCTCTTGATATTCTAGTCGTGCCTTTGGAGAATCTAGTAGTTCTTGTCTGCACAAAACTCGTGGCTTTACGAAGTCATCCCGAAGAGAACTCGGCGTGGACTCGAATAGAGGCGGAGCTTCCAAGGGACGCTATGGTTGGATCTCGTCCCTTTCTACGAGTTACGCGAGGTATTAAGTAAATTAGTTTACTTTCTACAAAATTTTAAATGTATGATCATGTCTCCACAACATAAGGTTGCATGCTAGATACGTGGTTAAAATAATTTGAGAAATTATTTATGCAAAATCTTCCACTGCACGTAATTAAATTTTAAAATTACGAACCCGTATCCATGTCAACATGCACCCGGTCGCAACAGTGTGTTGAGGCGGTTGCGAGCCACGGGCATGCTTCTGGGCACGGGCACCCGTGGTGCGCTCTGATCATGGCTACAACAAGGTTGGCACACCCGTGCCTCCGGGCACAGGCACCTATGGCAGACTCGGTGAGTCTGCCACACCCATGTCGTGGGGCATGGGTGCCCGTAACAAGGCATGGAATTCCTCCTCTTGATCTTTGTCTCCCCAATCTATTCTAAATCGCGTACCTATTATGTAATGACCCGGCCTGTCGACCTAACCCCTCGGCCCCTTAGGCGTCCAAATTCTATTTTTTGGCGGCCCAACAACCTGGCCCCTTTGGTCGTCGACCATCGTTACTCACAAGAACTTCCCACCCTTGGCCAGTGGATTTTTACCTTCCCCAGGATTTGAACTCTAGACTTCCAAGCTATGTACTAGAGTTTATGAATCCTAGTAGCCAAGTGAGCACGAGTTCAAATCCTAGGGAAGGCAAAAATCCACTGGCCAGGAGTGGGAAGTTCTTGTGAGTAACGATAGTCGACGGTCGACGACCAAAGGGGCTAGGTTGTTGGGCCGCCAAAAATGGAATTTGGCCGCCCAAGGGGCGGAGGGGTCGGGTCGTTACATATTATCCAAAATGTACAGTAGTATCCAAGTGTAAAAAAATTAGAAATGAAGAAGAACATATAATCATGATACTTCATATGCATGCAAGGTAGGTTAAAAATAGCATGAAACAATGATGAAAAAAAATTTATACTTTTTACACTTATCACTTGGTACAAGAGGAAAATTATAGCCGCCCGCAAAGTAGTTAAAAGGAGTTCGAGTCTAACTGGGGCAAGGGAATACCAAAGTACTTGGAGATCTCGAAGAAGAAAGTTGAGATAGGAAACCTAAGCCCACTCAATAGATGATGTCGAAAGAAAGTAATAAAGCTTAGAGGAGGATGATGGAGTCGGTCTAGAGTGGTTAGGATTACTATATGATAGTCGGTAGAAGTCTCAAATTATGATCGTACTTGATCTAAATCACCCTCGTTAAAATCCGACACCATGGATTCATACTAGGGTTTAGAGCCATGGGCATTGCTAGACAATAAACTTACGCCAAGAATCATGGGCGAAATCCAGACATTGCTAGAGAATGATGAAGGGAGAATGGACAAATGCGGTCATATTCTTCATGTTAGGATATATACTAAAAACCTAGCTTTTGTATGGACATCTACATTTTGAATGAGAATCACATGATCATTGTTTGTATATTTATATTGGTTATTTATGTGCATATTACCTGATATTTTACATTGTAGATAACATGGTGTGTGGTGTCACACAAAAGATAATGTTATTAGTCTCTTGTAGAGTATAAGTAAAGGCTCACAACCTAGATGGTTCTGGACAAACCATTGGTATGGTTGTAGTATAATTTGGTATTGATTTATCTTGACCATAGAATTACACTAGTACACTTTGTGTGTATTGAGCAGGACCGATATAGAGGTGATTCAATTTATACTGACTATATAATTGAATCAGACCATAGTTATTATGGAGTACATGCTCTTAATCCTGATATAATAACGGACGCATGTACTTAATATTTATTTCTTTTATTTACCAATGGGCGAGATTTAGTTATTAAATTGATAAGCCCGGTAAGTTGGGAAATAATATTATTTACATGGTGTATCATTGATTATAGAAGGAAATCGTGTCCTAGTAAGTCAGGTTGATGATGTCCCCTTGAGGAGCTCATAAAGCTCATCATGTTAAATCCTGCAGGTGGACTTAGTCCGACATGATGATAAGGTTGAGTGATACTACTTAAAGAGTTAGATATTAATTAATTAAATTATCAGTAATTTAATTAATTAATGGACATTCGAGATCTTAAACACGGGGAGTTTTTATACTCATAATAGGTGGAGCCTATATTTAAATATGGGAGTTGTTGAGGTAGATCAATGGTAATCCTATAGTGGAATGGATCATCATTATGTTGGGTTCTCCCGGCACAAAACAATAAAAATGCAGTGGAAACAAGAACCCACGAGCGATCCATGGAAAGAAAACTCGTACAAAGCTATCTATCTAATAGATTTATCTACTGTTTATACCTTTGAAGCGTGCCCTTCGGTTATCCCGCTCGTCCAAGATGCGCCGGATCTTTTGCACGTTCAAACGTCCATGCCTCTATTCGTATCCACACGGACACAATCTCTCAACTTCGGGAGAACTACCTTAGTTGTGCTAGCAACTTGAGGTAGCTCGAAAACACCAAGAACCTTACAGTAAGGTTTCGGCCAAGAGTGGATGAGGGGAAGAAGAGAGGAAGGGAAGAAGGAAGCACACCTCGTTCTCATTCAAAATGACTTGACCCCTTTTATATTCATCCCATAAATACCAAGAGTCATTTGTGTAGGGTTTTTCGGGCCGCGAAAACCACTTTTTCGCGTCGCGGAAACCCCGAAAGCCCCAATAGAAAGGATCCGAGCGAAGAAAACCATTTCAAAATTTTACGAGTGCTCGTTTACATGCTTCAAAACCGATCTACAACCTAGATCTATTAGAGAAGAGAAAACTACCTTCGATGCGTGCCCCGCAATTCCCGCTCGCTCCTCGGTTGGTGTCGGATCTCAAGGATGCAAAGTAGCAACCCTCTAGAAGTATCCACACAAGCAAGAGAGTGGAGAGGAGAGCCCAAAAGTGTGCTAGCACTACTTGGGGTCTCGGCAAGATGAAAGGAGAGGGAGAGCAAAAACCAAACAAAACCAAGTGAGGAGAAGAATAAATCACACACACACACAAAAAAACTCCTTTTTGTGTGTTTAAGTGGCCGGCCACCACCTTGGGTAACTGATAAGCACCATTTTATTGATTATTTTAATTGCTAAAATCCATGTTTGATCCATGTTTTTATTGCTTAATTATGATTTTACCCTAGGTTTTGGAACTTTATCTTATTTTGGACTTAATTGCAAAATTACATAATTTTTTGGATTATTTGGCCACTAATTTTCTGATATATTTTTGTAGGCATGAAAGGATCCTGGACCTAGGGCATACTGGGTCAAACTTGAGTCGGATGTGAACCGGATCGAATTATCAAGCTTACAATTAATCCGGGTCGTCCGATTCAAGAGCGGTTAGATCTGAGCCATCCGGGACGATCTGAAGCAATTCGAGCTAGGGTTAGGGTTGATCAAGCTCTATGATCAAGATCTGAAGGTTTCATCCCAATCAGAGCTAAATCAACCGTTGGATCAAGCAAGGAGGGCTCTAGAGTGTCCATTCACAGATAGAGTTGATCTGGACCATCCGTTGCATATCTGGAGGATCCGAGCTACCATGAGGCAGATCCTGGCCCCAGATCATCATCATAAAAGTTTGGCTCCAATCAGAGCAAGATCAGCCGTTGGATCTCCTCCGATCAATCTGGGTCGTCCGTTGATAACTATTTAATCAAATTTCCAGCTCCTTTCTCAGCGTCGCGTCTCCGCCGCTACAGTCGTTTCTTCTTCGTTTTCTAGCCAATTTCTTCGTCAAGGAGGCGCGATCCCTCAATTCCATCATCAACGCAAGAGTTAGGTCAGTGAAGAGAGCTCTTAGTGAGGTTTCCGTATAACGCCCCAAAATTCCCATTTTTAGTTTTTAAAGTCCTTAGAATTATTTAAAAATGGTTTAGAAATATTCTAGATATTTTTAGGAATTTTTAGAATATTTTTATGGAATTTTCCGAGTCCGTTTAGTATTTTTAAAAAAAGAAAAACATTTAAGGGCAGCAGGGGGTTCGAACCCGCGACCACCGGAGAGCAGGCGCGCGCACGACCAGCTAGGCTGGTCAGTTTTGTTGGAATAAACTGGGCGAAACAATAGATAAGGTATAGTTAGGTAAATTCGCCCCATAAGTATAAATAGATAGTTAAAGAGAGAAATTTTATTTTCTCTCAACCTAAACCCTTTCTCCCCCTCGCCCAACACCTTGCGCCGACTCCTTTCCCCTCTCCTCTCTTGGGCGACACCACACCAAGGCCTAGAGGGCCGGCCAAGGCTCTCCTCCAAGAGATTTTCCTATATTCGGAATCCCCGCGACGAGAGGAACGCATAGGCGCGAAGAAATCTCCGAGATCTCAATTTTCTTCCGAGCCTAGACGTCAATCTTGGTTGTAAGTCCAAGATATCAAGGTAAGTACTGCTCACCTGCAGTAAGAGGCGGTTTTTCCGCGAGAATTTCCTTTAAAAGTTTTTAAAAGAGATATTTCCTTTTGTTTGAGTTTTTGTGCATGTGATCTTAGTTCATTATATGCTTATATATGTTGATTAATACCCTATGTGAGTTTAGGGTCCAAGAAAAGCTATGAGAAAAGAAAAGAAAAGATAAAGATAAGAAAAGAAAAGGCCAAGGCCTTAAGAAATCCCCAAAAGTCAAGACTTAGGGATTTTAGCACGCAAGGTGCTCCAGAAAATGCCAAGGCATTTACAGATAAGAAAGAAAAGAAAGAAAAGCTATTTTATTTTATAAGGCCAGTACCCGGCGTCCAAGGGCGTCGTTAAAGAAATCCAGGTGTCCAATTCCAAGGTCTTGGCCCTGGTAGACCAAGGTCTGCTCTATTAGGATTGGTGGCTCGCTACCCCAACCTTTTAGGGAACGCGCACATGAGATGGTACTTACGTCTTCAGTGGATCCAAGTGATTATTATTTTCAAGTATATGCTTTAGCAAAGTTTTCTAAAGTTTAAGAAAGTTTTCAAAAAGTTAAAGAATAGCTAAAGTTTCAAGTTGAGCCAAGAAAAGTAAATTGAGATTTATTATTGCTTGAGTATGCATGTTTTGAGTTATACATGTTCTTAGTTTTCTTTCGAGCATATCAGCATCTCATATGATTTTCATATTGTTCTAGAAGCATGTTTGCACATTTCGAGATTTTGTGAGCTAGATAGTACTTACTAAGCTTTTTGCTTACGAGTTGCATTTCCTCTTATTGCAGATAAAGGTAAAGGCAAGCAATTCTGAAGGAAGACGACGAGGCGGTGCTGAGTAAAGTGTGTGTGGTGGCTGATTATGGAGAGATCTTTGGTACAAGACAATTTAGTTATTTAATTCACAATGTTATAGTTCATTTGAATTTCAAGTTCTTGTTTTATGGAGTTTAGCGAACATTTAAGTTTTGGATAGTTTTACATACTCAATTTCCTAGAGTAAAGATTCCATGTCATTTCTTTTAGCCTATATATTCTCATGATTGCATCGGATAAGTAGAATTGTGAGTAGTTGGAGATATTGATACTTTGTTAGAGAAATAGATGCATGTGCCAAGATAGTATCAATTTCTTCTTTGAATTAAGTTTCATTGCTTAAATATGTTTAGAAAAGTTGCATTCACATTTCATAATGCTTTAGCAAGGTCATAGAACATGTATTTGGTGTTATGGATGTATAGAAGTCAAGATTGGTACAAACTTTAGTGTTAAAGTTCATATAACTTGAATAGTTTATTTTCTTCCGCAAAAGTCCAAATTTCAAGTTTATGGATTCGTTTTGATTGGCTAAACTCATTTGAAAACTGTCATAGAGTGTAGAAATGGTGTCATGATTCCATATGGCTCGAAATTATAGGTTTGGAGGAGCTGTGAAGCAACTGCCGAAACCTGAGTTTTCTGAATTCAGGCCTACCAGTCGACTGATGCAGTATCAGTCGACTGATACCCGATTGTGGTGTTGGGCGAGGCAAGCTTCAAAGTGTACCATTTGCGAGCTTTTGAGATAGAAAGTGTGATATGTTATTATGCATGATTGCTTAAGTTAGAATATAATTGTTAGATGAATTTAAAAGTTTAAAAAAAAAGATTTCCGCATTTTTAGTCATGTATCAAAAGGTGAGAAGTAGAGAGAAGTAACGATCCGTCTGAAGCAGAGAAGGCGGGTCGCTACATTCCGATTGATTTTCTGTTCAATAGCAAGCTACGCGAGGTCTCGGCAGAATTGCTATCCGATTCAGCGAACTCAGCTGTGCTCCACTTCCACTGCATCCGAGCTGACCAGAGGGGTTCCCTGGAAGGTTTCGGACACTCCCTAATTCCAATCGCGAGCCACAACAGCGAGTTTGATGAAATTGGAAGCTGATTTCAGTTTGGGCAGTGATTTGATCAGATTCGGTAGCAGAGGCGATTCTCACTGATTTGCGGAGCTTGCGGGTCCGAGGTTCTCCCTTGATTGACGACCAAGGAGCTCTTGAGTTGAGGAATGGTTGAGGAGTAGCTTAGGTCCTTAATTTCCAAGTTTTGTAGCTGTAAATTTCGTTTCTGCACTTGGTTTCATTACTGAATTGGTTTCAGATTGGTTAATTTCGTTTCCTACTTGTTTCTGCTTAAATTAGGTCTCAATCTTCAAGTTCAGTAGTTAATGAGTTTGTTTAGTGCAAAATCTCTTTAAATTCAGTTTTATTTTCGGTTTTCCAGCTCGTGTATCAGATCCCCTGTTTTCTGCAGCTGCGTATCAGCAGTTTCTGAAATTTTCAGATTAGTTAAGTAGCTTTTAGATGTGTTTCTGCTGTAGTTTGTTTTAATTCTTCAGTCTAATTAGTTTAGTTACTTGTTAATGAGTAGTTACAGTTCATTTTAACTTCTTTTATGCTTTACTGTTGCGTATCAATCTTCTTTTTCTTGCGTGCCAAAGTTCATTTCTGATTTTCTGATAACCTGCTGCGTATCATTAGTTCTTTTCTAACTTGATTCTGAGCACTAAGTTTCTTCTGAACTTACATTGCAACCTGCTCTAATTACACTGCATTTGATATCAATTGATGCGTATCTATTTGCATCATTCACATAAGCCCTTTTCTTTCCTGCGTTCCAGTTTTACAGTCAGCAAGGTCTGTATCGATTCTGCATTTTTCCAGCTCGTATCTGCAATTTTCATTACAGCTCATCAAGAGTTTTTCTGGTTAGAGAACTATTGCATCAGATTTCAACTGGGTCTAATCATTTCTGCATTTCTGCTGTTGAATTTCTGCATTTGAGTTGTAGTTGCAAGTCTGCATTTCTGCTCAGCAATGTTGTGTACCAACTTTCAGTTTGGAATTTCAGATGTTTGTATTAGTGAGCTTAGTTCTTCTGAGTCAAATTTAAACACTAGCTTGGAGCACTTAGTTTCAGCTTGTGTTACCTGATCCGAAATTGAATTGTTTCTACAGCCCTGCACTTGAATTCTACATTCAAACCTTGACTGAATTTCTGCTTTCAATCTGCCCTGTGTTGATTCAATTACTTAGTATTTGGAATGAAATTGATATAGAACTTGTCATTATGTTTGACTTTCCAAATCTGAAAGCTACTTTGGTTTGATTGAGTTATAATTGGTTGAGTCTTCCATTGCATTTATCTAGCTCAAGTTTGCTTCATTCAGTTTATTCCTTTTCATAGCTTTTTCATTTCCAAGTGAAACGAACCAAAATCCATTTACTTGTTTGAAACCCAAAAACGACACCTAAATACAAGCGCAAATCAAACAAATCTCAACTAGTCCCTGAGAAAAATACGACCTGTGGCCCCTATATTACATTTTCATACTTTTGAGGTGTAAAAGGGTTTCATTTCATTCATATCATTTTAAATTTGATGAGCCCATACATTTCGTGACAACTTTAATTAGTATATTTTGGGCTCTGTCAAATTTTTGGCGTCGTTGCCGGGGAACGAACCCGGGTCACCCGCGTGACAGGCGGGAATACTCACCACTATGCTAGGAGTTGAAGCAGAATTGAGTTGAGGATGATATCTGAAAGGAATAGAGAACAGAAGGTCTGAAATCAGCTGTTCCCAATTCGAAAGAAGCTGAGAAAGATGATCCATTTGATACTACTGCTGTAAAGAAATTAGATGTTTGAAGGCTGAGCACAAACTGAGAGCAAGAAAAAGATGAAATCAGCAATACCTTTTTGTGCAGTTGGTATCAAATGAGCTGGATTTAAATTGTTAAGGCTGTAAATTCTGCAAGAAGACTGATTAAGAGGACTGAAGAAATCTGAACAGCCTGAAAAGATTGCCACCAAGTCTGAATTGAAGGTTGTGAAGCTGATCAGAAGCTGATAAGAAGCTGAACAAAGCTGGAATCTGAAGACAAGTTGAAGAAAAGCTGAATTGAATCTGTCACAATCTGATGAAGCTTAAGGTCTGAATTGAGCTGAGACACAGATCAGTAACTTAAACTAAAGATGAACAGAGCTGAATTGAAACAGAAGAAAAGAAGCTGAAAACAATGAAATGCAGCAAGGGAAAGCTTGTAAATTGCCAAGTGCTGAGTTGAAGCTAAATTGAAGGCTGAAAAATTGATATAGAAGCTGCACACAAGCTGGACAGATCTGAAAACAACAAAAAAAATCTGTGCCGAAATCAGCAGTGAAGTGAAGCTGTGAAGAATCTGAAATCTGGGCAGATTTGAAATCAATGAATCTTGGATCAAAAATTGCATTGGATTGTGAAGGAAATCGGATGAAATCAGAGTAGGAAAGGGAAATCTGTGCATGGCTGAGGTTGGAATCCAATTTACTGATATGGAATAGAATGGAAATAAATGGCAGCACCCGTATATGAAAGATAAAGCAAAATAAAACAGAACCCAATGATGTGTCAAAAAGCATACAAGCAAAAATCAAACAAATCAACTAGTTGCTTCCCCGGCAACGGCGCCAAAAATTTGACGGACCCAAACTAAGTGTCACGAATGTGGGTCCCAAATTTAAATGTGAATGAATAACTGGAAACCCTTTTTACACTCAAAAGTATGGAAATGTAATATAGGGGCCACAGGTCGTATTTTTCTCGGGGCTAGTTGTCGTGTTTGATTCGAACTTGTATTTGTGTCGTTTATGAGTTTTTGGGTTTCACACAAGAAATTGGGTTTTGGGTTCAAATAGAAACGGAATCGCAATAAAATGGAAGTCGAAATGGAGGAAACCAAACTAATGAACCAAACAATGTGATGGCAAGTAAGGACTCAACCAATGGAAACAGAATCACTAAAGTGGCTAAATCGAAATTGAAAGGGATACAATGGAGATTGAATGCAGCCTTTATGCTAAACAAATGAATAAGTGCAGTGAATTCAGATTTTGGAAACAAACAAGCTTAACCCAATGAATAGCATGCGAAATTCATAAATCACACAAGCAATTCAACTCAAACAAACTATAATTATTTTGGAGCCAACCAATGCACACAGAATTCAGAAATCAAGGTCTATACTTATTGATTTCAAAACTCAATCATCACTAGAAAGGCAGGTGAGTTCCTGATGACAAACAGTGCCAAATCAGCTTGGTATGCGAAAGGAAAACTCTAGTGCCAAATTGAAATCCTTTGTGCCAAAACCGATTCTAACAATTCAGAAATGCAATGACTGCAAAAGGGATTGATTTCTAGCTCAAAAGTACATTGTAATTTCACTCAACTTGATACAAAACCATGCCGAGACTCATTTCACTGTAATTTCACTCACCAATCTGCAGAATTGCTGAAACAAAACTGCAGATTTCTCATAACATGTAATGAGCAGATTTTTGCAGCTACAAACTTATTGCAAATCAACCAGCAGCTGAAATGACACAATTAGATGTGAAACAACAAAGCCAATACAGACTTCTCAAGCAATTCGAAATGCAGAAGCTGTAGTTGGATTCACAGAATTGAAAACTGACTGAAGGCAGAAGTCAGAACAGGAATTGCAAGATTGGAAACCGAATGGGAAACTAAACCAAACTAAGCAACTGAGATCGAAATTACCAAACTAATGTAAGAAACAATTCAACAACAAACTAGCTAACTGATACGAAAATTACAAGATTAAAGAGGCTGATACGCAGAGTTAAAATGAAACATGAAAATTCTGATATGCAGCTACGGAATTGGCACGCAAGCTAAAAGCAGAAATTGAGATGAAATTTGATCTATTTGTCCACTAAGCAAATTGTTAAACTACTTAGCTCTAAGAATTACAGCCCTAATGAAACCAAACAACTCAATTTACCACTAAGACAGCAGAAACAAACAATGCAGAATTCGACTAAACTGAAAGCTAGAGCTAAAACAGGAATTAAACTAAGGAAATCTACTCCTCAATTCCTTCTTCAGCTCAGGTACTCCTTGGTTGTCAAGCAAGGGAGAGCATCGGACCCGCAAACTCAGCAAATTGTGCAGAAAATGCCATCTGCGATTGATTCAAGTTCAGATTGCTTCATTTCTGAAATTTCCACTCGGAGTCTTCATTTCGGCTATGTTGGTGTGCGAAGATGAATGGATGATGATCTAAACTCTCTAGGGAACCCCTCTAGATAGCTCAGTTGGAATGAAATCGATCACAGTCGATCCAAAGATGCCAAGTAACCAGAACTGCGGAAACCTCTCAGCAGCACTGCATATTGAGCAAATCTGATCCGGAAACTCCACTGATGGCTTCCTCGACGACCTAGCACCAGCTCTGAATCAAGAATCGAGTGATCACGCCTTCGGATGAAGAGAAAAGCTCAAGAACACGAAGAACACACGGAGGGAGAACACTGTAGCGGCGAAGACGCGATAGGGAAGAGCTGCGGCCAAAATTTCCTTAAGTAATTAAGCATGGACGGTCCAGATTGATTTGCTTCAATCCAACGGCTGATCTTGGTCTGATTGGAGCCAAACTTTTATGATGATGATCTAGGGTCAGGATCTGTCTTGTGGTAGCTTGGATCCTCCAGATATGCAACGGATGGTCCAGATCAACTCTATCTGTGAATGGACGCTCTAGAGCCCTCCTTGCTTGATCCAACGGTTGATTTAACTCTGATTGGGATGAAACCTTCAGATCTTGATCATAGAGCTTGATCAACCCTAACCCTAGCTCGGATTGCTTCAGATCGCCCCGGATGGCTCAGATCTAACCGCTCTTGAATCGGACGGCCCGGATTAATTGTAAGCTTGATAATTCGATCCGGTTCACATCCGACTCAAGTTTGACCCAGTATGCCCTAGGTCCAGGATCCTTTCATGCCTACAAAAATATATCAGAAAATTAATGGCCAAATAATCCAAAAAATTGTATAATTTTGCAATTAAGTCCAAAATAAGAAAAAGTTCCAAAACCTAGGGTAAAATCATAATTAAGCAATAAAAACATGGATCAAACATGGATTTTAGCAATTAAAATAATCAATAAAATGGTGCTTATCAACTATACTACTTGGGGTCTCGGCAAGATGAAAGGAGAGGGAGAGCAAAAACCAAACAAAACCAAGTGAGGAGAAGAATAAATCACACACACACACAAAAAAACTCCTTTTTGTGTGTTTAAGTGGCCTAACCCCCTATTTGAATTCAAAATTCAAATGGGGAGGTTACTTAGCCTTGATGATGATGTCAAGTCATCACTTGGTCAAGTCAAGGTGATGTGGCTTGAGTCAAGTCAAACTTGCCTCTTATGGACTTTCCATATTTAGCCAAAGTCAAACTTTGACTTCATTATTCTCCCATGATTAGATTCATCCAACACTTGGATCAAACTTGAGTCCAACTCAAGTTGTCTAATTTGAGTCAAGTCAAACTTGCCTTTTATGGACTTTCCATATTTAGCCAAAGTCAAACTTTGACTTTATTACTCTCGGTCCATCATATGGACTTATTCTCCATCTATTGCTCTATGTGTGTGACCGTATAGGTTCTTGTAACGTTGGCAATGCCCTTAAACCTATTTAAGGACATAAGCAATGAGAGGTATCTAGCAACACATCATTGCTACCCAAGTTACAAGAATGTCGAGATCCAACATCACCATTGTGACTAATAATTGTGACCATCACAATATGTGACAACGTCCTTCTATCCTCGATATCTAGATTGATCTTTCATGAGGCATAGACCGTGTCATCCTCAAATCAATCTATATATCTTGATCTCCAAGTAGACTCACTATAATCAAATAAGCTCAATATCTAATATTGCCTTATTTGGGCATGGCCATGCACTTAGTGGTCTTACTCTATCAAGAACGAAGATATCACTCCCGTCATATAGGAGGGATAGATCCCATCTACGTTACTCATATCCCTCCGCATAATTTGTTACAAACCCAGTAATCGCCTTTATACTCCACCCAGTTACGGGTGACGTTTGACGAAGCCAAAGTACGTAACTCCTTATGTAGGGAACTATGGTAACTTCAGGTCTAGGACTATAGTCATACTAATAGTCACATGAGAAAGTATATGACACTCATATAACGATCCATGATACTTTCTCATGGCGAGCCATTCAGTATACATTCTCTAATGTATACCCATGTGTCAACTTGATATCTCATATCCATGACTTGTGAGATCAAGTCATCATGTTGACCTACATGCTAGTCTCTATGCATTAACATTGTCCTTGAATGTTAATACTTGACTAGGAATAATTAAGAGTAGTGTTCTCTATATCATCTCACTATCGATTCAACTAATCGATTGATATAGATAAGAACCTTCTACTCAAGGACGTTATTATACTAAGTTATTTGGCACCAATACACATAAGTACAATAACCATAAGAAATGCCTTTATATATAAGAAATATATATACAAGAATATGATACAATGAGTCCAAAAAGTAATCATCATATGATTGGCTCTAGGGCTCTCACTAACAATCTCCCACTAGCTCTAGTGCCAATCGCTGTAGTATCTAATACCCAATGACCTAGTGTGACCATCATGCTTCATCTGTGCCAAAGCCTTGGTCAAGGGATCTACGACGTTAGCCTCTGTGGGTACTCTGCAAATCTTCACATCTCCTCGATCGATGATCTCTCGAATGAGATGGAATCGCCGTAGTATGTGTTTGGTCCGCTGGTGTGAGCGAGGTTCCTTAGCCTGCGCAATAGCTCCATTGTTGTCACAATAGAGCTCTACGGGATCAGATATGCTAGGAACCACCCCAAGCTCAGTGATGAACTTGCGGATCCAAACTACCTCCTTTGCTGCCTCTGATGCAGCAATATACTCAGCTTCTGTTGTAGAATCTGCAACTGTGTCCTGCTTCGAACTCTTCCAGCTCACAGCTCCGCCATTCAAGCAAAACATGAACCCTGACTGCGATCTGTAATCATCCTGGTGGGTTTGGAAGCTGGCATCAGTGTAACCCTTTACAACTAGATGCTCATCGCCTCCAAATATCAAAAAATATTCCTTAGTCCTTCTCAAGTACTTAAGGATATTCTTGGCCACTATCCAGTGACGTTCACCTGGATCTGACTGGTACCTGCTCGTCATGCTCAAGGCATACGAGACATCAGGACGAGTACATAACATGGCGTACATGATAGATCTTATGGCAGAAGAATAAGGGATCTTATTCATGCGGTCTCTCTCCTCTCTAGAAGAGGGACTCTGAGTCTTCGAAAGACTCACACCATGTGACA
>JAGFNQ010001543.1:0-136407 GCA_024364735.1 Boesenbergia rotunda
TTAGAGCCTGTGGTATTGGATACCGTAGCGATTGGCATTAGGCCAAGTGGGAGTTTGTTAGTGATATGAGAGAAGTGTCCTAAGGCAATCGCCTTATGATTGTAAACATTTATTTTAATAAATGAAAATTCACTATTTGAGTATACATGTTTGTGTATTTGATTGGGATCATATGCTCATCTACTGAATGTCCACAATACAATTCACAGCATAAGAGAATTTGTGATGAGATCACAACTAGTGATTATCTCTACATGTGCAATTGTGAAGTATTGAAAATATCCCTAGTCGATGAATTGATAAAAACGGACACTATCAATTCTGTTGAGACTAGCATGGGTTATTCTCTAATCAGCTGATTCTCACTGGCTGGTGACATTGGGATGTCCGGAGATAAACATGGATGCTAGTTAAGGGAACTAGTTCATTGGAGTGACTAGCTGTAAAACTTCATATGGTAATCTATATAGATATGTCAGTGAAGTTCTTACTGCAGCTTAAGTGCGATGTTCCTTTGACTTGCGGTGTTCAAGTCATCTTGGTCATGGAGACTTATACTTTAACATCTTAAGCAAGCATCTCCAAGGAGGTGTGGACCCAGGATGATTGGGTATAAGCCGAAGTGCCCGAAGATGTTTGAACAGCCTACAAAGGATTCACCACTCCTTGCGAGGAGATGTATACCCAGGCCTATCGTCGGATTATTACTCAAAGCCTCTGGCCAGAGCATGTCATGTTTAGAGTATGAGTCTCTTAAATACATGAGAGTAATTAGAAATCCAAAGGACGAGAAAGACACTACTTGGGCTAGGTGTGACGTAGTCAGCCTAGTGGAGACTGACACACACAGACCATGTCCTGAACCAAGTGGGTATAAGATGGAGAAGGGAATGGGGCACGATTCATAAGAGCTGCTGAAGGGTTTCAGAAATATTTCTGAGGTCAATCGTTGATCTTTCGATTAATTGGGGGTCATGATGTACTACTAGGTGCCACTCATGATCGTTCTATAATTAGTTGATTATAGACGACCAACATAAATCGAAAGCCTATTTAGTCACACGCACTACGAGTAATCCAAGGGATTTAAAATGAGTTGAAAATTGAATTTTCCAATCAAGAGAAATAAGTCGAATCTGAAGTAATCAGAGGCGCAATGGAAACTTATAATGGCTAAGTCTTTTGAAGGCTTATTGGGCGAATTAAATGAGTTTAATTCGCGAGGGATTGGGCTTGAAGTGGCCGGCCAAAGAGGGTGCCCACCCTCTTTGGTTTGGCCGGCCACAATAAAACAGAAAACCAATTTATTTGGTTTAAATTACAAAATAAATCAAGCGCGATTTGTTTTATAAAATTATGGATAAATAAATTTATATAAAGAAATTTATGTAAAGAAATTTATATAAATAAATTTATTTTCATGGAGATTAAAATAAACTTTAAATGGTTTATTTTATTTTATAAAATCAATTGTGAATTGATTTTTTCATGATAAGAAAAATTTATATAATAAATTTCTTGTAAAAATTTATTCCATAATAAATTGGGAGATGTGTTTGTTTTATTATAAATTTAGTTATAATAAAACTTGGCATAACAGAATAATTCATAAGAAAATTTATAAGATAAATTTCTTATGTAAATTTATTCCGTTAAAAGGGAGACTTGGCAATGGAGAGGCTACTATATAAAGGAACCAAAGGCAAGCCTTGAATTCCAATTAATCAAGAGATTAACTCTCTCCCTCTCTCTCTCTAACTCTCTCTCTCTCTCTAGGGCCGGTGCCCTTTCTCTCTCTAGGGCCGGCTCTCTCTCCTCCCCTAGGGCCGGCACAAGCAGCTAGGGTGCCCGTGAGTTTCCTCCACCAAGTTCGTGCCGAAGAAGAAGAAGAAGCGGATCGCGACTCCTTCCTTCCTTTCCCGGAATTTTGATTCCGTTACTTGGTGGTTAGTTTCCATCCTTCTCTCTTGATTTTCTAGTTGTGTCTTTGGAGAATCTAGTAGTTCTCGTCGACACAAAACTCGTGGCTTTGCGAAGTCATCCCGAAGAGAACTCGGCGTGGGCGCGAATAGAGGCGGAGCTTCCAAGGGACGCTACGGTTGGATCTCGTCCCTTTCTTCGAGTTACGCGAGGTACAAAGTAAATTAGTTTACTTTTCCGCAAAGTTTTAATTTATGATCTTGTCCACACATCATAAGGTTGCATGCTAGATACGTGGTTAAAATAATTTGAGAAATTATTTTATGCTAATTCTTCCGCTGCACGTAAAAATTTAAAATTTTACGAACCCGTATCCTTGTCAACATGCACCCGGTCCCAACACAATCATACAACACTCGTACCCTCACGACTCGACTGACTCCTCATCAGCAGCCTCGACTATTTCCTTCGCGCCCTCTTCATCTTCGGCTTCCGTCCCTCGGATACACGCAAGCTTCCAGCTTGCCTCCATGCCATCCTTCACGCATGCCTTGAAGTCCGCACCCCTCAGCTCATCGTCCCTTCTCTCCAAGGTCCCTCGGGTGCCCACAAGCCTCCAGCTTCTCTCCATGCCACGCTTCACCGTACCGAGGCCGTCTAGCCAAGTCAATATGTGTAAACCTGCACAACCTGGACACTCAACATACACATATTAGAACACAAGGGAAACCTAACTTAAACCCTTTGCCCAAACATCAAAACACTTGGTCACTCCGGACCACATATTGCCTCAACATAGGATATGTTTGGATTTAGGGGAGTCCAACACATGTGCTGAAAGGAGATACTAATAAGTTGGAATCTCGTACAGAAGTGCTTCTGTTCGTAGGCTATCCTAGAGGGGCGAATGGTGGTTTGTTCTATAGTCCTATGGATCAGAAGGTAATCGTTAGCACGAATGCCAGATTCTTAGAAGAAGGCTATGTGATGAACCACAAGCCCAAGAGTAGACTAGTTCTTGAAGAATTAAGAGGGGACGTTCCGACCTTAGTATTAACTGTACAAGAGGATACACCACAAGTCACTGCACCGCGTGTCATAGAAGATACACAAGTGGCACCTCGTCGTAGTGGGAGGGTTGTTAGACAACCTGAAAGGTTCATGATTTTGGGAGAGTCTTCGGACTTGGTCCCTGGTGAACATGAATCGGATCCTTGGACCTATGACGAGGCCCTCCAAGATAACGATGCAGATTCTTGGCAAAGGGCAATGAATTCTGAGATAGAATCTATAGATTCTAATCATGTCTGGGAGCTAGTAGAACCACCTAATGTTGTAAAAGTCATTGGATGCAAGTGAATCTATAAGAGAAAGAGAGGATCAGACAGGAAGGTTGAGACCTTCAAAGTGTAGGTATGGCTTGGCAGTTTCCAAGATAACCACGTGGTCGTATCTGAGAGAACTCTCTATGGCTGCGGATTAAAATTTTAATCCGAATAGAGACCCATACCTCTAACAACTGACTCATCGTCGTGTTAATTAATCCAAGCTACAACCTAGCCGAAACCGATGTTAAGGCCTTGTAACTTTCCGGATTAATTAACCACAGAAAAGACGACGATTTAGATCGCTGGTTTTTGTGTTTATCTTTGGGGTCCAGTTAGTAAATTATTAACTATGATATCAAATCAAAATAATAAACTAACATGCATGAAATGACAAAGCAAAGTGGCACAAAAAAACCATAACATAAAAAAAACTGAGCCCGGGAGAATTATACCTCGCCGTTTACCTCGCAGTCTTCAATCTTATAACCCTCCCCTCTTGGACGTCGTGTGGGCGACGATCTACCAAGTCGTGGAGTCACCAAGGCCCTTGAATCAATCTCTCCTCTCCAAGCTTCCTCCCACCAACACAAACCCTAGACACCTAGGGTTTCTTGCGCTGGCAACCACCCTTTATACCTCCTCTTTTGCGCCGCCGGCAGCTGCCCCTATCCAAAGGACTCTGACCACAAAAGAGCTGAGGGATAGGAGGATTGGATGATGAAGAGGATGGAAGAAGAAGCCGACTCAAAAGTCCTTCTTCTTCCTTACCAACCTGCAACCTTCTTCTCCACCTATCCAAGCTTGCCGACGCCAAACAAGGTCAAGAACCTTGCTTTCGGACGCCAACGTCTTCCTCTCCTGGCTGAAAACTGTTCCTTGCCTCAAGGACACTTCAACCACCTGAGAAGAAGTGATGGAATAGGAGAAAGAAGGTGAAAACCAAATATGAATCACACCTCCTTGTGCTTCTTGTTGCGGCGACAAAACACCACCGATAGGTGGTGTTTCACCTTTGTTCCGCCGGTTCCAGCAATCCCAAGGGTTGCTCCGGCCAAAGGAGAGAGGCTAGGGAGAAGAAAACGAAGGAGACGATGGAAGGGCCTTCTCCTTCTTCTTGTTTCTTCCCGCCGGCTTCAATGGAGTTGTCGCAACCTCTTAGAGAGAAGGAGAGAAAGGGTTTTGGGTTTTATATAGGGGATTAATTATGATTAATTGGAAAAATTTCCAATCAATTATGGATTGATTCCAAAATTTTATATATAGAATAATTCCTTAATTAATCCAAGATTAATTCCTTTAATTATTCCATGATTAATTCCTTAATTAATCCGAGATCAATAACTTAATTAATCCCAAATTAATTCCTTAATTAATCGGCCTTGCATGACTTTTATGGGGCTTTATTGGGCTAAGATAGGGACCATGAGGAGGAGTTGGTTCTTGGCCCGCTAATGGATGAAAAACCCGATCCATTAATGGAGATCCATTCCACTAAAGGATCCCATTGTACTTCCTCACCAACCCCCACATTTTCATATGGGTTCCACCTATTACGAGCCGTCCATCTCTTCGTGTTTAAGATATCGTATGCCCGATAATTAATTTAATTTACTAATAATTAATTAATTATCTTCTTGATCCTTGATTAGTACCACTCAACCTTTTTGACATGCCGGACCATGGTCCACTTGCAAGATTTGACATGACGATCCTTTTGAGCTCACCAATGGGGCATCATCACTCTGACTCACCAGGACACGGATCCCATCAATAATCAATGGTACATCATATTATTAATATTATTTTCCAACTTATCGGGCCTATCGATCTAACAGAATAGATTTCGCCCATTAGTAAATCAAAGATATAATAATTAATAATATATGCCCATCATTATTTCAGGATTAAGAGATCGTACTCCATAATATTATCTGAGGTCTAATCCAATTTACTAAGTCAGTACAAAAATTGGATGACCTCTCTTTTGGTCCTACTCAATGTACACAAAATACACTAGTGTAATCCTATGGTTAAGATAAATCACACCTAATTACACTACAACCATCCCGATGGTTTATCCAACTCCATCTCGGTTGTGAGCCTCTTTCTTATGCTTCGATAAGGAACCTAATAACATGATCTGCTGTGTGACACCACGCACCATGTTATCTACAATGCCAAGCATCAGACGTTTAGTGCACATACTAATATAAACATGCATTGTGTGATTTTCTGATTCTTTTTAAAATGTAGATGTATCCTAACCAAAAGGCAAGACTTTTAGTATACATCCTAACACAAAGCTAGGCTTGTTGCGAAAGGGTATACTCAGAAAGAGGGTATCGATTATGAAGAGACCTTTTCGCCGGTAGCCATGCTTAAGTCTATCCGGATTCTCTTATCTATTGCCGCTCATATGGACTATGAGGTATGACAGATGGACGTCAAGACAACTTTCCTTAATGAAAGTCTTGAGGAGACCATCTGTTGGGATCTCCCGGCCCAAAACAATACAAACGCAGCGGGAACAAGAACCCACGAGCGATCCATGCGAAAGAAAACTCGTACAAAGTTATCTATCTAATAGATTTATCTACTGTTTATACCTTTGAAGTGTGCCCTTCGGTTATCCCGCTCGTCCAAGATGTGCCGGATCTCTTGCACGTTCAAACGTCCGTGATTCTATTCGTATCTACACGGACACAATCTCTCAACTTCGGGAGAACTACCTTAGTTGTGCTAGCAACTTGAGGTAGCTCGAAAACACTAAGAACCTTACAGTAAGGTTTCAGCCAAGAGTGGAGGAGAGGAAGAAGAGAGGAAGGGAAGGGGAAAAGCTAAGGCAAGAAGAAGACCTCGTCCAAAGTCACAAGGTCCCCCTTTTATAATCATCCCATGAATATGAAGAGGTTTGTGTCTCTTTGGCTTCCCAATAAAGAGCACATCTTTTTATGTGGCTCTTTATCATTTCCCATGCAAGAAAAGAATCTTTTCATCCAATGAAGAGAGACTTTTCTCTTTCTTACATGCAACTCCGACTGGGCCTCTCGGGCTTCCGACTCGGTCTCCCGACTAAGTCTCCCAAGTGGCGAGCTCCCGATCCAGTCTGCCGAGCTCCGACCCAGTCTGCTGAGTGTCGTCCCAGTCCGCAGAGTTCCGACTCGGTCCGCCGAGCTCTGACTCAGCCCGCCGAGCTCTGACTTGGTCTCTCTTGAGTTCCCAACTTGAGTCCCCCGAACTGACCTCCCGAGTTCCCAACTCGGGCTCAGGTCTCCCGAGTTCCCAACTCGGGCTTAGATCTCCCGAGTTCCCAACTCGGGCTCAGATCTGTCGATCAACTTTCCCGAAGCATTGTGTCCTTTGTGTGTGACCCAATAGGTTCTCGTGACATTGGCAATGTGCCTAAACACTTTAGACACATAAACAATGAGCGGCATCTAGCAATGCATCATTGCTACCCAAGTAACAAGAAAAGTCGAGATCCGACTAAACCTCCGTGACTATGATAGTGTACGACCTTGTCCTTCTATCCTTGATATCTAGATTGACTAATGAGGCATAGACCGTGTCATCCTCAATCAATCTTGTGTTTCTTAATCCCCGAGTAGACTCACTTAAATAAATGAGCTCAATATCTCATATTGACTCATTTGAGCATGGCCATGCGTTTCAGTAGTCCTACTCGATCAAGGGGCCCACAGATATCACTCCCGTCATATGGGAGGGATAGATCCCATCTACATCACTCACATCCCTCTGCATAATTCATTACATACCTAGTGATCGCCTTTATAGTCCACCCTGTTACGGGTGACATTTGACGATACCAAAGTACATAACTCCTTATGTAGGGAACCGTAGTGACTTCAGGTCTAAGGACTATTCATACCAATAGTCACATGAGAAAGTCTATGACACTCATATGACAATCTATGAAACTTTCTCATGGCGGGTCATTCAGTACACATTCTCCAATGTATACCCATGTGTCAACTTGATATCACATATCCATGACTTGTGAGCTCAAGTCATCAGTTGACCAATATGCTAGTCTTCATGCATTAATATTGTCCATGAATATTAATGCTTGACTAGGAATAATTTAGTGTAGTGTTCTCTTCATTATCTCACTATCGATTCAACCAATCGATATAATGTAGATACGAACCTACTACACAAGGACATTATTATATTTAGTCATGTGGCACAGAATAAAAAGTAAGTATAATAACCAACCATGCCTTTATTAATGATAGAATATGATACAAAATACCCCTAGTCAATCATCACATAATTGGCTCTAGGGCTCCTACTAACACCATCTACATGAAGCAATCAGAAGGGTTCATTACGAAGGGTATGGTTGTACAAACAGTTCGATATGAAGGACTTAGGAGAAGCGTGACACGTCCTTGGGATCAAGGTCATAAGGGATCACCAGAAAAGGATGTTGTGCTTATCCCAAGCTTCATACATAGACACTGTCCTGACTCATTTTAACATGGAAAAGTCCAAGAAAGGTTTTCTACCTTTCAGGCATGGAGTTCCTCTATCTAAGGAAATGTGTCCGAAAACATCAAAGGAGATTGAGGAAATGAAGGCAGTTCCTTATGCATCGGCTGTAGGAAGCCTCATTTATGCTATGTTGTGTACGAGACCAGATATCTGTTTTGTCGTGGGCTTGGTTAGCAGATATCAGAGTAACCCTGGACAGGGACATTGGACTACAGTAAAGCATATACTGAAATACTTGAGACAGATTAGGGACTATATGCTGGTTTACCAGGCTAACCAATTAATCCCTGTGGGTTATACGGACTCAGATTTCCAGTCGAATAAGGACAAGAGTAAGTCTACCTCAAGGTTTATGTTAACTTTAGGAGGTGGAGCTATAGTATGGAGGAGTGTCAAGCAGAAATGCATGGCGGACTCCACCATGGAAGTTAAGTATGTGACAGCCTCAGAGGCAGCCAAGTAAGTTGTATGGCTCAGGAACTTCATGATGGACTTGGATGTGATTCCTGGTTTTCCCAGATCTATCACAATCTATTGTGATAACAGTGGTGCAGTTGCAAACTCGAAGGAACGACGATCCCATAAGGCGAGTAAACACATAGAGCGCAAGTACCACCTGATACGAGAAATCGTAAAGCGAGGAGAAGTAGCTGTCGCCAAGATTGCATCGGAGGATAACCTAGTGGATCCTTTCACTAAGGCCCTTCCGGTGAGAGCTTTTGATCGACATGTGGAGGATATGGGAGTCAAATGTATAGCAGTGTGAGGACAGTAGAGCCTTTGAGTATAAGTGGGAGATTGTTAGATGTATACTAAAAGACTTGCCCTTTCATATGATCATCTACATTTTGAAAGAGAATCACTACAACACAGTTGCATGTTTAAATTAGTATATGCATAACAGTCTCATACTCTGCGTTATAGATAACATGGTGTGTGGTGACACACAGAAGATCATGTTATCAGTCCCTTGCATAGTATAAGTAGAAGCTCACAACCGAGATTGAGTTGGACAAACCATCAGAATGGTTGTAGTGTAATTAGGTGTGGTTTGTCTTGACCATAGAATTACACTAGTATACTTTGTGTGCATTGAGCAGGACCAAAATAGAGGTCATCCAATTTGTACTGACTTTATAATTGGATTGAACCTCGGATTATTATGGAGTATAATCTCTAAATCCCGATATAATAACGCTCACATGTAGTTAGTATTTTATTTCTTTGATTTACCAATGAGCGAGATTTATTTTGCTAAATCGATAGGCCCGGTAAGTTAGAAAATAATATTAATTACATGGTGTGCCGTTGATTATTGACGAAATCTGTGTCTTGGTGAGTCAGGATGATGATGCCCCCTTGATGAGCTCATAAAGTTCATTATGTTAAACCCTGCAGGTGGATTTGATCCCACATGATGATAAGGTTGAGTGGTACTAGTCAAGGAGTTAGAAGTTGATTAATTAAAATTGTCAGTAAGTTAAATTAATTGACAGGCATATGATATCTTAAACATGGGGAGATGAATGTACACATAATAGGTGGAGCCCATATGAAAATATGGGGGTTGGTGAGGAAGTTCAATGGAGATCCTTTAGTGGAATGAATCTTCATTAATGGATCGGATTTGGATACATTAGTGGACCAAGACCCAACTCCTCCTCATGGTCCCTACCTTAGCCCTATATATACCCCATGGAGTCATGAAACCAAGGAATTAATTCACACAAGAGATCCCTAGCCATCTCCCTCTTTTCTCTCATCTTCTCTCTCCTAGGTGAAGAGGTGGGCGCCGATTCTAGGTGGAAGAAGGATCTCAGTGAGGGTGAAGGAATAGCCTTGGCATCTTCTTTCTCCTTTAGCTACCTTCTCCTCTCTTCCCCTAAGGGCGTGCACGAGTTTGAAAGGAGAGAAATGTTGGATCGGAGAAAATTGATAGGGGGGGGGGTGAATATCGATATCAAATTTTTCGAAAAATAGAGAGATTACGCAGCGGAAAATGATAAAACAATCGCGAACACAAGTTGGTTTTACTTGGTTCGGAGTCGCGGTCGGCTCCTACTCCAAGGCCCACAGTCCTTGACCGTTTACGTTGGGCAATTCTATAATCGGAAAAATCTTTTACAACTTCAAGTACAGATATAGAATTGGAATTAAAATTGCAACACTTTTCGTAAATTAAATTTACCGATGCCCGAGGTGGATCGAAGTTCGGAGCAGAGGGTCATCGTCGGCACTGGAATCTCGAAGTCGGAGCTTGTCGGAGCGTAGCGCTTGAACAAAAGTGCTTGGAGCATTGTGAGCGAAGTTATCTAAAGGCTTGGGGGTGAACCCCCTTTTATAGCAGCCATAGGGGCACCTGTGTCGATGGGGGGGCCTGACACGTGGCCTCTCCTACGAGAAACTCTTATCTGCAGGCTCGGTCAGCTCTTATCCACTTGACTGGGGCACCTGGACTGATGGGGGCGCCTGTGTTACCACGGGGGCCTGAGCTGACTTGGTCCAGAGGCTTCGTGGCAGTTTGCTTCGATGGTTCTGTTTTGGCCTTGACCTGGGGTGCCCGTATCCATCCGGGCGCCTAGCCCCAGTGAGGTGCCTCACTCCTTTGAGGCGCCTCAGCTGCAGAAACACGTTCCTTCGTTCCCTGCAACCAAGGTTAGTTCCAAAACACAAGAAGCAAAATATGTTAGCCATTATTTACAGCCTAAGCTGTCTTGGTTCTGACTTTGGGTGTCCCATATGGAACCCTAGGTCGAACCGACGCCTACTGTTCCCTCGCACGGGGAACGCGTCCTCACCTACTCCTCTCGGGAGAATTTATCTTTTGCCAACCGGCTCCTCCGGTTAGACTTTTGCCCGGCTTTACTCACCAGGTCTTCGTGTCCAACTTCCGGTCAGGTCTTCTTGCCCAGTCCGCGACCAGGACTTCTTGCCCAACTTCCGGTCAGGTCTTCGGTGCCCATCCCTTTGCCAGGACTTCTTGCCCAGTCCTTGACCAGGACTTCTTGCCCAACTTCCGGTCAGGTCTTCGGTGCCCAGCCCTTTGCCAGGACTTCTTGCCCAGTCCTTGACCAGGACTTCTTGCCTAGTGTACCTAGGACTTTCCTACACACTTAGTAAGCCTGTTAGATTACAATAACACCTTAACTTCTGAACCCTTTTTCATTATCAAAACACAGGTTTGACTTTGGTGCTTTCGACACCAACAATCTCCCCCTTTTTGATTTATGGCAACACGGTTCAAAAAGTTAAGTTAGAAAAGATAACAAGCAAAGATAAGAAAACAAGTAATTCAGTTCTCTCCCTAAAATGAATACTCTCCCCCTGAGTTTTTCAAAGATATGTGGGTTTTTGTAAACCTTCTAAATGCTTTAGATTTTGACTAAGTGCTGAAGTATTTATACTTAGATAAAAAATTTCAAGCTTTCTACACTTAGAAAAATTTTCCAAAGAGTTTTTGCAAATTTTTCAACCTTAGAAAATTTTCCAAAAAGTTTTTCATGCATAGAAAATTTTCAAAAAGGTTTTTGCAAATTTTTCAAACTTAGAAAATTTTCTAAAAAGTTTTTCATGCTTAGAAAATTTTCAAAAAGGTTTTTGCAAATTTTTCAAACTTAAAAGATTTTTAAGTTTTTCATACTTAGAAAAATATATTTTCACTTAGCACCATTTAAGTCCTTAGAAAATTTTGAGGTGCTTTAGAAAATACTTAAAAATACTTAGTTTTGAAATGCTTAGATTTAAAAACATTTTTAAGCACTTAGTTATTTTACTTTACTTTTTGAAAAAGAGACAATTTTGAAAAAAATTCTCCTTTCTTTCTCCTTTCCTTTCTCTCCCCCTTTGCCATATATCAAAAATTAAATTGATATTAATTACAGTAGGAAAAAATTTAGAGCTAGAGCTAGTAAAACAAATGAAGTTCTGTCTTGAACCAACTCTAATAACCTTAAGCATAAACTAGACCAAACCAAATTAAACCATTCTTGTTCGGGTCCTGTCTAACCCAGTCAGCTACTTACTAACTATTATAAACAGTAGTTTTCGCTAGGGTTAGTCAAGTTAAGTGATCTGATCAAGTTAGATTTTCTAAATTTGACACTTAACCTGATTGCTGTTCAATTGGTATTTATTGCCCCAATTACTGCAGATGCACTGACTTAAAGCATTTTAAATCAAGGCATAGACCTAAGCATCTCAACCCAGTCTAGGTTATCAATCAAAAGTACCCTAAGGTGCTTGTGAGATGCTGGCTTCTAGATCTATAGGTGCATGCAGTTCTAGGGTTAGGGCCTAAGCTAAGTCCATTTTGCGAAAAAACCCTAGTTTTGAAGGGGTAAGTTTTTGAAAAAAAAACTAAATCGGAAAATCATTTTAAATTTTAGAAAAACTTAATAAAATAAATGATTTTTCACAAAAGATTAATTAACTAAAATAATTTTTTTGAAAAAAATATAGAGCAGTCCTATTCTACTAAGCATAACCCTAACTGCCTTCTTAGTGAGCTAAACTCAGACTCATGTAAGGGTTTGGTAAAGATATCAACTAAGTTTGACTTTGAGTTCACATGCTTAAGGACTATTTCACCCCTTGCTACATGATCCCTTACAAAATGATGTTTAACTTCTATATGTTTTGTTCTTGAGTGTTGAATTGGATTTTTTGTCAGGTTTATTGAGTTTATGTTATCAATATAGACTTGGGTTTGGATGTAGTCAAGCTGGAAGTCCTTAAGAGTGTGCATCATCCATAAGAGTTGTGCCACACACTCTCCTAAGGCAACATATTCTGCTTCGGTTGTAGATAGGGCTACGCAGTGTTGCTTTCTACTGCACCAGCTGACTAGACTATGTCCTAAAGGTTGACAGCTTCCACTTGTACTTTTTTTATCTAATTTCCACCGAGCATAGTCAGAGTCAGAATATCTTGACAGTTCAAAGGTGGAAGTCCTAGGATACCAAATCCCTACATTTAGGGTGCCCTTAATGTACCTAAGTACTCTTTTTAGGGTTGCTAAGTGAGATTCCTTAGCATAAGTTTGGTACCTAGCACACATTCCTACAGAGAATAGGATATCAGGTATGCTATTTGTAAGGTAAAGTAGACTTCCAATCATACTTCGGTATAGCTTAAGATCTACAGGTTTACCTTCAGGGTCACTATCAATTTTGACATTTATGGCCATAGGGGTACTTATGCTTTTGGAGTTATCCATTTTAAATTTCTTTATTAACTCTTTAGCATACTTGAATTGGTGAACATAATTACCATCTCTAGTTTGCTTAATTTGCAATCCTAAGAAGAAATTGTGCTCACCAACTAAGCTCATTTCGAATTCATTTTCCATTAATTTTACAAATTCCTTTAGAAAGTTTGAGTTGGTGGATCCAAAAATTATGTCGTCAACATAGATTTGGGCAATAAAAATGTCTTTTTCTAAGGTTTTGACAAAAAGAGTGGAGTCAATTTATCCTTGGTTAAATTCCTTAGAAATAAGGTAAGTTGATAGGCGTTCATACCATGCCCTAGGTGCTTGTTTTAACCCATAAAGTGTCTTTTTAAGTTTGAAAACGTAGTCAGGTTTTTCTAGGTCCTCAAATCCTAGGGGCTGTCCTATATAGACCTCTTCTTTGATGAACCCATTTAAAAAGGCAGACTTAATATCCATTTGGTATAGCTTGAACCCTCTATGGGATGCAAATGCTAACAACATTTTAATTGACTCAAGTCTGGCTACTGGGGCATAGGTTTCATCATAGTCTAATCCTTCGACTTGACTGAACCCTCTACTAGGCGGGCTTTATTTCTAACTATTTCCCCTTGGTCATTTAGTTTATTCCTAAACACCCACTTAGTATCTATAATAGACTTGCCCTCAGGTTTAGGTACCAGTTCCCAGACTTGGTTTCTTTCAAATGGGGCTAACTCCTCCTGCATAGCTATGATCCAATCAGGATCAGGTAGGACTTCCTCTATAGTCTTAGGTTCAATTTTTGAAATTAGTGCTATCTGACTAAGATTTCTATAGGGAGACCTAGTTCTGACTTCTAAGGTTGGATCACCCACAATTTGATCAGAAGGGTGACTGAGTCTGGGTTTCTTGGTTCTTCTAGAACTTGGTTCAACCTCAGGTCTGGCTGGATGGTTTGGTTCAGTGTTCTGTTCAACTACTTGGGTTGGTTCAGTTGACGTAGTAGTTGGTTCAAGAGCTAGTTCATTTAAAGGTTCAATTAGTGGTTCAATTGATGGTTCAATTGTTTGTTCATTGTCTTCCTGATCAATATTTGATTGGTTCAAGTTTTGGTTATCAGATTTTGGTTTAGTTTCCTCATCAAAGATTAAGTTAGTTGTTTCTTCAATTTTGTTAGTTTGTTTATTGTAAACCCTATAGGCCCTACTAGTTGTTGAATATCCTAAGAAGACCCCTGGGGTTGACTTAGACTGAAATTTACCTAGGTAGTCCTTGGTGTTCAAGATATGGACTTTGCACCCTAATGTAGATTGGGTAGTCTATGATAATATAATGTCGGACCGGTGCCGTCGATAGAGGGGGGGTGAATATCGATCGTGAAAACTTTCGTGAGACTTTCGTAAAACTGGACTCAGAATATTAGTAGCGCAGCGGAAAACATAAAAATAAAAATAAAAAAGCAATACACAGTGGACACAGCAGGTTTATTTACTTGGTTCCCAACCCCCCAGGGTCAGTACGTCCAAGGCCTATGTACTCGGCGTTGAGTCCACTAATAGTCTCCTTTCCGGAATTTTCGGAGGCGGAGAAACCCGACTTACAGTGCAATATTACAAGCAATAATATGGAAAAATAAATACTGTAATTAATTGCAAACCAAACACAAAGTGTGAAGTTCGGCCGATCTGGACCTCCGAAGTGCCGCGCACTTCCTCCTGGAGCCTCCCGGTCGTAGAGCCTCGTCTTTAGCACGTTGTCGTCAGTCGGAATGAACAGATTCGAAGTTGGAAAGTGTGTTTGAAGCAGAGGGGTCGAGACCCCTTTTATAGCACTCCTGGGGGCGCCCTAGTCGCTGGGGGCGCCCCGGAAGACTCGGTCAAACCTCATCCTTGCGCCTACCTCGCCGTAGGGGATAAGATCTTTGACCAGGGCACCCCGAACACTCAGGGCACCCCCGTGGAGGCTTATCCTGTGTTCTGGCTTTGAAACAGCAAAACATCTACTAATCAGGGCGCCCCGGACGCTCCGGGCGCCCCGGTTGACACCTGTCACCCTGCTTCACGAAAACTGCCATTTTACTACTGCCTGGGGGCGCCCCCCTTGCTGGGGGCGCCCTGGCTGCATGGGGGCGCCCCCCTGTGGCGGCGCCCTGGCTGCTGGGGGCGCCCCCAACACTGGGGGCCCCCTGGCCAGTTTTCAGCCTTCTTCATTTGCATGCTTTGTCTTCTTCTCTTGGTACCTGCAAGATATATATATGCAAAGCAAGTATACATGAAATATTAATCTTACGAACTTGGTTTGGACTTCAGATTGGCACGCAATCCTAGGTCAAACCGACGCAAACTCTTACCCCCGAGAAAGCGCCTTTCACCTACTCCTTTCAGGAGACGGTTGCCGCCCGGTCCTTCGGGTGGACTTTTGCCTAGCCGCCCTTCGCTAGGTCTTGGATACCAAGCATCCCTTCGCTTGGTGCCTAGCAGCCCTTCGCTAGGTCTTGTTTCCCTGACAGCCCTTCGTCAGGTGCCCAGCAGCCCTTCGCTAGGACTTGTTCCCCTGACAACCCTTCGTCAGGTGCCTAGCAGCCCTTCGCTAGGACTTATTTTCCTGACAGCCCTTCGTCAGGTGCCTAGCAGCCCTTCGCTAGGTCTTTTCTTTCTGGCAACCCTTCGCCAGAGCCTAGCAGCCCTTCGCTAGGTCTTTTTCGTTCTGGCAGCCCTTCGCCAAAGCCTAACAGCCCTTCGCTAGGTCTTAGGGTTTCCATGCCTAGCTTAACTAGGGCTTTTCTCAGGCTTAGGCTACTTCTCCTTCGCTCCCCTTTGTCTGTTCAACATATTACTGACTTAAGTACATTGTCAAATATTAAAACACATAAAGGAGAACATCATTGATGCAACTTGCACCAACAATCTCCCCGTTTTTGATGTTTGACAATAACTTAAGTTAGATTGGTTTAAGGGGCTAAATTACTATCCTTGGGATAGAAAAACTAAAAGGTATAGGTTTTGGGAGAGTAAAAAATTTTCTAACTGAAAAAAATTCTAACTTAAGCACTCTCTCCCCCTTTGTCATGCATCAAAAAAACTTGCATCAACAATAAAAAACTTTGAATTTTTGTTTTGAAAATACTTAGTGCATAAATTTGAAAAATGCTCTAGGTTTAAAATATAAGTACTTTGAAAAGAAGATTTGTAAGGAGTGCAAGTACTTTTAAAAGATTATTTAAATCCCTTTTTGAAAAAATATAAGTATATTTTTTGAGAAATTAAGTACTTAACAATACATTTGAAAATATTTTTTTTCAAAATTAAGAATATTGGTTTTGAAAGACATAAGTACTTTTTTTTTGAAAATATTTTACTTGATTGAGTTTCTTTTCCAGTCTGACACCATCCTAGGAAACCTTGTTGACCACAAGGGCATTTCCTAAGTGTCCTGGAAAGTTTTCAAACAAGTAAATATTATTATAAATTTTTAAGAAAAATGATAATATTTCACAAAGTATGTGCTGAAAAACTGTGTGAATTTTGAAGATCTAATATTTTACTTAACTTGGTCTATTTTCCAGTCTGACACTATCCTAGGAAACCTTGTTGACCACAAGGACATTTCCTAAGTGTCCTGGGAATTTTCTAACCTAAGTAACTATTATTTCAAAATCATTTCATAAGTCACACAAATTTTAACAAGTGGTATTTTGAAAAACATAGATTTTTAGTATTTTAAAAGCATGTAATTGAATAATTCTTTTAATTTGACCTCCCCCTAAACTTGACTCAGTCCTGGGAAGCTTGTTGACCACAAGTACTCTTCCTTTGAGTCTTAAGGTTTGATTCAAATCAAAGGAATTTTCTAATAATAAAAAATAGTTTAAGACTTGAAAAAATTTGACTCAGACTCCCCCTAAATCTGACACATCATAGGAGTCCATTTTAGATTATGAAGTGGACCTTCCTCTGTGTCTTTAGGGTTTATCAGAATCAAAAGAACAGGTAAACATTTGATTTTTGCAATAGGTAAAATCTTTTTCGAAAAGCCACAAGTGATAACGATTAAAGCATGATTTTCGAAAAGATATTTTCAAATAATAGTAATGTTTTTAAAGTGCAGTTTGAAAAATATGAAAAGCACTCCCCCTGCATCAATGCCGTTTGACTCTATCTAAGTGCCCTAAGGAACTTTAGTGCTGTCCTAAGAGGCTTGTGTCTAATTGCGTGAGTCAATCAATTTTTGAAAACAATATACCTTTTTGAAAAATGTGTAATATATATAATCAATCAGACAAGCATGAATTCCATAAAGACATTATTATGTGAAAGCTCTATTTTGAAAAATATATTTTTAGGAAAATATTCTAACAATTTTGAAAAACAATTTTGAAAAATATTTTTCAATTCATTAGTCCTTAACATCTCACCCATTTTAGATGTATCAATACAACAAGCATGATTGCCTTATAGGTGTATTGTGAGATGCTTGAATCATTTTCCATTATTAAATCTAAGATTTAATTGAAATTTGTGTTAGATTCGAATTTGACAAAAGATAATTTGAATTTGAATTTCAGAAATTGGCTTCCAGGTCTTGGCGAGGCACTAGGCCTTCTTTGGCCGTAGCCTTATGGGATCATCCACCCTTTCCTTGACAAAGCCTTTTAATGAAATTTCATTTTCAAATTAAATTAGGTCATTTTCTGGTCTAACTAGCTTGGGTCTTGGATCGGTAGCTTCGGCTGGTTTCACCAGTCTAAAGAGACCAAGTAGACTTGATCTTATTAGAGTTGGTTTCCCCAACGTACTATCATCTCACCTCCTCCCAATACTATGTTGCCAAATTTCAATTATCTTTTTCTTATGACCTTTCTAAATTATGCATAAAAATTAAATATGAATGACATGTCATATATTTTAAAGGAAAATAGCAAATGCATGGCATGATAATTATGCATGAGTCAAACAAGTCAAGACATTTTATTTTTGTTTCTAAGAATGTATCAAATTCTCGATTTGATACATATCGTGTGAACCTGCGAATATGTCAACCCACTTTGACATATTTGATTTTATTGAATTAATTGTTGCGGTTTGGGTAAGATTTTAGTTTGGTTCAGGTTTAAGTGATTTAAGATCTTGATTGGATTTAGTTGAATTAAAATTGAGTTAACTTGAATTTAAGTGAATTAAGGTTGAGTTAATTTGAATTTATTTGAATTAAAGTGAATTAAGGTGAATTAATTGAATTAAAGAGAATTAATTTGAATTTAATTGAATTAAAGTGAATTAATTTGAATTTAATTAAAGTGAATTAATTTGAATTTAATTGAATTAAAGTGAATTAATTTAAATTTAATTGAAGTTTAAGGTGAATTAATTGAATTTAATTGAATTAAAGTGAATTAATTTGAATTTAATTGAATTAAAGTGAATTAATTTGAATTTAATTGAATTAAAGTGAGTTAATTTGAATTTAATTGAATTAACTTGAATTTAATTGAATTAAATTGATTAATTTGAATTATTTGAATTTAATTGAATTAAATTGATTTAATTGAAGTTTAATTGAATTAAATTGATTTAATTGAAGTTTGATTGAATTAAATTGATTTAATTGAAGTTTGATTGAATTAAATTGATTTAATTGAAGTTAAATTGAATTAAATTGATTTAATTAAAGTTAAATTGAATTAATTAAGATTTAATTGAATTAATTAAGATTTAATTGAATTAATTGAATTAATTAAGATTTAATTGAATTAATTGAATTAATTAAGATTTAATTGATTTAGCTGAATTAATTAAGATTTAATTGAATTAATTAAGATTTAATTGAATTAATTTGATTAATTAAGATTTAATTAACAGTTGTGGGTTTAAATTCATCATTTTCATTATTTCAAAAATTTCTTCTTCATTTTTATCTTTCTTTTCGAGTTTTTCTATTAATTTTGATTTATTTGATCCTTTGTAATTTTCATTAATTATGGCCCTAATCTTAGAAAATTCAATTTCCTCCTCACAATTAGATTCATCAATATCCTCAAAGTATGTGGAGTACAACGGGCCACTAGTTAAGCTTTTATAGTAGTCTTCAGGATTTTCTATAATTAAATTATTATCAAGAATAAAATTATTTTTATCCTCAGAATAATTTTCAATTAAATCATGTTTATCCTCAGAATTATCCTTAAGGTTTTCAAATTCGAATTCGGAGTTATCCTTAGGATTTTCGAATTTGAATTCTGAATTATCCTTAGGTTTTATTTTATTTGAATTAAAATTGTCAGAATTAATTTTATCAGACAAATTATTAGAATTAATCTTATCAGAAAGATTATCAGAATTAAATTTAGAAGGATTATCAGAATTAAATTTGTTAATTTCTGAATTTAAATTCTGAATTAAACAATTAATTTCTGATATTTTGGTCACATCTTTAATTTCTAACTTATCATGCAAGAGGCTAATTTTATTGTGCAGTAATTCTAATTTATCAGAAAAATTAACTAAATTATCACAAAATATTGCAGGAAAAAATTTTGGAACATAAATTTTCCGTACCTTCGCCGGACACTTGTTTTTGTAGTGTCCGTACTTCTCGCATTTGAAGCATTGTACGTGTTCCTTGTTCTTCCGGACTCCTGGCGCTGGTACCTCCTTCGCCAACGGTGGTGTAGACCGAGTCTTACGAGTAGGGCACTGATTTTTATAGTGCCCACTCTCCCTGCACGTGAAACAAATAATATGCAATTTAAAATTAGACATTAAAAGAAATTGTACCTGATTCACCCCTGGGCTCCCCCTCAACTCCTGGCGTCGTTGCTCCGTCGGCGGTTAGTCCGGTGAAGAGCGGCTCGGCTCTGATACCACTTGTCGGACCGGTGCCGTCGATAGAGGGGGGGGGGTGAATATCGATCGTGAAAACTTTCGTGAGACTTTCGTAAAACTGGACTCAGAATATTAGTAGCGCAGCGGAAAACATAAAAATAAAAATAAAAAAGCAATACACAGTGGACACAGCAGGTTTATTTACTTGGTTCCCAACCCCCCAGGGTCAGTACGTCCAAGGCCTATGTACTCGGCGTTGAGTCCACTAATAGTCTCCTTTCCGGAATTTCCGGAGGCAGAGAAACCCGACTTACAGTGCAATATTACAAGCAATAATATGGAAAAATAAATACTGTAATTAATTGCAAACCAAACACAAAGTGTGAAGTTCGGCCGATCTGGACCTCCGAAGTGCCGCGCACTTCCTCCTGGAGCCTCCCGGTCGTAGAGCCTCGTCTTTAGCGCGTTGTCGTCAGTCGGAATGAACAGATTCGAAGTTGGAAAGTGTGTTTGAAGCAGAGGGGTCGAGACCCCTTTTATAGCACTCCTGGGGGCGCCCTAGTCGCTGGGGGCGCCCCGGAAGACTCGGTCAAACCTCATCCTTGCGCCTACCTCGCCGTAGGGGATAAGATCTTTGACCAGGGCGCCCCGAACACTCAGGGCGCCCCCGTGGAGGCTTATCCTGTGTTCTGGCTTCGAAACAGCAAAACAGCTACTAATCAGGGCGCCCCGGATGCTCCGGGCGCCCCGGTTGACACCTGTCACCCTGCTTCACGAAAACTGCCATTTTACTACTGCCTGGGGGCGCCCCCCTTGCTGGGGGCGCCCTGGCTGCATGGGGGCGCCCCCCTGTGGGGGCGCCCTGGCTGCTGGGGGCGCCCCCAACACTGGGGGCCCCCTGGCCAGTTTTCAGCCTTCTTCATTTGCTTGCTTTGTCTTCTTCTCTTAGTACCTGCAAGATATATATATGCAAAGCAAGTATACATGAAATATTAATTTTACGAACTTGGTTCGGACTTCAGATTGGCACGTAATCCTAGGTCGAACCGACGCAAACTCTTACCCCCGAGAAAGCGCCTTTCACCTACTCCTTTCAGGAGACGGTTGCTGCCCGGTCCTTCGGGTGGACTTTTGCCTAGCCGCCCTTCGCTAGGTCTTGGATACCAAGCATCCCTTCGCTTGGTGCCTAGCAGCCCTTCGCTAGGTCTTGTTTCCCTGACAGCCCTTCGTCAGGTGCCCAACAGCCCTTCGCTAGGACTTGTTCCCCTGACAACCCTTCGTCAGGTGCCTAGCAGCCCTTCGCTAGGACTTATTTTCCTGACAGCCCTTCGTCAGGTGCCTAGCAGCCCTTCGCTAGGTCTTTTCTTTCTGGCAACCCTTCGCCAGAGCCTAGCAGCCCTTCGCTAGGTCTTTTTCGTTCTGGCAGCCCTTCGCCAAAGTCTAACAGCCCTTCGCTAGGTCTTAGGGTTTCCATGCCTAGCTTAACTAGGGCTTTTCTCAGGCTTAGGTTACTTCTCCTTCGCTCCCCTATGTCTGTTCAACATATTACTGACTTAAGTACATTGTCAAACATTAAAACACATAAAGGAGAACATCATTGATGCAACTTTCACCAACATATAATTCATAAGGTGTTTTATTATGTCTTTTGTTAATTAGGACCCTATTTTGGATATAGCAAGCCCTACTTATTGCTTCTACCCAAAATTGGTTAGCTAGGTTAAATTCATTGAGCATGGTCCTAGCGGCTTCCTGAAGGGTTCTATTCTTTCTTTCTACTATCCCATTTTGTTGGGGGGTTCTAGGACAAGAAAATTCATGAATGTATCCATTTGCTTTATAGAATTTCTCAAACCTTTGATTCTCAAACTCTCCCCTGTGATCACTTCTAAGTCTTTTGATTTTGATATCATTTTAATTTTTGATTATCTTGCATAAGTCAATAAATAGGTTTAGGATTTCATCCTTAGTTTTTAGAAACCAAACCCAGGTAAACCTAGAGTAATCATCTATAATAACTAAGAAGTACCGGTTCTCGCTTAGCAACTTGGGTCCATGTGAATCAAATAGGTCAAGGTGCAGGAGCTCAAGTGTGGTTTGGGTTAAGTCTGATTGAATTGGCTTGTGATTAGACTTGGTTTGTTTACCTTGGTTACATGAGTTACATATCGTGTTTTCAGAGTTCTTAATTTTTGGTACCCCTTTAATTAGACCAAGCAGGGTAATTTTAGAAATTAGTCTAACATTTGTGTGACCTAATCTCCTATGCCAGAGGTTGGATTCTTCTAATTGAGTCAGGAGACATTTTGGTACTAAAGATAGATTGATAGTGTAAACATTAGTTTTCCTAGTACCCTTAAGCATGATTTCTGAGTCTTGAAGGTTTCTAATCAGGCAGTCAGAGTTGGTAAATGTAACTACATAGTCAGTATTACATAATTGACATATACTAAGCAAATTGAACTTGATATTCTCAACCAAGAGTACCTTTTTAATCACAAAATCAGATTTGAGTTCAATGTTACCTGACCTAATGACTTTGAGTGTAGCATTGTTGCCAAATGCTACTGAGCCAAGGTTCTTGAACTTAGTTTGGTGAATTTCAATTTGTCTCCAGTCATGTGTCTGGAGCATCCACTATCCAACATCTATTGGTCCAAATCTTTATGTTCCTACACATAAAGTATTTATTGATTTGGATCCAATTAGAGTCAAGAATAGCTTTAAAATTGATTTTCACAGCCTAGTCTGTTACACCCAATCTAGAGTTATTAATCACGTTAACCTTATGGGTTTTGTGAGACAGGTTTTTTAAAAAAAATGAAGATTTTAATTTGAAAGCATGGTTAATTTTGAAAGACTTGAATTAATTTTGAAAATTTATAAGTCTAAGTTTAATTGATTTTGAAAAGTGTTTGAATCTAAGATTAATTAAAATTTATGTTAGATTCAAATCTAACAATAGTAAAGTGAATCTGATTTTCAGTAATTGGCTTCTAGTTCTTGGCGATGCATTAGGTCTTCTTTGGTCGTAGCCTTATTGGATCATCAATCCTTTCCTTGACAAAGCCTTTTATTGAAAATTCATCTTCAAGTTACTTCTTGAAAGATTTTAGTCTAACTAGTTTGGGTCTTGGATCGGTAGCTTCGGCTAGTTCCACCAAACTAAACAGATCAAGTAGAGTATACTGACCTTATTAGAAGAGCTTCCCTAACGTACTATCATCTCACCTCCATCCAATACTAGGTTGTTCAAATTTAAATTTAAATCATTTTGTCCTTAGTCTAACCAGTCCTAAGTCTAAGCATGATAATTTGCAGAAGGAAATAAACAATCAAGTATGCAATTAAACAAAATCATAATTAAAACAAACTATCTAATTATGAATATGATTTTTATCTTGGCTCCCCCTGGACTATAGCCTCGATAATGGTTAGGCAAGATGTGAATCTTGTCCTTGGGGATCCAATACTGGTTTGGTCCAGCTTGTTTGTTCAAACAGAGCTTGGGGACCCATGCTTGGACTTAAGTTCTAGGTTGGTTCAATACAACATAATAAGAACGTTGCCTAGACTTGGTTCGATACCCTAATCCAGATCGGTTAAGAACGGACTTCTGCTTTCCAAGGATCATGTCAAGACCCTTGGAACCCGAAGTGAATCATTCTAAAGCCACTCTGAGCTCCTTGACTTGAGTTTTTAAGGAGGAATTCTCTTCCTCATTCTTTTGAACTTGAGTGGAGTTTCCTTCTTGAATTTTCTCGGTCAAGGACCTCGAGTCGGCTTCCTCTTCCAGGCATTTTACTTCCTGTTGGAGGGACTCGACCTGGATTTTGTCTTTCGCCAAGTTGCGAGATAAATAAGAAATTAATTTTGAAAGTTCGTATTCTGAGTAACCTCTACCGTTATTTGCCCGTTTTCTGAGATTGTAAGTTTTCCGTCGTCTGGTTTCGATTCCGATCCGGTGTCGACGTCTTCCGAAGCGGTTAAGGCGAGAAGATTCACGTGCGGGACTTCTTCTTCTTCGGAGGAGGAGGATTCATCCCACGTGGCTTGGAGAGCCTTCTTCCTTCACGCCTTCCTTGCTTCCTTCAGATTGGGGCAGTCTGACTTGTAATGTCCCTTTTTGTTACATTCGTAGCAGGTGACATTAGTCTTGCTCTTTGAAGTTGTTGAAGGTTCAGCTGGATCTTCCTTTCTTCGTCTTGCTTTCTTTTTGTTTGTTTGGTGTTTCAGCTCCTTGTAGTAGTCCCGAGCTAGCCGAACCAACTTGGGCCGATCCCCTTCACTGTCTTCTGAATCTGAGTCTGAGTCAGACTCGGGTGCTGGTTGAGGCTTCTTCTTGGGGGCTTTTCCTTGAGATTTTCCTGCAATGAAAGCTATACTCTTCTCGGCCAAAGTGGCGTTAGTCTGGTCATGCAGTTCTAATTCAGAGAAATGTTCATCTAATTTAATTTTAGAGAGATCCATGGAAACCTTGTAGGCATCTACCATGGATTCCCACAGTGTATTCCTTGGGAACGCGTTTAGAGTGTACCTGATTAGGTCACGGTTCTCGACCTTGTGACCTATCGTATGTAGCTCATTCATTAGCTCCTGGATTCTGGCGTGGAGCTGTCCTGCTGATTCTCCTTCGTTCATCTTGATCGTGTAGAGTCTGTTCAGCAACAGATCTCTTTTGCTGATTCTGGTGTCGGAGGTGCTGATAACCAACATTTTGTTGATTATTTTTGGCTCTAAAATCCATGTTTGATCCACATTTTATATGCTTAAGTTTGCAATTTTATTAGGTTTCATGTATTTTCTCTATTTTGGCTTTTAATTCTAATCTTTATATATTTGGGATATTTTTGGCACTAAATTTGAATATCATTTTGTAGGCTTCAATTGATCATGGACCTAGATCAAATTGGGTCAGACTTGAGTCAGGATTGGATCCAGATCAAAAGGATCAAGCATCGGATTAATAGGAGCCGTCCATTCCAGAGAACGGCTAGATCTGAGCCATCGGTCAACTTCTGGTCGATCCGAGTCCAAGATAGAATCAATCATGACCAGAGATCAAGATCTAAAAATTTCAGCCAGATCTGAAGAGATCCGACCGTTGGATGAAGCCAAATTGATCTCAGCCGTCCGTTGCTTCCATCATCATATGACTGAACCCAAGGCATGGGCTGAGTTGTGGCTTGGTTGATTGAACCGAACACAAACTGACTGAACCAGAGGGCTGACTGAACCACAGAATTGGGCTGAATGGACCAAATGCTGGGCTGGACTCGAGTGCTGGCTTGGCTGAGCTGAACCATAGCTGAAGCTGGCTTGGCTGAATCAAACCACGCGCAGCCAGAACAAAAGGGAGCGGCGACGCGAAGTCTAGGGCATCGTTCGGCACACACACGCGACTCACCCTCTCCACATCACCGACTGCGGTCTTCATCTTCATCATCACCGCCGGCCGGTCTTCCATCTCTTCTCTTTCGGGGTTCGGAGAGAAGAGAGTAAGGGTTTCTCTCTTTCGGGGTTCGAAGAGGGTTTTCCTACATCTCCACCGCAGCTTTCACTCGAGTCGAGGGGTTCCCGACTTGATCAAGCTTTCATCGTCTTCACTATCGGCGATCAATTCCTTTACAGCAGTTTTTTTTTTCATTTGCTTTCCTTTATAGCAATTTCTGTAATTTCAGCAGTTAATTTCTTCACAGTTTTGTCTTTGTCCAGCTTCGTCAGATTCGGCATCTATTTCATCTTCATAGCTTTAATTCCCAGCATTTCCTCTTCATTAGATCCAGCAGTTTAATGTTTCACAGTTTTTCTTCAGTAGGTCGGCAGCTTCATCCAGCAGTAGATTCATTTCTTCTCAGTAATCTCTTCTAGTTTCTCCCTTCCAGCAGTCCTTTATTTACAGCAGTTCTTCCATTCCCTGAATTCAGTTCCTTCGCAATCTAGTAGCCAGCAGAAATTCTTTCCTAGCAGTCATTTCCAGCTTCACAGTTGCTACTCCGATCCAGCAGTTTCCCTTCGCATTTTTCCTTCACAGCAGCTTCAGCATCCAACTTCCGGCAGCAGCTTCTGCAAGTTGAATTCCAAACCAAAGATCCATTTGAGTTTTAGGTTTACTTCACGAATTGGTTGTGTTGATTGTGGAGATGTTTCTGTCGATGAATGTTTGTATTAGATATATCTTTCCCATATCAATTGGCACATACTTTGAGCCATTTAGATCATGCTCCATTCGTGTTTGATAAAATGCCCCTGAGAACAATTATTTCAGATTTTATTGTTATGTGATAGTTTGAATTGCTATGTGTTTGATTGAGTGAATGTTTGTATTTGATGATCTTTTTCCATTTCAATTTGCACTTACTTGAAGAAATTTCAATCTTGCCTATCATGTGTTCGATTAAATGTTTTCTAGAATAGTTAATTTCAATTTGGATGTTTCTTAGTTGATTAAATCTTGTTTTGTATTGCTCTTTTATTGCTTTAAGTTTCATGTCTTCATTACATGCAAATAGGTTAGGAAATTAAATTTCTTTCATGTTATAGGTTTTATTCCATGCCTAGGTTTCATTAATGCCTTATTTCTTGAATGCTTCTTTCACATTGCCTTTTCTTTTCTGCAATTGTAGTTAGGGTAATTTAGATTTCCTTACCTGTATTGTCCTTCCTTAATTAGAACTAGATTTCATATTTGCTCTGTTATTCATTTTGTAGTCCTAGCTCTTAAATCCAAAAACCCAATTTTATATTAAAAATCCAAAAGCAATAAAATACGATTATGAGAATTATCTTGCACCAACTACATTCGTTGGGAGACAACTCGAGTTACTCTATGCTACATTAGTGTAGAGGAGTTTGATATCTTAATTGTATTTGAAACCGTAACACGACAAAAACGGTTATCAAATTTGGCGCCGTTGCCGGGGAATGTAGTGGTGCTTGATAATTATATCCTTTGATTCTATTCTTGATTGCTTTATCTTTTGTACACGGTTGCTGCCATTTTATTTGTTTTGTGACAGGACTGCAGATTCAAAATGTTTTTAAATGAACAACAACCTCCATTTCAGAATTTTCAGCAGTCCTACTTAAATTTGCAGCCACAATGTCAGCCTTTTCAACAAAATCAGCAGCCCTATTCAGATTTGCAGCAGTACCAAACTTTCAATCAGCCACCGCAGCAGTTTCAACCACAATTTCAGAATTTTCAGCAAGGGTACAATCCAAATTTTCAACCAAATTTTCAGCCAAGTCAGCCTTTCCAACAATTTCAGCAGTCAAATCAAGAATTCCAACAGCCCTATTCGAATTTTCAGCAAACAAATCAGTTTTTTCAGCCACAATTTCAGCAAGATCAGCTATCCTTTCAATCAAGTCAGAATTTTCAGCAGGGGTTCCAACCATTCCAGACTTTCCAGAATCAAAATCAGAGTGGATTTCAACCTTTACAGCAATATTTTCCACTAAACGATCAGAATTTTTAGCCACCATTTCAGAGTTTTCAATTCCAGAATCATAATTTTCAGCAATCTTCACCAAATTGTGAACCAAGTTTTCAGCAGTTTAATCAGCCTATTCAACCATTTGATCAGCCCCCACAGTATCCATTTCAGAAGGCACAACCTACTCTTGGTCTTCAGCAGCCTTATGTTACATTTCAAGACCAACAAGAGTTTCACACTAACCAAGGAGGCTTTGAGAATTCTGATTGGAGTGAGGCTCAACAACAAAGGATGGTGGAGATGTGTCAACAAATGTTACAACAACAACAAGACATCGGAGGATGCCTTGCAAAATTAGTTGATCAATTCAATCAGATAAAAGCCCAAAGATCAGAACAATTATCTTCTCAAGCTGCTCTTAATTCTGAGGGGCATGATTGTGATTCTATAGGTGCAGGGGATTGCACTGAGCCTCAAGAACCACCTACATTGATTGATACATTAGAAAATTCAGAGGATAGGATTGAGAGTGTAGGGGATTGCACTGAGCCCCAAGAATCACTCATTCCTACTGGTTTCGAGGGCATTGGAGGAGATTGATAGCGGAGCTTGTGAAAGTTTTGAATTCAATTTCTGAAACTTTACAGGATCATTCTATACTTTTATCTTGTGATGATTTAGTTGTTAATGATCCTAATTTTTCTAATATGGGTGTTGTAGATATGGTTGATGAAGCATGCACAGGAGAGTATTCTACAGGTGTAGGGGATTGCACTGAGCCTCAGGGACCACCATTGACTGATACAGTAGACGATTCAGAGGAACAATATGAAAGTGTAGGGACTTGCATGGTGGAAGCAAGAACCCAAGAATCACTTGCTTCAGTTGAATACCCACCAGAACTTGAGCTTGAGATGGAACCTGTACTTAACCAGGAGGAAGCTATGGATACATCTATTCTTGTAGAACCTCCAGGTATTCTTCAGCATGATCATGTAAGTATACTTCCTATTTCTTTAGAAAAATCAATAGAGGTACCTCAAACTGATTGTATTGTTTGTGATGAAGTATTTGACACATTTTTGTAGAAACTGTTTGTGAAAAACCTGTAGAGGCACCAAAAATTGATTTTGTTGAATGTGGTGAATTACTTGGTACATCTCATGTAAATGCTGATTTTGAAAAATTTTTAGAAATGCCTGAAATTGATGTGGTTTATTATGATGAATCTCTTGCTATATCTTATGCTGAAGTTGAGTTGAAAAACTTATGGAGGTACCCATGGTTGATCTTATTGGTTGTGATGCATGTCTTGCTACATTTTATTTAGAAATTGATTGTGAAAATTCCATTGAGGTACCTAGTATTGATGTTATTTGTTCTGATGAATTATTGGACACATCCTATGCAGATATTGATGGTGAAAAACTGATAGAGGTACCCAAAATGGATTTCATTGTTTGTGATGAGTTTCTTGATGCATCTTTTGTAGAAAATAATTGTGATAAATTTATTGAGGTACCGAAAATTGATTTCATAGGATGTGATGCATATTTTGAGTCATTTTATGTAGAGGTTGTTCACATTTCACTCTGTTCTTACCCTGCATGCGTGCGGGAGGTATTTTCTATACATGGTTTTGCAGGATCCCGTAGGCTTCTAGAATGGGTACTGAAACTTAATAGCCTACAATCTAAATTGTCAAGGGAGAAATCCATGCACTACGAGATTGACTACATGAGGATAATTCTCCCAAGATGGATGCTACGTGCTCTTTACCCTATTTGAAGGGGAGTTATTTTCTTCTTACACTCCTATTTCATTGTGAATATCATTTTCATGTTTTCAAGTAGTGATCTTTCTTTTCAAATTAGTTCTTGCTAATAAATGATAGAATAGAGTAGAATGCATAAGAGCCATTGTAGATACCATGTTATTCCTTTTGGCATTTTACTTCTTGCATGATTAGAAATAAATGTATCTATCTAGATTTTCTTACATCATTTTAGAGTCTCTTGAAAGCAAATTAAATTTGGTTGTCAAAACTTAGGATTTGAGTCATTGGATGAAAATTCTTGGTTGCTTGAGTACTTCTTAGTATTGGATTCTAAATTGATGAATTGAGATGAATTCTTTTTACCTAGTGAGGAATTAGCCAAATTTTTGTGATACACACATGTGATTGTACTCTAGAACTTGCTTAGGTTCTTTCAAAGCTATATTTTTATGATTGGACCACATTTATAGAAGTAAATCACTTTGTTTCTCTTCTTATATCGTTTTTGCAATTTCCTTGTTGATACACTCTTATTTCATATTTCCTTTCTCTCTTTTTCACGTTCATCATAATATTTTGCATGGACTTGGATAGCTTAATGTTTCTTAGTGTTATTTTGCCCAAGACGGACAAAAGTTTAAGTGTGGGGGAGGATGCAAGCATACTATTATTAGAAGCTCCAAGTGAAAAAAAAAGTAAAAAAAAAAGAAAAGAAAAGTGAAAAAAAAGTGAAAAAAAAACAAAAAAAATGTGAGCTGTAAAAAAAAAAAGTTGGAAAATAATTGGCAACACTAAATTTTCACAGTTCTTCAATTCCTACTCCACCACAACCATGATACATACAAGATAACTCAAAAGAAATGGGCAAAGTGCATTGGGATACATTTTTGAGTGTCTAAGTCTTCTATTTTCCCTTACTTTTTTCATATTTTCTTATCATGCTATATTTCTTCTCCATGTTTCCTTCTCATATTATTTTCATTGCTTTGCCATATCTTTTTGTCATATCATGCTCTTTATTTTCTTTATTGTGATTCATGAGTATCAAGTCCCTCAATTTTCTATTTCATCTCTATCATTGCCTATATCTTCTTTAACTTGTTTGAATAAGCTTTTGTAGGTGTGGATCCAATTCATGAATAATGGTGGAGAGTAGATAATAAGCAAGCCTATGGTAGTACAAGAACCATGGTTGTGTTGGAGTGAGCTCCACTTTCATCCTGAACTTAGAATTTAAGAAAAGAGCCACCAAAACTTCCCTTGAAAGGTTTAGTGAGTTAAATTCATCTCAATGAATCATGAAGGATGAAAATGTTAAGTTGTTGATTTAAGGACAAGTCTCTAGTCCATTGAGCTTAGATTTTTGAGAATTGATAACCATAGGTAATTTTCTTTCAATTTTTTCTGACTATAATTGAGAATAATCTAGGGGGATACATCCTAGGTTTACTAGTTGACTTGTGCGAGACGCCCAAGAATAAGTGTGGGGGAGTTTGATAACCATCATTTTATTGATTATTTTCGGCTCTAAAATCCATGTTTGATCCACATTTTATATGCTTAAGTTTGCAATTTTATTAGGTTTCATGTATTTTCTCTATTTTGGCTTTTAATTCTAATCTTTGTATATTTGGGATATTTTTGGCACTAAATTTGAATATCATTTTGTAGGCTTCAATTGATCATGGACCTAGATCAAATTCGGTCAGACTTGAGTCAGGATTGGATCCAGATCAAAAGAATCAAGCATCGGATTAATAGGAGCCGTCCATTCCAGAGAATGGCTAGATCTGAGCCATCAGTCAACTTCTGGTCGATCCGAGTCCAAGATAGAATCAATCGTGACCAGAGATCAAAATCTGAAAATTTCAGCCAGATCTGAAGAGATCCGACCGTTGGATGAAACCAAATTGATCTCAGCCGCCCGTTGCTTCCATCATCATATGACTGAACCCAAGGCATGGGCTGAGTTGTGGCTTGGTTGATTGAACCGAACACAAACTGACTGAACCAGAGGGCTGACTGAACCACAGAATTGGGCTGAATGGACCAAATGCTGGGCTGAACTCGAGTGCTGGCTTGGCTGAGCTGAACCATAGCTGAAGCTGGCTTGGCTGAATCAAACCACGCGCAGCCAGAACAAAAGGGAGCGGCAACGCGAAGTCTAGGGCATCGTTCGGCACACACACGCGACTCAACCTCTCCACATCATCGCCGGCGGTCTTCATCTTCATCATCACCGCTGCCCGGTCTTCCATCTCTTCTCTTTCGGGGTTCGAAGAGGGTTTTCCTACATCTCCACCGCAGCTTTCACTCTAGTCGAGGGGTTCCCGACTTGATCAAGCTTTCATCGTCTTCACTGCCGGCGATCAATTCCTTTACAGCAGTTTTTTTTTCATTTGCTTTCCTTTACAGCAATTTCTGTAATTTCAGCAGTTAATTTCTTCACAGTTTTGTCTTTGTCCAGCTTCGTCAGATTCGGCAGCTATTTCATCTTCATAGCTTTAATTCCCAGCATTTCCTCTTCATTAGATCCAGCAGTTTAATGTTTCACAGTTTTTCTTCAGTAGGTCGGCAGCTTCATCCAGCAGTAGATTCATTTCTTCTCAGCAATCTCTTCCAGTTTCTCCCTTCCAGCAGTCCTTCATTTACAGCAGTTCTTCCATTCCCTGAATTCAGTTCCTTCGCAATCTAGTAGCCAGCAGAAATTCTTTCCTAGCAGTCATTTCCAGCTTCACAGTTGCTACTCCGATCCAGCAGTTTCCCTTCGCATTTTTCCTTCACAGCAGCTTCAGCATCCAACTTCCGGCAGCAGCTTCTGCAAGTTGAATTCCAAACCAAAGATCCATTTGAGTTTTAGGTTTACTTCACGAATTGGTTGTGTTGATTGTGGAGATGTTTCTGTCGATGAATGTTTGTATTAGATATATCTTTCCCATATCAATTGGCACATACTTTGAGCTATTTAGATCATGCTCCATTCGTGTTTGATAAAATGCCCCTGAGAACAATTATTTCAGATTTTATTGTTATGTGATAGTTTGAATTGCTATGTGTTTGATTGAGTGAATGTTTGTATTTGATGATCTTTTTCCATTTCAATTTGCACTTACTTGAAGAAATTTCAATCTTGCCTATCATGTGTTCGATTAAATGTTTTCTAGAATAGTTAATTTCAATTTGGATGTTTCTTAGTTGATTAAATCTTGTTTTGTATTGCTCTTTCATTGCTTTAAGTTTCATGTCTTCATTACATGCAAATAGGTTAGGAAATTAAATTTCTTTCATGCTATAGGTTTTATTCCATGCCTAGGTTTCATTAATGCCTTATTTCTTGAATGCTTCTTTCACATTGCCTTTTCTTTTCTGCAATTGTAGTTAGGGTAATTTAGATTTCCTTACTTGTATTGTCCTTCCTTAATTAGAAATAGATTTCATATTTGCTCTGTTATTCATTTTGTAGTCCTAGCTCTTAAATCCAAAAACCCAATTTCATATTAAAAATCCAAAAGTAATAAAATACGATTCTGAGAATTATCTTGCACGAACTACATTCGTTAGGAGACGACTCGAGTTACTCTATGCTACATTAGTGTAGAGGAGTTTGATATCTTAATTGTATTTGAAACCGTAACACGACAAAAACGGTTATCAGGTGCCTTTGTGCAGCTCGATCAGCTTAGTCTAAAGTTCTTTTGCGCTGTTGAAGGGTCCCACCCAGTTCAGCTTCTGCTTGGTCAATCTGTATTGCAAAGTCTGGGTTGCCTTTGCATCAACCTCGATTTTCTTTTTCAACGAGGCGTCCCATTAAGTATAGTGTTGTGCCACTCCTTCTGTGTTCTTGGGAATCTCCAGGCCAGATTGGATAATTATCCACATGTCCACCTGAGTTTTCAGGTGGACTTCCATCCTGCTTTTCCAGTAGGAGAAATCTTCTCCACTGAAAAGAGGCAGGCTGGCTGTGCTGAATCCCTCTTGCATGTCCATTAATATTTTCTGAAAAATAACACAAAAACTTGTTCCAAGACTGAGTCTTTGATTAGTAGTGCGGAAGAAAATAATTGCAACAAAAAAAAATCGAGTGGTGTTGCACCAATCTTAATTAATGAGAAAGATTAAAATAAAAAATAAAAAATTTCGTGAATTCGAAAAAAAACTCTCAAACTGGTGGTTGCACCAAATTTGAGCCACCCGCTCTGATACCACTTGTTGGATCGGAGAAAATCGGTAGAGGGGGGGGTGAATATCGATATCAAATTTTTCAGAAAATAGAGCGATTACGCAGCGGAAAATGATAAAACAATCGCGAACACAAGTTGGTTTTACTTGGTTCGGAGTCGCGGTCGGCTCCTACTCCAAGGCCCACGGTCCTTAACCGTTTACGTTGGGCAATTCTATATTCGGAAAAATCTTTTACAACTTCAAGTACAGATATAGAATTGGAATTAAAATTGCAACACTTTTCGTAAATTAAATTTACCGACGCCCGAGGTGGATCGAAGTTTGGAGCAGAGGGTCATCATCGACGCTAGAATCTCGAAGTCGGAACTTGTCGGAGCGTAGCGCTTGAACGAAAGTGCTTGGAGCGTTGTGAGCGAAGTTATCTGAAGCCTTGGGAGTGAACCCCCTTTTATAGTAGCCATAGGGGCGCCTGTGTCGATGGGGGCGCCTGACACGTGGCCTCTCCTACGAGAACTCCTATCCGCAGGCTCGGTCAGCGCTTATCCACTTGACTGGGGCACCTGGACTGATGGGGGCGCCTGTGTTACCACGGGTGCTTGAGCTAACTTGGTCCACAGGCTTCGTGGCAATTTTCTTCGATGGTTCTGTTTTGGCCTTGACTTGGGGTGCCCGTATCCATCCGGGCGCCTAGCCCAGTGAGGTGCCTCACTCCTTTGAGGCGCCTCAGCTGCAGAAACATGTTCCTTCGTTCCCTGCAACCAAGGTTAGTTCCAAAACACAAGAAGCAAAATATGTTAGCCATTATTTACAGCCTAAGCTGTCTTGATTCTGACTTTGGGTGTCCCATATGGAACCCTAGGTCGAACTGACGCCTACTGTTCCCTTGCACGGGGAACGTGTCCTCACCTACTCCTCTCGGGAGAATTTACCTTTTGCCAACCGGTTCCTCCGGTTGGACTTTTGCCCGGCTTTACTCAACAGGTCTTCGTTCCTAACTTCCGGTCAGGTCTTCATGCCTAGTCCGCGACCAAGACTTCTTGCCCAACTTTCGGTCAGGTCTTCGGTGCCCAGCCCTTTGCTAGGACTTCTTGCCTAGTCCTTGACTAGGACTTCTTGCCCAACTTTTGGTCAGGTCTTCGGTGCCCAGCCCTTTGCCAGGACTTCTTGCCTAGTCCTTGACCAGGACTTCTTGCCTAGTGTACCTAGGACTTTCCTGCACACTTAGTAAGCCTGTTAGATTACAAGAACACCTTAACTTCTGAACCCTTTGCCTTTATCAAAACATAGGTTTGACTTTGGTGCTTCCGGCACCAACAAGAAAGACCACGCCGACGGCACTTCTTCACCCTTGAAGTTGGCCGGCGGTTGTAACGCCCGCTTTTTTTTCCATAAGCGGCGTTACGTTAACATGCTTAGGGCATGTAGACATCATAAGGCAGCGGAATAACTTTAACTTATACATGCCCTATTACCATTCTTAACTTAATGACATGGGAACCTTAGCACATTAACTTTGAACTTAAGCATCATATCATGTCATACATAACATCATATCATAGGTTCCAGAAGTCATTATTCAAAACCGAGGTGAAGTTCTAGCATTAACAGTAAACATATGGTTTCCTGGGCCAAGTCACTACTACACACATGCGTTCTTGCCCTCCTGCTGCTTCCATCATTGTCCCCTTGAATGATCTGCGATATAAGGAAATAAGACTGTAAGCACACAGGCTTAGTAAGACTCTTTCCTACTCACAAAAACCATTCATCATTCATCATCTCATAATGAGCACATGAAACATTAACATACTTGGTGCTCTACTTAGAACATAACATCTTACATCACTTATCGTATACATGGCATGACATTAACATAACATAGTAAACATTCTAAACATTGCATGATACATGGCATAAACATAAACATAGTAAACATTCTAAGCATGACATGATACATGGCATAAACATAAACATAGTGAACATTCTAAGCATAGTATAATACATGGCATAATACCTATCATATCATATGAACATCTTCTTAACAGAATCATGACATAGTTCATTCATTCTTATGCATACTTCTTAACATGAACGTAAGCATAAAATCTTATCACATAGCATAATGCATAACATGAATGGATGCATGAGTGGAATGCATATACATAAGGATGCTTAACTTTTAAAAACATACTTTTAAATGCTTAACATAATCATCATAACATCATTTGGGGTCCCCGGCTTGTACCACATACATACATCATAGCGCGCATCCCTAGCAAGTCCGAGGTCGCGAGCCCCGACCTACTAGGGTAAGGACAGCATAGTCGGTAGTCCCCGAACCGAGGCGTTCTTAAGGTGCCCATCCCTGTTGCACAGCTTCGGTAGTGCCAAAACCGNGCATAACATCATGATGCCTGTAAGGCATGAGCATTATCTTCATTCATAAACATGGTATGCATCTTCTTTCATAGCATGACATGCATCTTTATTCATACAACATGGCATGCATCATTCTTATCATGAACATAAACATAACATACTTATCATGACATCGTTCTTATCATGAGCCTAACATAACATACCTATCATAGCATCATTCTTATAGTGAACCTACCCTATCATACTTATCATGGCATCATTCATATCATGAACATAAACTTATCATACTTATCATGACATCATTCATATCATGAACATACACAATAACTTAACATGGTTCTTAACATAACATGAGCATATAACTTAGCATGGTTCTCTACATCACATAAGCATATATAGGTAGGATTTTCCATAACATTCTACCTACCATTCAAATACATGGCCTAAAACATAAACATTCATGGTAACCCTATTAAGCATGGCATCCAGTCATAACCTGAATATGAAACATAAAGCATGGTGCTTAAACCTTAGGGTCATGGTTAACATGATTCCTACCACATGCTTGATCCTATACATATAAATACTTTATGGTAAACATGAACCATCATTCTTTGAGCCCTAACTCCACTCCCAAACCCTAGATCCAAGGCTTGGCCGAAACTTCTATGGTGGAGTTCCATCAATTCCATAAACATGTAATGTAGCATAAGGTAAATGAACAACCATACATTATTTATAAGACCATAGGAAGTCCTTGGGGCTCATGATTAGGGTTAACCCTAACCTTTAGGCCACTTTCCTAGGGCTGGCCGAAACTTATAAGGCCATGGAGCCATGGAGAAATTCCATTAAAACCCTAAATAAATTGCTTAAACACCAACCATACCTTACCATAGGGCCATTGGGGCCCTTACTTGAAATAAGTCCTAACTTTCTACCCTTTTAGGGTTCTTGGCCGAAACCTATAGGGTCTCTAGGCCATGTGAAACATTCACATAAACACCCTCCATCTCCCTTATATCATGATAAAACATAAAACATACACTTGAAGTTTGAGACCCAACCCTACACAAGGGTTCTTGATGTTGGCCGAAACCCTAGGGTATCCTAGGGTACCCCAAAAATTCCCAAAAATTATATTTAATCTCTAAACATCATGAGAGAGCATTAAACGACATTATCAAGATTTTTGGCATAATTATAGGCCTTTAAATCATGGTGGCCGAAACCCTCAAGCTTAGGGTTCTTGGTTTTGTTTCTTTCATGTTGGCCGAAACCCTAGGGTGTCCTAGGGTACTCCAAAAATTCCCAAAAATTATATTTAATCTCTAAACATCATGGGAGAACATTAAACAACATTATAGGGATTTTTGTCATCATTTTAGACCAAGAATCCCATGGGCCGAAACCTATAAGGTTAGATTCATGGGTTTCCTTTGGTTTTTCCAACATAAACATCATATACAACTTTCATATCATGTTAATCTTCAAGAAAAGCCATTATACCACAGGTGAGGGAGTCTTACCTTGGGTTTCTTGATTTTTTGAACCTTGAAAGAGAAGAAAATTGCAATTTCTTTGGACCCTTGAACCCCCTTGCCTTTGTATCCTTGGAAAATCCTTAGATCTTGGTGATAGGACCTTCTTGTGGAGATTTTCCAAGGGAGAACCACCCTTGTGGTGTTCGGCTAGGATGAGGGAGGAGGGAGGAAGAAAATGCAAGTAATGGAAGAAAGAAGTAACTCCCAAACCCCCCTATTTATCACCCATTAAGGAGGTAAATGAAGAGTCTCTCCATGACCCTTCATCTTCTTCTAAGCCTTAACCAATATCCACTTCATTTCCTCATAACATTCCCTTGCTAGATGAGTTGGTTAGAGCCTACATGGTTGTACAAGAGGTCCAAGGTTCAATCCTTGATAAATGTACAATTTTTTTCCACTTATTTTATTTTATTTTCCTAGTAATTTTCGAAAATCCTAAAAAAATTCCCCCATAATTATGTTAATATTTCTTATTAAAATCCCTTCATATTTCTATAAATTTTCACCTAAAATTCACCAATAATCATGGTACTAAAAAGCCCATATAAGACCCATTAGTACTTAGTTTTCTCAATTTAATTTAGAAAATCTGGATTTCTAGGCCAAATTTTATATAATTATTTCTAGGTCCCTCGGAAAATTATTTATACATGCTCAATATTTTAAGAAAATATTAAGAGAATTTTCCGGGTCGTTACAGGGTCTTTGGGTGCAAAGTCCATATCCTAAACACCAAGGACTATCTAGGTAAATTCCAGTCTAAGTCAACCCCAGACATCTTCCTAGGATATTCAACCACAAGTAGAGCCTATAGGGTTTACAACAAACAAACTAAGAAAATTGAAGAAACAACAAATTTAATATTTGATGAAGAAATCAACTCAAAATCTTATAATCCAGATCTAACTTCATCGAAAACTGATCAAGAAGATAATGAACAAATAATTGAACCTTTAATTGGACTCTTAAATGAACTAACTATTGAACCAACTTCTGAGTCAATTGAACCAAATGTTGAACCAAACATTGAACCGAATGTTGAACCAAATCGACCAGCCGGACCTTAGGCTGAACCAAGTTCTAGAAAAACCAAGAAACCCAGACTTAGTCACCCTACTGATCAAATTGTGGGTGATCCAACTTTAGGAGTCAGAACTAGGTCTTCCTATAGAAATCTTAGTTAGATAGCAATGATTTCAAAAATTAAACCTAAGACTATAGAGGAAGCCCTACCTGATCCTGATTGGATCATAGCTATGCAAGAAGAATTAGCCCAATTTGAAAGGAACCAAGTCTGGAAACTAGTACCTAAACCTGAGGGCAAATCCGTCATTGACACTAAGTGGGTTTTTAGGAATAAGTTAAATGATCAAGGAGAGATAGTCAGAAATAAAGCCCACTTAGTAGCAAAAGGATTCAGTCAGGTAGAAGGGTTAGATTATGACGAAACCTATGCCCCAGTAGCTAGACTTGAGTCCATTAGGATGTTATTAGCGTTTGCATCCCATAAAGGATTTAAACTATACCAAATGGATGTAAAGTCAGCCTTTCTAAATGGATTCATTAAGGAAGAAGTCTATGTACGACAACCCCCTGGTTTTGAGGACTTAGAAAGACCTGACCATGTTTACAAACTCACTAAAGCACTTTATGGACTAAAACAAGCACCTAAGGCCTGGTATGAACGCTTATCAACTTATCTAATTTCTAAAGAATTTAAACAAGGACAAATTGACTCAACCCTATTTATTAAAACCTTAGGAAAAGAAATCTTTATTACCCAAATCTACGTCGATGACATAATCTTTGGGTCCACCAACTCTAATTTTTTAAAAGAATTCGTGAAAATAATGGAAAATGAGTTTGAAATGAGCTTAGTTAGTGAGCTTAACTTTTTCCTAGGGTTACAAATTAAACAAACTAAGGATGAAAACTATGTCCATCAATCCAAATATGCTAAAGAATTAATAAAGAAATTTAAAATGGATAACTCTAAATGCATAAGTACCCCCATGGCCACAAACGTAAAAATAGATAGTGATACTGATGGTAAACCAGTAGACCTTAAATTCTATAGAAGTATGATTGGGAGTCTACTGTACCTCACAGACAGCAGACCTGATATTCTTTTTGCTGTAGGAATGTGTGCTAGATACCAAACCTGTGCTAAGGAAACACACTTAGCAGCCCTAAAAAGAATACTCAGATATGTTAAGGGCACTCTAAATGTAGGGATTTGGTATACTAGGACCTCAACCTTTGACTTGTTAGGATACTCGGATTCTGACTACGCTGGTTGTAAATTAGATAGAAAGAGCACAAGTGGAAGCTGCCAACTGTTAGGAAATAGTCTAGTAAGTTAGTGCAGCAGAAAATAACACTGTGTAGCTCTATCCACAACTGAAGCTGAGTATGTTGCCTTAGGAGAGTGTGTAGCACAACTTTTATGGATGATGCACACTCTTAAGGACTTCCAGCTCAACTATACCCAAACTCAGGTCTTCATTGACAATATAAGCTCAATTAATCTAACTAAAAACCCAATCTAACATTCCAGAACTAAACACATAGAAGTTAAACACCACTTTGTAAGAGACCATGTAGCCAGGGGTGAAATAGTCCTTAAGCATGTAGACTCTAAATCTAACTTAGCTGACATATTCAATAAACCCCTATCTGAGTCTGAGTTCGGCTCACTAAGAAGGCAGTTAGGATTATGCTTAGTAGAATAGGTTTACTTTATTTTTATGTCTTTTTAACTGCTTTACTTGATTTGAAAATCAGTTTCTAAAACAATTTTAAAACTGCTTTACATGATTTCAAATCAGCTTTTAATTAGTTTGAAAAATCATTTTAACCTTTTTCTTTAATAATTTTTCGACTTAGTGTTATTTTAAAAACTACCCCCTTCAAATCTAGGGCTTTTTCGCATATGGACTTAGCCTAGGCCCTAACCCTAGAACTGCATGCACCTATAGATTTAGAAGCCAGCATCTCACAAGCACCTTAGGATACTTTTGACTGATAACCTAGAATGGGTTGAGATGCTTAGGTCTTTGCCTTAATCCAAGATGTAGATCAGTGCATCTGCAGTAATTAGGGCACTAAATACAACTTAAACAGTAATCAAGTTAAGTGTCAAGATTAGAAAATCTAACTTGAACAAAACACTTAACTTGACTAACCCTAGCGAAAATTACTGTTTATAACAGTTAGTAAGTAGCTAATTGGGTTAGACAGGACCCTAAAGAGATAATTGAAATTGGCTTGGTTCAGTTTATCTTGCATTGGTTCAGTACAACACATTATTTTTTATCATACAATTTATTTTTATTGCTATTGCTTTATTTTTGATATATGGCAAAGGGGGAGAGATAGGAAAGGAGAGAAGAGCTTTAAATTTTTTTTCAAAATTTAAACTTTATATTTAAACTTTATCCTTTCTTCAAAAAGCTTAAGCTAAGTTTTTTTCAAAACTATTTAAAAGTACTCTAAGTTCTTTTTCAAAACTGTTTTCAAAATAATTAAGTTATTTTCAAAACTGGTTCAAAAGTACTTGATCTAAAGTGTTTTCAAAATTGATTCTAAGTACTTGACCCAAGCTGTTTTCAAAAGTATTTTCTAAGTACTTAAACTTAAGCTATGTTCAAAAATCTCTAAGTACTTATTTCTAAACTTCTCTAATAGAAAAGTTTCTAAGTATAAAGCCTCTAAAGTACTAAAGAGATTGAAATTTTTTTTTGGAACTTAAAACTTAAGAAAATGTTTTAGAAATCTATTGACTGGAAAATTTTTTAAGCATAAATTTTCTAAAGTGCCTAACCAAATTTTGTTTAAGTTTTCTAAAACTTCGGTTGAGAAATACTCTATGTTTTGAAAAATTAATTCCATCACTTTGACTTAGAAATTTTTTTTAACCCCACGAAACTTTGAAAACCCAAGGGGGAGATTCCTTCCAGGGGGAGGGAACTAAACTGTTATATCAACTGTCTTGATTAACTTAACTTTTTGAATCGGGTTGCCATAAATCAAAAAGGGGGAGATTGTTGGTGCAGATATCACCCAAGTCGAACTTGTGTTTTGATAATGGCAAAGGGTTCAAAAGTTAAGATGTTATGTTTATCTAACATGCTCATTAAGTGTGCAGGAAACAAAGTCCTAGCGAAGGGCTGCTAGGCACCTGGCGAAGGAATGCCAGGACACAAAGCCCTAGCGAAGGACAGCTAGGCATCGGGCGAAGGAATGCCTGGATACAAAGCCCTAGCGAAGGACTGCTAGGCACCTGGCGAAGGAATGCCAGGATACAAAGCCCTAGCGAAGGACTGCTAGGCACCTGGCGAAGGACAGCTGGGCACCTTGCGAAGGACTGCTGGGCAAAAGTCCAACCGGAGGAGCTGGTTGGCAACAGGTAAATTCTCCTGAGAGGAGTAGGTGAGGACGCGTTCCCCGTCGAGGGAACAGTAGGCGTCGGTTCGACCTAGGGCTCCATTTTGGAGACCCAAAGTCAGAACCAAGACAGCTAAGGCTGTATAATCATAACATATTCTTGTTTTATTATATTTGCAACTAATCCTAGATGCAGGACCAAAGGAACGAGTCTCTGTAGCTCAGAACGCCTCAAGGGAGAGAGGCAGAAGCTGAGTAGGGCGCCCCGAAGGTCCCGGGCGCCCCGGAGGTCAAAGCAAAATAAGTAAAGCAAGAGAACGCTTCGGAAGCTCACTGAGGGGGGGCGCCCCCATGCTCCCGGGCGCCCCGGATGCCTTGGGCACCTGGGCTCAAGCCAACGAAGCGGATAGAGTCAAGCCAGCGAGAAGCCAGCAGACCGAGTCAACCTGGGCGCCCCCTGCATCCCGGGCGCCCCCAGTCAACTCTCAGCCCTATTCAAGTGGGATAAGGGCTGACCGAGACTTGTTCGGATCGGCTGACACGTGGGGCGCGCCCCCAACGTTCAGGGCGCCCCAGTAGGCTATAAATAGCCCCTCGACCCCAAGGCTTCAGACAACAATCTTTCCAACGCTTCTACGCTCTTCGACTCAAATGCGCTGCTCCAGAAACCTGCCATTTCGAGATTCCAAGCGCCGACGACGACCCTCCACACCGAAGTACAATCCATACCGGGCATTGATCATGAAGAGTAAAACTGTTATATTTACTGCAATTTACTTATACAATTCTTGTAAACCTTTTTGCGCTCATATAGAATTGCCCTCAGTAAACGGTCAACGACCGTGGGTCTTGGAGTAGGAGCCGACCGCGACTCCAAACCAAGTAAAACCGCTTGCGTTTTTGCGTTGTGTTTTAATTTTCCACTGCGTAGTCTCTTATCTTTAATCCGAAACATTTTACGATATTCACCCCCCCTCTATCGTTTTCTCTCGATCCAACACTATCATCTCACCTCCACCCAATACTATGTTATTCAAATTTCAGTTAATCGGTTTAGTCCTTAATCTTACCAGTCCTAGGTCTAAGCATGGTAAATTGCAGAAAATAAACAAGTAATCATGCAATTTTACAAAAAAAAGGAATTTATTTAACTATAAAAATAATTTTTAAGTTGGCTCCCCCTGGACTAAAGCCACGATAATGATTAGGCAAGATATGAATCTTGTCCTTGGGGATCCAATACTGGTTTGGTCCAGCTTGGTTATTCAGGCAAAGTTTGGGTACCCATGCCTGAACTTTGGGTCTAGACTGATTCAGTACAGCATAGTATGACCTTTGTCTAGACTTGGTTCGATACCCTAACCCGGATCGATTTAGAACTGACTTCTATTTTCCAAGGATCATATCAAGACCCTTGGAACCCGAAGTGAATCATTCCAAAGCTGCTCTAAGGTCCTTGACTTGAGTTTTTAATAGGGAGTTCTCTTTCTCAAGTTTTTCACTTGAGTAGAGGTTCCTTCTTGAACCTTCTCAGTTAAGGATCTAGAGTCAGCGTCCTCTTTCAGGAGTTTTACTTCCTGTCGGAGAGACTCGACTCGAATTTTGGCTTTCGCCAAGTTACTAGATAGGTATGCAATTAATTCAGCTAATTCTGCTTTTGAATAACCACTTATAGTTATTTTGTCATCTTCCGAAATGGTGAGCTTTCCGTCGTCCGGCTCCGATTCTGATCCGGTGTCAATGTCTTCGGATGCAGTCAAGGTGAGCAGGTTCGATTGTGGGGCCTCTTCTTCTTCTTCGGATGAAGACTCGTCCCATGTTGCTTGAAGGGCCTTCTTCCTTCTTGTCTTCTTGGCTTCTTTCAGATTAGGGCACTCCGATTTGAAGTGTCCCTTCTTGTTGCATTCGAAGTAGGTCACACTTGATTTGTTCTTGGATGGTTCAGCCGGATCCTCCTACTTTCGACTGACTTTTCTTCTGTTGGACTGATTCTTCAATTCCTTGTAGTAGTCCCGGGCAAGCCGAACCAGCTTGGGTCGATCCCCTTCGCTATCTTCTGAGTCAGAGTCTGACTCGGATGCAGGTTGAGGCTTCTTCTTGACCATCTTTCCTGTTTTGCCTGCAACAAAAGTAATGTCTTTCTCGGCCAAGGTGCAGTTAGTCTGCTCATGTAATTCAAGTTCAGAAAATAACTCATCTAATTTGATTTTAGAAAGATCCCTTGAAACTTTGTATGCATCTACCATAGATGCCCACAAAGTATTTCTCGGGAAAGTGTTAAGGGTATAACTGATTAGGTTACAGTTCTCTACCTTGTGACTGATTGTGTGTAGACCGTTCATCAATTCCTGGATTCTGGCGTGGAGCTGGGCTGCTGACTCACCGTCGTTCATTTTGATCGTGTATGGCTTGTTGAGCAGTAGGTCCCTCTTGCTGATTCGGGTGTCGGAGGTTCCTTCGTGCAATTCAATTAACTTACCCTAGAGTTTCTTTGCGCGGTTGAATGGTCCACCCGGTTGAGCTCTTCTTTGGTTAGACCGCATTGGAGTGTCTGGGTCGCTTTAGCATCGACCTCGATTTTCCTTTTTAGCGAGGTGCCCCATTCAGTGTAAGGTTGTGCCACACCTTCAGCATTTTTTGGGATTTCCAAACCAAATTGGATTATTATCCACATGTCCACCTGTGTTTTCAGGTGGACTTCCATCCGACTCTTCCAGTAGGAGAAGTCCTCCCCACTGAAGAGTGGTGGTTTGGCTGTACTGAAACCCTCTTGCATGGCCATTTAGAGATTCTGAAATAATAGAAAAAAACTGTCCCAAGACTTGGTCTTGGATTAGCAGTGCGGGAATAAGATAAAAGAAATTATCGAGTGGTGTTGCAACCTCGATTAACGATAAAAATTCGATCGAAAAGAAATAAAAAAAATTTCGTAAAAATCCGAAAAATTCCAAATTGGTGGTTGCACCAAATTTGAGCTACCCCGCTCTGATAACACTAGTTGGATCGAGAAACACGATAGAGGGGGGGGTGAATATCGTGAAAATCTTTTCGTATAAGACTAAGAGAAAATACGCAGTGGAATCAAAACACACAAAGAACACAAGTAGTTTTACTTGGTTCGGAGTCGCGGTCGGCTCCTACTCCAAGGCCCACGGTCCTTGACCGTTTACTGTGGGCAATTCTATATTCGCGCAAAGGTTTACAGATTTAATACAAGAATAGTGCAGTAAGTAAATAAATACATTTTTCGTTACCGACGCCCGGTGTGGATCGTACTTCAGAGCAAAGGTCATCGTCAGCGCTAGAGTCTCGAGATCGGAGTTTGCCAGAGCAGAGCGCTTGAACGAAAAGCTTAGAGGCATTGGAAAGTTGTGTTCTTGAAGCCTTGGGGTCGAGCCCCTTTTATAGTCCTCCTGGGGGCTCCTGGGACGTCGGGGGGCGCCTGACACGTGCCTTTAGATCAGAGAAACCTCATCCACAGCTCGATCAGCGCTTATCCCCTCCGAATCGGCCTCTGGAGCTGACTGGGGCGCCCGGGACCTCCCGGGCGCCCAGGTTGACTGGGTCCGCTGGCTTCGTGGCTGATTTTGCTTCGACTCATTTTTGGCTATGACCTTGGGCGCCTGGGACCTCCCAGGTGCCTAGCCCAGTGTTGTTTCGAAGCGATTCTTGCTTTCTGCTTGTTTGGCTTTGATGATGGGCGCCCGGGACCTCCCAGGCGCCTAGCCCAGCTGCCTGCCCCTCTCCTTTGGGCCCTTCTGAGCTGCAGAAACACACTCCTTCGGTCCTTGCATCCAAGGTTAGTTCCCAAACAAACAAGGCAAGAATATTAGTCTATCTTTACAGTCATAGCAGTCTTGATTCTGACTTCGGGTCTCCCAAATGGAACCCTAGGTCGAACCGATGCCTACTGTTCCCTCGACGGGGAACGCGCCCTCACCTACTCCTCTCAGGAGAGTTTACCTTTTGCCAACCGGCTCCTCCGGTTGGGCTTTTGCCCGATCCACCTGACCAGGTCTTCGTGCCCAGTTCTCGACTAGGACTTCGTGCCCACCTTCCGAGTAGGTCTTCGGTGCCCAACCCCTTGCCAGGACTTCTTTGCCCAACCCTTTGCCAGGACTTCTTGCCTAGTGTGCCTAGGACTTCTTTCCTGCACACTTAATAAACACATTAGATAACAATACCATCTTAACTCTTGAACCCTTTGCCATTATCAAAACCCAAGTTTGACTTAGGTGCTTCCTGCACCAACAAATATAACTTTTCAAGGTGTAATTTTCTGGTGCAATTGTTCTTGTTAAACTAGCTCTCTACTATGATTTCAAAAATTATACTAAGTACTTTCAAAAGAAAATCTTTTATTGTTGGTGCAAGTGTTTTGGTCATTTTTTTTATGTATGACAAAGGGGGAGAGTGAGATCTTAAGTTAGAAAATTTTTGTTTCTTCCCAAAGGATCAATGAAAATCAAAATGTTTTTCTCCCAAAGATCAAAATGTATTTTCAAAACTTAAATTATTTTTATCAAAGTTTAGCCCTTTCAACCAATCTAACTTAAGATATTATCAAACATCAAAAAGGGGGAGATTGTTGGTGCAAGTTGCATCAGTGATGTCCTCCTCTAAGGTTTTTAATGTTTGACAATATACTTAAGTCAGTGATACATTGAACAAGGGAAGGGTGAGCAAAGGAGGAGTACCAAAGTGAAGGAAAGTCCTAGTAAACCTAGGCAATAAGTCCTGGTTCGAAGAATTGGACACTAAGTCCTGATCATGGATTGGGCACTAAGTCCTGGCAAAGGGCTTGGCACCGAAGACCTGACCGGAGGTTGGGCATGAAGTCCTGGTCGAGGACTGGGCAAGAAGTCCTAGTAAAGGGCTGGGCACCGAAGACCTAGTTCGAGGAATTGGGCACGAAGACCTGGCCAATGGTTGGGCACCGAAGTCCTGGACCTAGGGTTTGGGCACGAAGTCTTGGTCCGAGGGATTGAGCAACTTAGCCGAGCGATGACTAAGGATAGAAGTAGAGACGGGTCGAGGTTCGAACGTCTTGAGATCTGAGAGTATCGGAGGCTAAGCGAAAGTCCACCCGAATGGACTAGGTGGCAACCGTCTCTGAAAGGAGTAGGTGAAAGGCGCATTCTCGGGGGTGGGAACTTGCGTCGGTTCAACCTAGGGTTTCATGGACAGGCGTTCCCGTCCTTAGGCCTTGGATGTACTGACCCTGGGGTGTTGGGAACCAAGTAAATCCCGTGTGTAATCTGTCGGTTGCTCTGTTCGTTATTTCTATTATTTTTCCGCTACTACTAACGCTCTGCTTAGAATGAACTGAAAAGTCTTACAAAGGTTGCGAAAGATTTTTACAGTCGATATTCACCCCCCTTTATCGATGACACCAGTCCTACATTAACCAGGTTGTAAGGGTTTGAGTGTGAGTGTTTGTACTTGGGAACTAAGCCGGGAGAGTTCGAGTGCGGAGAGAAATGTACTCGGGAAGGGTAACCCTAGGCATAGGGAAGGACCAGTCGACTGCCCCAGGGGCAGTCGACTGGTGATGGCTGGCGATTCAAACGTTGGGCTTTCAACGTTCGAATCTGAGTGGGACCAATCGACTGCCCCCGTGGCAGTCGACTGGTAGCGGCCATTTAGGACTCGAGCTCTATTTAAGGGAGCTCGTTTATGACCTTTCTTCCTTGGCAAAACCTGCTTGGATAGAGCTGGTTAGTAGCCTTTGTTGCTCAAGTAGTGTCCAGAAGTTGTGGTGAGGTTTCCCCTCCTACAAGGAGCTACGAGATCTAGCCGGAGGTGCTCCGGGGAATCATCCACCGACGGATTAGGGATTGCCCACCTTACGGGCAGCCGTGGAGTAGGAGTTTTATCTCCGAACCTCGTAAATAGGTGTGTTCCTTCTTCGTTAGGTTTTTGTTGTATTTAGTATATTCTGCTTGCGCATTAACGATTGTAGGAGGAAAAACGAAAGAAGCTATTCACCCCCCCTCTAGCTTGACGGTCACGATCTAACAACTTCACCTGAAGCATGGACTAAAGAAAGTTTTTTTACTACAACATTCTTTAGGATTTTTTTATTTTGCCGGAAAGGGTGGTCAACTGATAAAAATTTTCAATGATTATCAAACCATGATACCTTCCCACTACAAGATAATGAAAATGCATAAGAATCTATCATATAGTACGGGCATGCTAATTTACTAATTGTGCTCCATCCAGACAACAGTGAGTATGCTGGAAAATCACTAATCATCCATAATAATGCAGCTTGCAATCGAAAATTTATTTTACTTGCATCATCATAAGTCACTAACTCTACATTCTATAATTCATTCAACTCAGTAATTAGAGGTTGAAGGAAAATATCTATCTTATCTTTGTGATTGGTTGTACCAGGAATATGTATAGTAAGGAACATAAATTTGTCTTTCATGCACATCCATGGCGGTAAATTGTACGGTGTCAATATTACTGGCCAAAATGAATATTGCTGCCCTGACTGACCAAATGATTGAAATCCATTTGCAAAAAGTCCCAATCTAACATTATGAGGTTTCATTGCAAATAAAGGATATACAATATCAAGCTATTTCCATGTAGGAGAATCACAGGAATGACACATTATACCTCCTTCGTGCTCATGCTCATGATGCCACATCATATGGCATGTTGTAGCAACCAATGTATATAAGCGTTGAAGTCAAACAATTAACGGAAAGTAATACATGACTTTTCATACTATATTTTTCTTCTTCCTTGGTATACGAGTATGATGCTTATAATGAGGGTGATTATAGATTTTGCATTTACTCAGTTCGTTGTCTTCATTCTAATAGATCATGTAATTGTTTATACAACAATCAATCTTCTCTATAGGCAATCCTAAACCTCTAACCAATTTCTTTGTATTGTATAAGCTATTAGTCATTATGTTATTAACAGGGAGCAACTTTGACATTAATTAACATATTTCATCATAACATCTTTCTAAAAAATGATGTTTTGCTTTCATATTTAATAACCTTGCAGTAACTGATATTGGGAATGACCAGAAGGAATGTCTTCCCACACTTCTCTTTACTAGACTTTAACATTTCATATAAGTGTTGTTATTCAGGTGCTGATATTTCATCTATGTTGGAATAATCAGCTGCATTCATCGCATCATAAACCATTGATTGTATTGCAATATCATTAGTTATTAATTTAGGCGATACAACAAATGTGCCAGATGATGAACTAACAGAAGGCCCAATTGGTTCAACTACATAAGGTTCTCCGTGGCAGGTCGCGGCTAGACATGGTCGACCACAGCCAGATCGCGTTGGCTATGGCCAGAGGGTGCCGTCCATGTCAGACGACGCCGTTCGGGCTAGATGGCGCCAATCGTGGCCAGACGACACCGACCGCGGCTAGGCTATGCAGGCCACGGCCAGACTACATCGGTCGTGGCTAGATCTGGCTCTCGCCGATAGCGGGGAGAGGGGGCCAACAGTGGAAAGAGAGGGAGAGTGTTTACCTTCACCGGAATGAGTAACCGACGGAGAGGGGGTTGGCGCACGTCGCCATCATTGTAGAGGAGGAGATTGCAAGGTTGAATGAAAATTAGGGCTTAACCCTAATTTTTGTTCCCGATTTCTCGACAGAATTGTAATTCCGTCGGGAATTCCCATAGAATTACAATTCCATCGGCAAATTATGCACCCTGACCCTTTGCCCATTGATAAGTACCATTTTGTTGATTATTTTAATTGCTAAAATCCATGTTTGACCTATGTTTTACTTGCTTAAATGTGATTTTTTCCTAGGTTTTAGGACTTCCTCTTATTTTAGACTTAATTGCAAATTTGCACAAAATTGGATTATTTGACCACTAAATTTTTGATCTATTTTTTGTAGGCATGAAAGGTTCATGGACCTAGGGCATACTGGGTCAAACTTGAGTTGGAAGTGGACCCGGATTGAGTTATCAAGCTTTGGATTAATCTGGGCCGTCCGATTCAAGAGCGGCTAGATCTGAGCCATCCGGGACCATCTGAAGTAATCCGAGCTAGGGTTAGGGTTGATCAAGCACTCTGATCAAGATCTGAAGGTTTCATCCCAATCAGAGCTCAATCAACCGTTGGATCAAGCTCGGAGGGCTCTAGATCGTCCATTCAAAGATTAGGTTGATCTGGACCATCCGTTGCATATCTGGAGGATCCGAGCTACCACGAGCCAGATCCTGACCCTTGATCAACATCATCAAAGTTTGGATTAAATCAGAGCAAGATCAGCCGTTGGATTTCCTCAAATCAATCTGGGCCGTCCATTGCTAACTATTTAATCAAAATTTGGCCGCAGCTTCTCCTTGTCGCGTCTTCGCCGCAAACGTCGTCTTCTTCGATACTTCTTAGTTTTTCTTAAAGTTTTTCTTCAATCCGTGGGCGCGACCCCTCAACTTCAACCCTAGATCATCATCTGGATCATTGGAGATAGCTTCGGTGGAGAATTCAGCTCAAGTTTCATCCGGACAGAGTTTGCTTGAGGGTTTCGGCATGCTCTGTGGTCCGAGCACTTGAATCTCAGCCATAATCCATTTCCGATGATCTGAGCCACTTGTAGGGGTTCTCAGGTGAGCTCAGGTCTTCTCCAAATCATCATCGCAGCTCAACAAACTGAGATCGAAGAGTTCGGATTGGATTTCCCCAACTGATGCAGTTTGAGCAGAGTTCATCAAGTGAAGCTGATTTCCACTGATTTGCTGAGCTTAGGGGTTCGAGGTCAGCCCTTGCGCGACGAACAAGGAGATTTTGAGCTCGGGAAGGGTTGAGGATTAGTTTAAATTAGGAATTTTCAGTTTTCTTAGCTGTAATTTAAATTCTGCAATCTATTTCTGTTACTGAATTTCTTAGCAGCTGTTTAGTTTGCTTTCTTGCATTGTTTCTGCTTAATTAGTGGTTCGAAACTGTTCTTCCAGTAGTTAGCTAGCTTATTTAGTTAACACTTTACTTAATTTCATTTGCTTGCAATTTCCTACTTACGTATCAATTTTCAGCTCGCGTATCAGCCCTGTTTCTGCCAATTCCAGCTAGTTTTGAATTTTTTTTCAGTCTATTTCAAATTCAATTCGTTTCTGGTTTTAGTTCCTGAGATTTAAGTCGACATTTGGGTAGCTAATGAGTTTGATCAGTATTGAATTTCAATTCCGCAGCTTTGTTCAGTTTTTCCCTGTTATGTATCAAGTCTTCATCATGCGTATCATGTTGTTTCTTGTGCATCAGTTTACTTCCAACAATTGTTAGCTTAGCATTTCTGAATTCGTGTCAAGTAGTCATCAATCATTCTTAAGTTTTTCTGAATTGTAGATTAGTATATCAATTCCAGCTTGTTTGTTGTTTGTTCTGCATTTCAAACTATTGCTGAAATTCAGCATCAGATTCTGAATTCTACCAGTCTGTAATTCATCAATTTCAGTCTTGTTGCATGCGGTGCTGTAGTTTTAGTATCCATTCTGAAGCTGTATCAATGGAACATGAGCTCTTTTGAATCTTATACGAACAGCAGACTTGAGAAATTAATTTTTGTTGCTGTGTTAATTTCTGCATTCAGATTTTGTTTCTGCACAACTGTTTCTGCATTGAGTTTTCTTGACTGATCAGACTTGGATCTCACTTCACTGGTACTATCAATTTCCAAGCTAAGTTGCTTAGTTTCAGTATAAATTGTCATGTTTACAGTTCAAGCATTCAGTCAGCTTTTGGCACATTAGTTCCTGCATTTTGGTGGCAAGTTAACTCAAATTCTGCACTTTGTATCATGTGGAGAATTTAGCACTTATTGGACCCAAGTTTAACTCAATTCTTAGTGTACTCTTGCCCTTGATTTCAGTCCCAATTGCATTCAAACTGTTCTGAGCTGTAACTGCTAATTCCTGCAAAAATGTAGTATCATTTCGGCAAGTTATATCAATGAACTTCATTTTTTTCATTAGGGGAAAAATTGTTTAGCATTTGGCTAGTTTTGAATGGCAATCACTGAAGCAAAACTCTGAATTAGTGTAAATCAAGATTAGGATCGATTTGATTTCAGTTTCGGTTTCCTGAATTTTGCCAATTAACATTAAGTGATTAAGTGGTCAATTGGTTGAATCATTAAGTGCCATCACTTTGTTTAGTTCATGAGTTAAGTTCCCTTCATTTTCATTGTGATTTCATTTCCGATTGCAGCCCAAAACTCAATTATTTATTTGAAACCCAAAAACACAAACGACACATAAACTCAAGCACGAATCAAACACAACTCAACTAGTCCCCAGGAAAAATACGACCTGTGGCCCCTTTACTACGTTTTCATATTTTGATTGCAAAAAGGGTTTCCAGCTTTTTATACAAATTCTAAATTCTGATGGACCCACATCCGTGACAACTTAATCTAGTATTTCGGGACCATCAAATTTTTGTTCTGCAATTTTTGACAAAAATCGATTTCCATCGGAAATTGTAGTCAAACTATTGACCATAGGGAATAATTTCTGACAGAAATGATTTTCGTCGGGAATTTTTCCCGACTGATTTACAATTCCATCGCTAAATAACACTTCTACATGGGCAAACCACTAATTTTTGTCAAAATTAGACATTCCATCAGAATACATTGACCGAATACGAATTGTGTTGGCAATCATTGACGGAAAAATAAATTCGTCGGTAATCCCGTCGGTAATGTTGTATTTTGTTGTAGTGTCAGGTCTTTGTTAGCAGCACTTGCTGTACTCCTAGACTCCTAGTTATCCTTGACCTTTGAAGCATTCTACCAACTATCTTTTGAACTTCTGCCAAATCTTGCTAGGCTTCTTTGTCTATTAAGTACTTCTTAGACTTGTACCAAGTACCTCTTAGACTTATTTCATTTGCTGAGTGTCTCTTAGACTTTCCCTTTGCGAAGTATCTTACCAATCTTATCTTACTTGTCCTCTAATCTACATTTGTAGTTTCTAGTCAAATTTTCGCACCTACATACTGATGCATGCAAACCATAAGTGTACAGCGGTATCGTCAACTAATAAGATATTGAATCTATAAGGACTAGAGACTAAATCAGAGGTTGTGGGTTTGAAAACTAGAAGTCCCAAAGAAATAGGAAGAAGATAGAGGAGAAGTTAGTAATATCATGATGAGAAAGATAGGGTGTGATCGTAGAAGGAAGTTAGTGAAAAATAGAGATATGGTCTAGGTATCATTCAGAGAAAAACGATTCTATGATTTCGGTTTCACTTTTATGCTAGAAAGCATTAGGGCAATATTTGAGTTCTTGTCCTCAATATTGACTTGTATAGGTAGGTCATCCTATGATATCCGATGTGAACTTTTAGAACTACACCGGTGTACCAACCCTAATCATTGCCTATTTATGAAGATTCACAACAAGGGACCGCAACCTAGTGGGGACCCTAATTGACTCTCTCCTTACTGTGTGGCATGGCATTGGGGTTGATCCATTAGGTTTTATGATGACAAATGATTCCTTGGGGTTCATCAGGATTCACTTTTATATTCGATTCCTCACATCATGGTTCTCTACGAATCAGAGGATAGAGTTCTCCTATCAGTTCATCCCTTAATCCTCATGGGATTGCATTCTCAAGATTTTGGCATCGAGATTGAGTTAACACGGTAAAGCCAAAACACAATTCAATAAATCATGGAGTAAGAGATCTAAACATGCAATCGAACAGAGAAATTGTGCTTACATAATGTAAAAGCTACTCCCTAATCCTATAATCCAACAATTATCCTATAAAGTTGAGGTTACAATCCACAAACATGATTCAATTCAGAGAAAATCTAATACAATTCTAGAAATCAGAGAAAAGAAGAAGAAAGGCTTAGGCTAGATCGTCAATTTATCGTCTTTGCGTGGATTGCCCTAGAACGCCTCAAGAACATCTTCCTTGCCATCTTAGGGGTCCTTGGATGACTCTAAATCGAGATCCCCAATCCCAAGGATGAATTCTCTTATATAGGATTCAAAGCCGGTTGCCTGACATGAGCATGCCTCTGGGCACGGGCCCCCGTGTCGGGCCGTGGTGGCTTTTGCATGAAGGTTGCCATGGCTCGTGCTAACTGCGACATCCTGGGCATGGACAGCAGTGGTGAGAATTATGTAATGGTCAAAAGATTTCATAAATATTCCTGTTAACAAATAATATATTTTTTTATCACAAAAAAATTTAAAACTAAAGAAAATCAAAAAAAGTTTCCGAAAAATAGTTTTACTGATAATTTTAATAAATAAAAAAACTTAATTTCTAGCAATTAAATCTAAAAAATCTAACATGTTAAAATAGATTTTGGAATCCAATATAAATTTTTACCTATTGGATTGATAAGATAATTTCTAGATATATCATTTTTGACCCTTTTATAATTTGACCCTTATAATTTCTAATATACCAATTAAGTCCTACATAATATTTAAAATTTGAGACTTTTAAGAAGTTTGAATTTGAGCATGTATGATCCTTTTCTAACATTTTTATTTGATCTTTTAATTTTATTTTTATTTTCAACTTTAATTTTATTAAAATCTTTTAGTAAGCATGTAGAGTTTTTCTTCGAATTTATATATTTAGTCCCAGTTTTACATAGAGTTCTTGAAAACATTTTAATAGCATCATACATTTTATCTAAAGGTATGAGTTGTACCTTACTTACCATGTCGGATTCGTAGTTGGATGCTCCCCCTTCATCGATACTCTCTCTTGAAGTGCTTCGTCATCTTCTTCTTGGTGGTTGGCCATTAGTGCCAGTCCGACATATTTCTTGGTCTCTGATCCTTTTGATGAAGACTCGCTCCATATTGCTTTGAGATTCCTTTGCTTGGACCTTCTTGACCCTTTGTCCTTTTCTTTTCCTTTATTCTTCAATCTGGGGCTGTTGTCCTTAATGTGACTTTCTTCGTCACAATTGTAGCACTTTTTGTTTCTTTTCTTCCTCCTTCAAAGTAGTTTTGTTGCCTGATTCTAATCAAAATCGTTAGTTTTAAAAAATCAACTCGTTTTCCTTACCATATAAGCCTCTTGATTTTTGTCGAGAGATGACTCTGAATCTAGTTTAATCATCTTGGCTTTTAATGCTAGGTCTTGACTTGACTCTCTTTATTTCTTGAGCTTGCACATCTTGGCTCATGTAATTCAAAAGTAGAAAATAATTCTTCTAAACTACTTACCTCAAGGTCTTTCAAAATATATTAAGAGTCTACAATCGAGGTTCACTCTTGAGTTTTTGGAAAAGAATTTAGAGCATATCTAATTGAGTTTATATTTGTTATTGTTTCTTTGAGGTTGGTGAGTCCAGTTATTTGCTCCTTGAGCTTTACGTGTAGATGAGCTACCTTTTCTCTCTTTTCCATCTGAATATTGATTAGTTGATTTCGGAACAGATCCCTTCATGATGCTCCAGAAATTTTTCTCAGTGTCCTTTAGCAGAGTTGTAAATGCCAATTTGATTACTTTCTGAGGGGGTAGTACGCTTAGTAGATGAAATTCTATATTACCATTGGCCACAAAGCCGGTCTGCTACTTCTTGTTCCAAAGGTGCACTTCCTTTTCTTCTCCACTCTAATCCTTTAGTGCTTTAAAACCATATTTAATTCTTATTAAAATATCGAAATCAATTTTGAAAAATACCTCCATTCATTATTTCCAAAGCGGGAACTCTCTCTCGATCATTGGTAGGTGAATACTTGATTGTAGGAAGTGGAGACGTGGGGGAAGTAGGCACTTCTTCCCCCCTCCCTTTCCCTAGACCCTTTACTATAAAAGGGGAGGGGGTGCATCCAAGACAGGATCATTGGAGGAAATCTAGCAGAGGAACATCCAAAGTGTGAGAGAGATTTGGTTCGTGAATATGAGAGTGAAAGAGCTTTCCGATTGCGTGATCGCACTTCCGACGACAAGCATGAAGAACACGAGGGGATTTGCGAATATTGCTGTAAGTATTTACCATTTTCAATTTCTCAGATTGGTTCTTTATCATGCATTAGAATCTACAATGGTATCAGAGCCATAAGGTTCTAAGTAGCATGAAATCACTTCACCTGGAAATCGCAGCTTTGTGTCGGCGGATTTCTTCGAGTCGGCAAAATAACTGTTATAATCGCGAATCGATGATCCCACTTGGCCATGTTGCATGCTAGCGATTGCCTCATGGGCTGGCAACTGCGTTCATCGCGGTGAGAAAAAAAATCGTGGTGGTGTTGACTATGGCTGGGACTGAACTCTTGTGTTGGTCCTCTCCCTTGGCCAACATCTACATCGCAGTGGAGGTCGTGAGGGTGTGGGCGGCGGCAGAGAAAAACGAAACACAAGTTTCGTTGGTGTTGAAGAAAAAAATTCTAATCTTAGCTTTTATGCTTTAAATAAAAAAATCATGTTTTTTTTTCATGATACAGGATGGCATTTAAAATAATAAAGATTAGAATTTTTTTATGCATTATATCAAATCACTTTGGATTTGAATTAAATTAGATTTGGGTCTTATTTAATTAAATAGGATGGATTTGTTCTGATATATCAGAATTAATAAAATTAGATTAAGTTGGTTCATTTGAACTTGACCAAGTTGATCCGACTAGACCCAATCGAGTTCAAACCATTAGTTGGTTTGACCAGACCTAATTGGTCCAATCAGACTTAATCCGGTTCATATCCTTAGTTGGTTTAACCAGATCAGTCTGATACAAACCAGAACCGATTTGTTTGGTTTGATCAATAGATTTGACTTTGAATGAAATGAGCTAACATTTAAACAAGAACAAAAAAAAATATAAGTTATCCCTATCCGATTAGATTAGTTTTAATGAGGACAATGGACCCAGACTAAGGATGTAACGCCCGCTTTTTTTTTCCTTTCTATTAAGCAGCGTTACGTTAACATACTTAGGGCATGTAGACATCATAAGGCAGCGGAATAAGACTTTTAGACTTATACATACATGCCCTATTACCATTCTTATCATAATGACATGGGAACTCGACATATTGCCTTCATACTTAAACATCATATCATGTCATACTTAACATCGCATCATAGAGTTCCATAAGTCATTATTCAAGCATTCAAGCATATAAGTGACCAAAGTAAGGTTCTAGCATAATGATAAACACATTGTTTCCTGGCCAAGTCACTACCACACACATGATTTCTTGCCCTCCTGCTGCTTCCTCATTGTCCCCGTGAATGATCTGCGGTATAAGGAAATAAGACTATAAGCACACAGGCTTAGTAAGACTCTTTCTTACTCACAAAAACCATTCATCATCTCATAATGAGCACATGAAACATTAACATACTTGGTGCTCTACTTAGAACATAACAACTTAAATCACTTATCATATACTTGACATGGCATGATCATAAACATACGCGAACATTCTTATCATGGCATGAGACATGGCATAAACGTAAACATAGTGACCATTCTAAGCATGGCATAATACATGGTATAAACATAGCATAATAAACATGGCATAATACATGGTACAAACATAACATAATAACATTCCTAGCATGGCATAATACATGGTATAAACATAACATAATAAACATTCCTAGCATGATATAATACGTGGTATAATCATAGGCATACTTCCTATCATAACATATGAGCATCCTCTTAACATAATCATGACATAGATCATTTACTCTCATGCATATTTCTTAACATGAAGCGTAAGCATAAAAATCTTAGCAGCATAGCATAATGCATAACATGAATGAATGCATGAGTGGAATGCATATACATAAGGATGCTTAACTTTTAAAAACATACTTTTAAATGCTTAAACATAATCATCATATCATTGGGGCCCTGGCTTGTACCACATACATACATCATAAGCGCGCATCCCTAAGTAAATACGAGGTAGCTAGCCTCGACCTACTAGGGTAAGGACAGCATAGTCGGTAGTCCCTGAACCGAGGCGTTCTTAAGGTGCCCATCCCTGTTGCACAGCTTCGGTAGTGCCAGAACCGTGGACAGCATAGTCGATAGTTCAGAACCGGGGCGTTCTTAAGGTGCCCATCCCTTGGACCCATACTTCGGTCCGGTACAAGCCCATTCATAAAGTAAAATACTTTACATGCTTCATCATTCATAAGACATTCATGGCTTCTTTAACATAGCATAACTTGTTACGGCTCGGCCCGTCTACCGGCCCTTTTACCGGTCCTCACGACCGTCGTACCGTCGACCATCGACCGTGCCGTTTAGCATATTTATGCCTTAAAGACATAAGCATCATCTTTCATTCATAACATGGCATGCATCTTCTTTCATAAAACATGACTTGCATCATCATTCATAAAACATGACATGCATCATCATTCGTAAGACATGGCATATATCATTCTTATCAGGAACATAAACATAACGTACTTATCATAGCATCATTCTTATCATGAACATAAACCTAACATGCTCATCGTGGCATCGTTCTTATCATGAACATAAACCTAACATACTTATCATGACATCATTCTTATCATAAACATAAACCTAACATACTTATCATGTCATCATTCATATCATGAACATAAACCTAACATACTTAGCATGACATCATTCTTATCATGAACATAAACCTAACATACTTATCATGGCATCATTCATATCATGAACATACACAATAACATAGCATGGTTCTTAACATAACATGAGCATATAACATAGCATGGTTCTCTACATAACATAAGCATACATAGGTGGGACCTCCATAAACATGCTACCTATCATCCAAGTGCATGACATAAAACATAAGACATTCATAATAAACCCTATTAGGCATGGCATCCAAATCATAACATACAACATAAAACATGGTGCTTAAAGTTAGGGTTATAGGTAACATGAGTTCTACCACATGCTTGGACCTATATATATATATATATATATATATATATACTTCATGATAAGCATAAACCATCATTCTTTGAACCTTAACTCCACCCCAAACCCTAGATACATGGATTGGCTGAAACCTATAGGGAGGAGTTCCATCAATTCCATAAACATGTAAGATAGCATAAGGTAAAGGAACAACCATACATCATCTATGAGTCCATAGGAAGCCATTGGGGCTCATGATTAGGGTTAACCCTAACCTTTAGCCCTCCTTCCTAGGGCTGGCCGAAACATGTAAGGCCATGGGGGCATGGAAAAATTCCATTAAAATCTCCAATCAATCATTAAACATCAACCATACCTTACCATAGGGGCCATTGGGGCCCTTACTTGAACTATGTCCTAACTTTTACCGTATTAGCACATCTTGGCCGAAACTCATAGGGTCTCTAGGCCATGTGAAAATTCACATAATCATCCTCCATCTCCCTTATATCATGATAATACATAAAACACATACTTGAAGTTGGCCGAAACTTTAGGGGATCCTAGGGTACCCCAAAAATTCTCAAAAATTATATTTACTCTCTAAACATCATGAGAGTACATTAGACAACATTAGGAAGATTTTTAGCATCATCATGGACCCAAAAACCTAGTGGCCGAAACCCATAAAACTAGGGTCCTTGGTTTTTCTTTCTTTCAACATCAAATCCCAAAAACCAACCAATATATCATGCTAAAAACATAAGGAACTATTATACCACAGGTGAGGTAGTCTTACCTTGGTTGATCTTGATTTTTAAACCTTAAGAGAGAAGAAGATTGCAAATTCTTTAGACACTTGAACCCCCTTGCCTTTGTATCCTTGGAAAATCCTTAGATCTTGGTGATAAGACCTTCTTGTGGAGCTTTTCCAAGGGAGAATCACCCTTGTGGTGTTCGGCTAGGATGAGGGAGGAGGGAGGAAGAAAATGCAATTGATGGAAGGAAGAAGTAACTCCCAAACCCCCCTCTTTATAACTCATCAAGGAGGCAAATGAAGAGTCTCTTCATGACCCTTCATCTTCTTCGAAGCCTTAACCTATATCCACTTCATTTCCTCATAGAAATCCCTTGCTAGGTGAGTTGGTTAAAGCATACATAGTTGTACAAGAGGTCCAAGGTTCAATCCTTGGTCCATGCACCTTATTTTTATTTTATTTTTCTTTTTAATTCCCTAAAATTCCGAAAATCCTCTAAAAATTCCCCCATAATTATGTTAATATTTCCCATTAGAATCCTTTATATTTATATAAATTTTCACCTAAAATCCACCAATAATTTTGGTACTAAAAAGCCCATATAAGGCCCATTAGTGCCCTTTTTCCCAATTTAAATGAGAAAACATGGATTTTCTAGGCCAAAGTTCGCATTAATATTTCTAAGTCTCTCGGAAAATTATCCAGACATGCTTAATATTTTAAGAAAATATTAAGAGAATTTTCCGGGTCGTTACAAAGGATTCGATTTCCTAATCGATCAACCCAGTGTGTTAGTTAATAGAGCTCCTCAAATTAAGAAAATTTATGTTTCTTATCTGTTTATGACTCTGTGGGTTTATGCATATATGTGAATTGAATTGCACCAGTTTTGTTACCAGTTTATCGATTTTGTACTGACATTGTGATTTTCAATTCTAGATGCCGAGGTTTATTACAACAATGACCCGACGCGATGTGTGATAGAATGAGCTGAGGGAATAGATAGAGGAGATTGACTACGGCTCAAGTCTTGGAATCCAAGGACACATGGGAAGGCTAAATCGACTATTTTGGAAACTCGAGCAGGAAGAGTTTCCAGTCCTAGATAACTATCGGATCGAGGCATTGATTCGTTGCTGAGGCGTGGCAGAGTAGCTGCAAGATGTATCTGGGGATGCTTTGAAGGGGGTATCTCATATACCGAGTTGTGTAGAGAACTGCTTCGTCAAAATTTTTCAGAAGAGGATCTGGAAGATTCTGAGGATGATCTGGAAGAGGATCCTGTAGAATCTGAAGAGGATCCAACAGAGGATCCAGTAGAATTTGAGGATGATCCTGAGTAATTCGAGTTGGATCCAATTAAAGAAATTGAGAGAAGAAGATCCTATAGAATCTGTGGAGGATTCTGAAGTTGACTTATTTCAGATCAAGTCTGGGATGAAAGGGATGGAGTTTACCAATGCGCTAGTGTTTGTCCTAGTGGGAGTGGTGCTAGCTTATCTAGTTTATTAGTGTCTTGTCTTTGTTACTGTTGTTATGTACAAACAGTATTTGCTCATTTAATTTTTTTAAGTCATATAATGGTTACTGTCGTTATGTACGAACAGTTTTATTTTATGAAAAGTTATATTATGTGTCAACAAACTTGTTAATGATTAGTTCATTTCATTTAAATGATAAGTTCATTTAAGATTAGTTCATATGATAGGATGTATGTAAAATGGCTAATCAATGTTTATTAGATTGGATATACGGAGGATGAGTGAGAACGTAGTTACCGCTTGATTTTGTAAACCAACTCTAATTTACAATGAGTTAGTTATTAATTACATGCATATGAGTTACACTGAATAACTAAATAATGCATTTAATTTAGATCATGGCAACGAAGAATATAATAGTTGAACTCAACAAAGGAGAAAAATTAAATGAGGACAACTACAAAATATGACACCTTAAGATACAATATGTACTTAAGGAACAAGAAGTTCTAGAAGCTGTAAATCAATTTATGATAGAACTTGCAGATGGTTCTACAGTTAAGCATAAATGTGATCTTGATGCGTATAAGGCATGGAAGAAAAAGGACTCCATTGCTAAGGGCATTTTGATTAGTTCAATGGTAGATGACCTGGTATATGAGTATGCGCCATTACCATCTGTAGCGACCCGCCTTCTTCTACCTTAGACGGATCGTTACTTTTCTCTACTTCTCGACTCTAATACATGACTAAAAGAAATGCGGAAATCTTTTTTTTCCTTTTAGATTCATCTAAGAATGATATTCTAACTTAAGTAGTCATGCATGATACCATGTCACACTTCCTTTCTCAAAAACTCGTAAAACGACACTTATTGAAACCTGCCTCACCCAACTGAACTGTCGGGTATCAGTCGACTGATACTGTATCAGTCGACTGATAGCCTGAAATCTGGTTTTTCAGGTTTCGGCAGTTGCTTCAAAGCTCCACCAAACCTATACTTTCGAGCCATATAGGATCATGACACCATTTCTATACTCTATACCAATTTTCTAAACAGTTTAGCCAATCAAAATGAATCCATAAACTTAAAATTAGGACTTTTACGAGATTTAGCAAGTTATGAAAAACTATCAAAAACTTTAGTCTAGAGTTTGTACCAAACTTTGCTTCTAACCATTTAAACTCATCATGCAAGATTCTATAACATCGCTAAAACATTATGGAATATGAATGCAACTTTTTTAGACATATTTAAGCAATAAAAACTTGATTCAAAGAGGAACTAGTTCTATCTTGGCACAAACCTCTATTTCTCCAACAAAGTATCAATATTCTCAACTACTCACATTTCTACTTATCCAATGCAAACATAAGAATATATAAGCTAAATGAAATGACATGGAATCTTTACTCTAAGCAATTGAGCATGTAAAACTATCCAAAACTTAAATGTTCGCTAAACTCCATAAAGCATTAACTTAGAATTTGAATAAACTTAAACACTGAAATTCAAATAACTAAATTGTCTCGTCTCAAAGATCTCTCTAAAATCAGCCACCACACACACTCTACTCAGCACCGCCTCGTCGTCTTCCTTCAGAATTGCTTGCCTTTACCTTTATCTGCAATAAGAGGAAATGCAACTAGTAAGCAAAAAGCTTAGTAAGTACTATCTAGCTCACAAAATCTCGAAATGTGCAAACATGCTTCTAGAACAATATGAAAATCATATGAGATACTAATATGCTTGAAAGAAAACTAAGAACATGTATAATCTCAAAACATGCATACTCAAGCAATAATAAATCTCAATCTACTTTTCTTGGCTCAACTTGAAACTTTAGCTATTCTTTAACTTTTGAAAACTCTCTTAAACTTTCGAAAACTTTGCTAAAGCATATACTTGAAAATACTAATCACTTGGATCCACTGAAGACGTAAGTACCATCTGATGCGCGTTCCCTAAAAGGTTGGGGTAGCGAGCCACCAATCCTAATAGAGCAGACCTTGGTCTACCAGGGCTAAGACCTTGGAATTGGACACCTGGATTTCTTTAACGACGCCCTTGGACGCCGGGTACTGGCCTTAGAAAATAAAATAGCTTTTCTTTCTTTTCTTTCTCATCTGTAAATGCCTTGGCATTTTCTGGAGCACCTTGCGTGCTAAAATCCCTAAGTCTTGACTTTTCGGGATTTCTTAAGGCCTTGGCCTTTTCTTTTCTTATCTTTATCTTCTCTTTTCTTTTCTCATAGCTTTTCTTGGTCCCTAATCTCATATAGGGTGCTTATCAAACATATACAAGCATATAAGGAACTAAGATTACATGCAAAAACTGAAACAAAAAGGAAATATCACTTTTAAAAACTTTTAAAGGAAATTCTCGCGGAAAAACCGCCTCTTACTGCAGGTGAGCAGTACTTACATTGATATCTTGGACTTACAACCAAGATTAATGTCTAGAGCTCGGAAGAAACTTGAGATCTCGACGAATTCTTCGCGCCTACGCGTTCCTCTCGTCGCGGGGATCCCGAATATAGGAATATCTCTTGGAAGAAAGCCTTGGCCGGCCCTCTAGGCTTGGTGTGGCGTGCGCACAAGAGAGGAGAGGGGAGAGGGGTCGGCGCAACCTTGGGAGAGGGAGAGGGTTTGAGAGAAAATAAAACTTCTCTCTTTAATTACCTATTTATACTTATGGGGCGGATCAACTTAACTATACCTTAAATATAGTTCTCTCCGTCCATTGTTGTGCTTGATACCTAGCCCAGCTGGTCGCGCGCTTGTGTGGTCTCGCGGTGGTCGCGGGTTCGAACCATCGGCTGCCCCTTAGTGGTTTTTCCTTTTTTTGGCTTTCTTTCCCTTTTTTTTTTCTTTTTCTTTTTCCAAAAATACTAAACGGACTCGGAAAATTCCATAAAAATATTCTAAAAATCCCTAAAAATATCTAGAATATTTCTAAACCATTTCTAACTACTTTCAAGGACTTTATGAACTAAAAATGGAAATTTTGGGGCGTTACACCATCAGCTCATGCTGTCTGGGTTTCCCTGAGAGATAAATACAGTGGAGTTAGCTTAAGCAAACTTCGTCATTTGACAATCAAGTTTGACATCTATAAGAAACACTCGAATATCTCTATGACCTAACATCTGAGGGAAATGAGAAATATGATTCGAGATCTAAAATTTGCTGGTCATGAGTTGACTGATGAATAATAGGTTCAGGCAGCTATCCGCTCCCTTCCTGATTCTTGGGAATCAATGAAATAGAACCTTACACATAGTGAAAGTTTTAAGACTTTCATTGATGTCTCACGCCATGTTGAACTGGAGGCAGAGAGAATTGAATCCGTAAGGATTTCTGGACAGGCTTTTGTAGCTGAAGGTATTGTATTCAAGAATAAGAAAAGGTGGTTTAAGAAAGGAAAAGGAAAAGGAAAAGGAAAAGAAGTTGTTGCTGCTGGGCAGGGCCCAATCAAGAATAATGTTAAAGGAAAGAAGTATGGACAGAAACCTAAGAGTAAGTTGACTTGTTATAACTGTGGCAAGAAGGGTCATTTTTCTTGGGAATGCACTGAGCCGAAAAAGGTAGATCCATATTTATCCTCTTTTTGTGAGTATTATGTTGCTAGTTCAGTGTTATTAGCTGATTCTTATCCTTTGTGGATTATAGATTCAGGAGCAACGAACCATGTAGCTCATGATCGAGCTACATACGTGGAGTACCGTTGGGTACCAACTGGCAACAAATGGATATATGTGGGAAACAATGCAAGGATTGAAGTCAAAGGAGTTAGCACTTGCAAGCTCAACCTATGTGGTGGACATATCCTGTTTCTACATGATGTCCTTTATGCTCCTGAGATTCGACGGAATCTAGTTTTTGTAACTAGTCTTCTTGATTTGGGCTACCATATAAACTTTTTCAGTCGTTGTTTGGAACTTCGTATTAACTCTGTGTTAATTGGATGTTGTTATGTAATGAATGATTTCATTGTTCTTGATGTAGAACAATATATTAATTGTGGAATTAATAGTTATTTTTCAAACATTGCTCTTACTAGTGATGCTAATATTAATGAGGAGGTTTGGCATACTAGACTAGGACATATCGGACAAGAACGGATGAATCGATTAGCTAAGGAGGGTCTATTGGGCACTCATTCTAAGATTAACTTGTCCATATGTGAGCATTGTCTTGCTGGAAAAGCAACAAGGAAACCATTTGGTAAGGCTATTAGAGCTGATTCACTATTGCAATTAATTCATTCGGATGTATTTGGTCCAATGAATGTGAAGGCTAGACATGGAGGTTCCTATTTCATTACATTTATTGATGACTTCACACGTTTTGGTCATGTGTATTTGATTTCTCATAAGTATGAAATATTAGATTGCTTCAAACGTTATTTGAATGAAGTTGAGAATCAATTGGATCGTAAGGTTAAAATCTTACACACTGACCGTGGAGGTGAATATTTGTCTGATCAGTTTAAGATAATATATAACGAAAAAGGGATTATTAGACAACTAACGATCCTTGGTGTTGGGGCAATCGGCCTGGGAATGATCTGGAGGATCATGAGGTTTTGATGTGTGTGGTCAATATGGTTAAGTTAGGGGTTGTTATTGGACTAATATGTGTACATGAGTGTGCAGGTGTATAGGTACACATGGACTTGGTTGATGTCTTCAGGTGAAGGGTGACATGGAGGTAAGCTGGAGGCTTGTGTGCGCATCCGAGGGACCGTGGATAGCAGGGACGATGAGCCGAGGGACGCGGACTTCGAGGCATACGTGAAGGATGGCATGGAGGCAAGCTGGAGGCTTGTGTGCGCATCTGAGGGACGAGGGCCGAAGACGAAGAGGGTGTGAAGGCAACAGTCGAGGCTGCTGGTGAAGAGTCGACCAGGTCGTGATGGTCCGAGTGTGAGTGATTGTACTCAGGGACTAATCCGGGAGGGTTCGAGTGCGGAGAGAAATGTACTCGGGAAGGGTAACCCTAGGCTTAGGAAAGGACCAGTCGATTGCTCTAGGAGCAGTCGATTGGTAATGGCTGGTGATTCGAACGTTGGATGTAACAGTCGAATCTGAGTGGGACCAATCGACTGCCCCAGGGGTAGTCAACTGGTAGCGGCCAGTTAGTACTCGAGCTCTATTTAAAGGAGCTAATTTAAGGCTACTGTTCTTCGGCGAAATTTGCTTGGATAGAGTAGATTAGTAGCCTTTGTTGCTCAGATAGTGTCCAGAGGTTGTGGAGAGGTTTCTCCACCCACAAGGAGCTACGAGATCTAGCCGGAGGTGCTCCGGGGAATTATCCACCGACGGATTAGGGATCACCCACCTTACGGGCAACCGTGTAGTAGGAGTTCTATCTCCGAACCATGTATACCGGTGAGTTCTTCCTTGTTTAGTTTAGTCTTAGTTTATTCCGCTTGCGCACTAACAGTTATAGGAAGAAAAATCAAAGAAATTGCTATTCACCCCCTTCTAGCAAGACAACAACGATCTGACACCTGGAACTCCACAGCAAAATGGGGTTACTAAAAGAAGAAATAGAACTCTTCTAGATATGGTTAGGTCTATGATGACTCAAGCTAATTTGCCTATTTCTTATTGGGGAGATGCATTATTAGCTGCTACCTATATATTTAACCGAGTGCCTTATAAGTCTATTCCATGTACACATATGAACGTTGGATAGGCAGAAAGTCAGATTTGTGTAATCTGAGACCTTAGGGGTTAGTTGCCTACGTTCATGATAAGACTCACAAATATGAAAAACTAGGACCAAGGGGTAAAAAGTGTATCTTTGTAAGATATTTTGATACTTCTAAGGGTTATGTATTCATTGGTGAGCTTCAAGATGGAACCATCTCTGAAATAGAGTCAAGAGATGCTATTTTTCTAAAACTGAATTTCCAACAAGAGGTGAAGTTGATAAGTCAATTCCTTTATTTGCAATAGATGAGGAGGATATTGTTCCTTTATCAACAAATCAGGTATCACAAGAGAAACCTGAATCTAGTCTACCTAGTGGGAGTGATTTGCCAATGAATGAATCAGTTCAGTTTCTCAACAGTCGGACCTGCAAAGGAGTAGTCACAAGATTATTCCTAGAAGAAGATTTGACATTGAGAATGAGGCATTAATGATTCTCTCTATTGACGATGAGGAACCTCGAACGATTGAGGAAGCATTGAGATGCTCAGTTTAAGAAAAATGGAGAATAGCAATGAATGAAGAAATGGAATCTATGAGAAAGAATCAAGTTTGGAATTTAGTCGATCTTCCTCAAGGCCGAAGGGCTATTGGGAATAAGTGGAATCTCAAAATCAAGAGGAAGGCAGATGGATAGATTAATAGATACAAAGCTCATCTGATTGCAAAAGGATATACCCAAATGGAAGGTATTGATTTTGAAAAGACATTTTCCCCTGTTATGAAGTTTCTGTCAATACGTGTCATTTTAGCTATAGTAGCACATTATGACTTGGAATTGCATCAGATAGATGTAAAAACGGATTTCCTTAATGGTAATCTTGACGAGGAAATCTATATGGCATAGCTAGATGTTAGATCGATCTGGTTGCTAGAGGTGGGGGGGGGGTGAATAGCGATTTTTGAACTCTTTCTTCCTACACGGTTAGTTGCGCAAGCGGAATATGCTACAATAAAACTAAACCTAAACTAAAACAAAGAAGAAACTCACGATTTACGTGGTTCGGAGATAAACTCCTACTCCACGGCTGCCACTCCATGGCTGCCCGTAAGGTGGGTGATCCCTAATCCGTCGGTGGACGATTCCCCGGAGCACCTCCGGCTAGATCGCGTAGCTCCTTGTGGGTGGAGAAACCTCTCCACAAGATCTGGACACTACCTGAGATCACTAGGCTACTAACTCACTCTAACTAAGTAAGTTTCGCCAAGAAAAGAAAGTAGGAAATGAGCTCCTTTAAATAGAGCTCGAGTCTGAAATAGCCGCTACCAATCGACTGCCCCTGGGGCAGTCGATTGGTCCCACTTAGATTCGACTGTTATAGTAAAACGTTAGAATCCAGCAGCTATTCCAGTCGGGGGCAGTCGACTGGTCCGAACCAAAACCTAGGGTTACACTCCCCGAGTACATTTCACTTTGCACTCGAACCCTCCCGGCTTAGCCTTGAGTACAAACACTCATACTCAGACCCTCACAACCCAGTTGACTCATCACCAGCAGCCTCGACTATTACCTTCACGCCCTCTTCATCTTCGGCCCTCGTCCCTCGGATGCGCACGCAAGCCTCCAGCTTGCCTCCATGCCATCCTTCACGTACGCCTCGAAGTTCGCGTCCCTCGGCTCATCGTCCCTGCTATCCACGGTCCCTCGGATGCGCACGCAAACCTCCAGCTTGCCTCCATGCCACCCTTCACCTGAAGACATAAACCAACTCCATGTGTACATATACACCTGCACACTCATGTACACATATTAGTCCAATAACAACCCCTAACTTAACCATATTGACCACACACATCAAAATCCTATGATCCTCCAGATCATCTTAGGGCCGATTGCCCCAAAAATCTCCCCCTTTTTGATGTGTGACAATATGTTAAGTTAGGTAAACATAACAACAATAGCAATAACAATAGCAATAGTAATTGAAAAATAAAGCATAACAAACAAGAGGCAACCTCCCCCTTAACCTATGCTTTCTCCCAATTTTCAATTCTCATTGCCAACACCATGTTATGTTCTCCCAACTTAACACCCAAGTTTCGTAAACCAACCACAGTTAAGTTCCAACCCAAACCTAACTTAACACCCAAGTTCTTCCCCTTTGACACCATCAAAAAGATTGCCCCAAGCAATCCTACCCCTGGTGCCAAATAGAACTTACCAGATTTCTAAAAAATCCCTCAGAAATCACAAATTCACCTTCTGCCCTAACCACCAGTCGACTGCCCCCAGGGCAGTCGACTGATACGCCTGTTTCTGATTTTCCAACCGAATTTCAGAAACCATTAAAAAATTCTAGAAAATTTTGAAAAATGTAAAATTTTGCAAACACGTTTGTTAGGATATACTCTATCCTAGAAAAATATGGTTTCATGAAAAGCAACAAACGTGCTTGACTTTTGGTACAAACTCGAATTTCCTCCAAAATGATCATTTTGTATCAATTTTCAAAGTCATTCATGATTCCTTACTTTTGCCAATTCTAACCATGACATTTTGACACATGAAATAGCCCTCAATTGTCCCTTTTTGCTTATGTATTCCTCATTATGATACAAACCTTCCCCCCTTTATCTCTTGACCTTCCTTAACTTTCATGATTATATATATCCTTATCAAGTTCCTTTAAACCCAATGATTTCAATCAACACTAAAACCATGAATTAGACCTAAACTCCCCCTATTCATATACCCTTATCAAACATCATGAAGGCATAAGTCAAACCATATCCTATCAATTAATAGCAACCAATAAAGAGCAACCAATAATTTTGCAAATAAGATAGGCAAAATCACATCATGACATAAAAACTAATAATACACCATAAAGCATAAATGTATCATACATGAAAGTAAAACATGAAAAAGTCACAGGGACTAACGCCCCGAAGTATCAAAATAGTACAATCCAAAATAACAAGTGTTTGTGAGATAATACATATGATCAAAATAAAATACTCTCAACACTCAAGTCATCAAATCCAGTCAGATCTAAACCATGTCATCATCACCTGGAGGAGGAGGAGGAGGGGCCTGATAAGTGAGATGCAGCTGCCGTAGCATCTCGTACATCTCGTCCTGCCAGCTCCGGAACCCCTGAAACTCTCCCTGAATGGTCTCCTGGAAGCCTAGCTGCTGCTGTTGATAACTCTGGAGGTCCTCCCGGATGCCGTGAACGTCAGGCCGGAGTAGGGAGAACTCCTCGCGTGTCACTCCATCAGCTGGCTCCTCATCTGAGCTGGAGGACTCTGGACGCTGCCTCCACACAAACTCCCCCTGCCTGCACTCTATGCCTGCCAAGGATAGTTGACGTGTGCCGATCTGATTGTAATCCTTGGACAGGTGCCGGACCTGACCGCTAGATACACGGATACCCCGAGATGCAAAGAACTTGGTCAGGGCATGGAAAAAGGGCATATATATTTTTCCATTGACACTATGGGAAAAGTGACAAATGGAGGTGAACACATGCAAGGTGACGTCAATATCTAATCTCCTCTCCAGGGCATACATCATCACCAGATGTGGCAGTCTGATCCTAGCCCGCCCCTTGGTGACAATGGGTAAAATACACTCTAAGACAATCTTATATAGAACATGACTGAAGGGACTCATAGGCTTGGCATCAAAGATGCGCTCTGTGTCATGCCGATGCCTCTAAAATAGTGCATATGAATTTGATCAATGGTAGCCCCAGGAAAGGTGAATGGCTTAATAACTGTAGGAAAATATATGGATGCATTATTTGATGTCCTACATCCTAAAAATGCACCTAACGTAGTGGAAGAAAAAGGAATGATGACTCCTGCAACCTTGGACTCATATAGGTTATTATCAGGGTTAATGCAAGTTAGATTGGCGTAAAACTCTTTACACAGGTCCAGGTTTACGTCATGTTGGCAATATACTAATTGCTCTACCCCAAAGTGTGTAATCATCTCGGCTATTTGGGGGGACTTTTCTTGAAAGAAAGTCCTATTGAGGTACCGGCAATTCATAACCACAAATTCATTCTCATCAAATCTTTTTCGATATTTTACTGACCGGAACCTAGACTCTCCTGACTGTCGTGAGGATCCCTCACCTCTTGGTCTCTTAGAGGCCAAACTAAAATGCAATAAACACATGCATGTATACCAAACCACCCCCACAAAGGAAAATGACAAGGAAAACATGCAAAAATCATTACATTAGTTCCAAATCACAGTTTAAATGGAAAACATTGACTTATTCAAGTTCTTACCTCTTTCCCACTCGTTTCATGATGGTAATGAGGAGAGATCGGCTTGGAGAGATGAGTTTTCACTAACCCTAGGAGTAGATCCAAGGTAGAAGAAGGCTTAGGGAAGGATTTTAGAGCTTGGGAGAGACATAGAGTGAGAGAGGGGCTCGAGAGAAGAAAAATCGCCGGGGGTGGTATGCCAAAACCCTAGGTTTTGACCACTCCTGCGTGGCCCGATCTAACTTAAAACTCGCAGACCAGTTGACTGCCCCTGGGGCAGTTGACTGGTAAAACACACAGAATGTTTCTCACTCTAGGACCAACCGACTGCTCCTGGGGCAGTCGGCTGGTTGAACATACAGAACCTTTCTCTCTCTAGACCAGTCGACTGCCAAGAGGGCAGTCGACTGATACTGAATATTCAGTCTTCCAGTCCTAAATTTAGAAATGCCTAATTAATTCCACAAATCTCTAAAAAATCTGAAATTTCATGGAGAGATTTGTGGATCCTATGTCTACTTGGGAAAAATATGTTTTCAATCAAAACTATTTCGAATCCTAAGATTGCTACAAACTTCAAACCTATCCAAATTGGGTCATTTAAACTCAACAAAAAGTTCTAATTTGGACCTCTTCTTGATGCTTCTTCTCATACTTATTCGTAATACACTAACAACATCAAGTTATATGGTATTTCCACATTAAAACCAATTTCTCTCAATTATAATCCCATTTTCATCTTTTTCTCCGTAAATCTTCCTTTTAGTGTGCCAATTTTCTAGGATTAAGGCTAACCTTAGCCTTTTAAACCTTTTGACACACTTTATAGCTCATCTAGTCTCCTAGGAGAAAATCTCCTGAGATCCATTGACCATGGATCCCATTTTGGCTTTTAGGGCTCTCCCTTGGACTTCTAGCTCTAGTTACCTCCCTAGGTAACTCACCTACAAATGCAAGACCACACCGGTGCTTCTTGACCTTCCACTACCACTCTCTTAACTCTATAGACCTTTTTCTTGGTCAATTCCTTTTCTTTTCCTTTAAATGGCTTTTCTTTATCATTTTTGACCTTTTCTTGACTATAAACATAAGGCATCCTTGAAAATGACATTTTACTAACACTTGGCTTCCTAGGGTGGTATCGTAGACCCGACCTACCATTTCTATGGTTTTGATCCTTTGGTATCACAACCCTTGGACCCTCTAATGACTCTATCTAGGTTCTTCTCTAACTTATCAAGTTTTGCTCTCAAAACTTGATTTTCCTTTTCTAACTTCCTAACCTTAGAATCATCATGCCTATTTTGTTCATTTCTAGATCTACCTAATTTCCTAGGCATATGTCTCCCATTTTTAGGGTTGATGCCTTGATCCTTAGTTCTAGAAATCCTAGTTTTATCACAATTCATAGACTTTTGATCATTTTGGCACCCAATAGTTTTCTTAGTTCTATCATGATACATAAAGGCAAAATTACATCTAGGCAAGCAATTATTACCATTTCTAGCATTCATGGAAGAATTTGAAGCATAAGTAAAGTTAGGGATTACCGGCCTTACCCTTGGGGCTCCCCCTTGATGTGAGCTCCTCTTCCTTTCTTCTTTATCTCATCTCCTAAGGTGCTCCATCTTTTTAAGCTCTCCTTTCCTTGGACATTTTGTATGATAATGCCCTAACTCCCCGCATGTGAAGCATCAAATTTTTCTTCTTTTCTTTTGAGCTTCCTCATTCCTACAACCCACATTAGAATTTAAATGAATGGACTTGGGCTTTGGAATTACCTCCTTTTTTTCTAGTGGTCACTTATCCTTGTAGTGCCCCTTTTTGTTGCAACCAAAGCATATGATATGCTCCTTTGATTTGTCTTTGTTGGAGGTTGAAACTTCTTCTTGTTCTTGTGTGGATGAGGGTCTCTCTTTCCCCTCAACTCTTGAAATTGATACTCCTTCTTCTTTTGAGGAAGTTGATGATTCTTCACTTACCTGTGCCACCTCACTTGATGAGGTTGACACTTCTTCCCCCTCTTGGTCTTCTTGGACTCTTGAACTTATTTCTTCAGGCTCATCTACTAGTTGAGCTTGTGTAGGGTTCTTATGAACTTCTTCCAATTTATTCCACAACTCATATGCATTTGTATATGTCCCTACACTACTCAAAACATTGTTAGGCAAAATATTAATCAAAATATTGATTACCTTCTCATTTGCCCTAGGTTGTTCTTGTTGCTCCTTAGTCCAATACCTAGGTCGGAACTTCTTTCCATGCTTGTCCTTAGGCATTTCAAATGGTTCTTCTAGCACCATTATGTATTCCCAATCCATGCCGAGCCACATCTTCATTCTAGCTCTCCAATATGCAAAATCCTCATGGTCATATGTTGACGGTGAGTTGATATCATCCCCTAGCTTATCCTCCATCATTTTCCCTCTAGATTTCCTTTGCTCCCTTGCCGGTTATTCCAATCAAGAGCGGTCCTAGCTCTGATACCACTTGTTAGATCAATCCGGTTGCTAGAGGAGGTGGGGGTGAATAATGATTTTCAAACTCTTTCTTCCTACACGGTTAGTTGTGCAAGCGGAATATACTACAATAAAACTAAACTTAAACTAAAACAAAGAAGAAACTCACGATTTACGTGGTTCGGAGATAAACTCCTACTCCACGGCTGCCCGTAAGGTGGGCGATCCCAAATCCGTCGGTGGATGATTCCCCGGAGCACCTCTGGCTAGATTGCATATCTCCTTGTGGGTGGAGAAACCTCTCCACAAGATCTGGACACTACTTGAGTTCACTAGGCTACTAACACACTCTAACCAAGTAATTTTCGCCAAGAAAAGATAGTAGGAAACAAGCTCCTTTAAATAGAGCTCGAGTCTGAAATAACCGCTACTAGTCGATTGCCCCTGGGGCAGTCGACTGGTCCCACTCAGATTCGACCGTTACAGTACAACGTTCGAATCCAGCAGCTATTCCAGTCGACACCAGTCGACTGCCCCTGGGGCAGTCGACTAGTTTGAACCTAAGCCTAGGGTTACACTCCCCGAGTACATTTCACTCCGCACTCGAACCCTCCCGGCTTAGCCCCTGAGTACAAACACTCATACTCAGACCCTCACAACCCGGTTGACTCTTCACCAGCAGCCTCGACTGTTGCCTTCACGCCCTCTTCATCTTCAGCCCTCGTCCCTCGGATGCACATGCAAGCATCCAACTTGGGTCCATGTCATCCTTCACGTATGCCTCAAAGTCCGTGCCCCTCGGCTCATCGTCCTTGCTATTCACGGTCCCTCGGATGCACACGCAAGCCTCCAGCTTGCCTCCATGCCACCCTTCACTAAAGACATCAACCAAGTCCATGTGTACCTGTACACCTGCACACTCATGTACACATATTAGTCCAATAACAACCCCTAACATAACCATATTGTCCATACACATCAAAACCCCATGATCCTCCAGATCATCTTAGGGTCGATTACCCCAACAAAGGTTATATTGCTGAAGGCTAAGAGGATAAAGTATGTAGACTTAAAAAGTCAATATATGGGCTAAAGCAAGCGTCAAGACAATGGAACATAAGATTCAATGAAGTTATTTTATCTTATGGTTTCGAAATGATCAATGAGGATCATTGTGTTTACCTCAGGGAGGATAAAGGAAAGATTGTCATATTATCATTATATGTTGATGATATACTAATAGCTGAAAATGACATACAGTTTGTGATAGAAATCAAATCGTGACTTTCATCATAATTTGACATAATAGATATGGGAGAAGCTGAGTACGCTTTAGGGGTAAAGATCATTAAAAATCGATCAAACAAGCTTTTGGGTTTGTCTCAAAAGACTTATATTACTAAGATGTTATAACACTTCAATATGTCAAACAGCAACATTGAACAAACTCCTGTAGCGAGAAGCGCTATTCTGAGCAAAAGTATGTATCCCAAGACTCCTAATGAAATAGCCGACATGAAAAAAAAAACTATATGCCATTGCCATTGGTAGTTTAATATATACTATGTTGTATACACGTCCTGATATCAACTATGCTATTGGCTTGGTTAGCCGTTTCCAATCAAACCCAGGATCGAGACACTGGAAGGTAGTGAAGAGAATATTCAGATATCTCTAAGGGTCGGTAGATTATTGTCTCTGCTTGCAAGGATTAAAGTTGAGCCTAAAGGGCTACACAGATGCAGATTCCTCATCGAGTTATACTTGCTGAATGGTGGCGCCATCTCATGGAACAATAAGAAATAGGCTTGTGTAGCTCTGTCGACATTGGAAGCCGAATATGTGGCTTGTGCAGTGGTTGTACAAGAAGCTGTTTGGTTAAGAAGGTTCCTGAAGTATTTGAAGATTGCTGAGGATAGTGGGAGCCCCGTTACATTGTATTGTGACAATCAAGCTGCGATAACTTTTTCCAAGGATCCCAAATATCACATTAAAGGCAAGCATATAGAAATTAAGTATAATTATGTGGGATATTATGGACAAAAGAAAGGTAGTCCTTGACTATATTCCTACCCGTGTTATGTTTGCAGATCCTTTTACTAAACCATTGACTAAAGAGTCATTTCTTGGATTTATGAAGTCTTTGGGACTTCGTAAAATGCAACACATTGTAAAACAATCAAATATATGAAAGTGCCATGATTTATTCTGTGTGTGTGTGTGTGTGTATTGGTGTTACATTTTGGATAAAAGTCTCGATAAGCATGTTGGCAGGTTGAGATTGGTCCACTCACATGGGCAATCATCTCTATTTGTTGAGTATAAATAGAGGTAAGACTATTACTTATGTGATAGCTTAAGTAACTATAAATAGAGACATACTCATAAGTTGGGGTCGCCTTAATTTTTGTATCAAGATGAGATCATTTATGTAATGATCGGAGTAAATGAACCCACCATTTACTGAATCTGCTGAAAGCCAGATTAAAATTTATAAGTTGAATTCAGGATTAGACATTAGGTATGTCTAGATTAAAATCTATACGATGTTAATTTTGAGAAAAATATGCACTCTTTTTCTTAAAGAGAAAAACATCATAGCATGTGATTCATACCACATGTGCTAAAGCGATAATAAGTGTAGTAGGAGAATGGATCCCTGCTTTTCTACTATGTGAGACCCTTGAGATTATAAGTTAATCTCAAATTTACCTTATGTGACTATTTACCTGTCTGCTTGAAATTTTAATCAGTGTCTGCTACCTTAGCATGTATCCTATTGTCTATGGATGATTCAGTCTATGGAGCATAACTAGGAAAGCAACTGATTAGAATGAATAGATTCAAGCTAAATAGGAAGATTAAGAGAGATTTACATCATTGACACTTATTCACTGGTCAACAAATTACATTTTTTGTTGGGTACTTAAAATGTGATTGTGAATAATTGTATTGAATGGAAATACTAAACAAGCTCTTGACTTGATTGTCATCGTGAGGGATTAGAGATATTCATATTGATATAAATGATTTAGTCTGTGGTAAAAGCAAGTGATTGATGTCTCTGATTCATGTGATAGAGCGACTAAGTAAAGTGTAACAACTTTCTTAGTATTGATCGCTTAGAGAGCAGCTAAGTTAAGTGTCACAGCTTTCTTAGCAATGATTGCTCGGTATGCTTGCTGTTGCATAAATCATTTTCCCTAAGGTATGAAATGGATGTTCCATTAATCTATGTGACCATATGGTCTTTGTGACTATCTGGTTTTTGTAACCTAGTTATGATATAGTCTTTGTAATCAGATTCTTATTTAGATTATGTGACTTGACTTGGACGAGTGGGAGATGTAGGAAGTGGAGGCGTGTCCCCACTTCTTCCCTTTGGCCGCCCAAGGGGCCGAGGGTCGCCAAAGGGGCCGCCAAATAAGAGATTTGGCCGCCCAAGGGGCCGAGGGGCCGGGTCGTTACAATAAGAATCCTGAATACCAATTGAGCTAGCTCAATTGGTATTCAGGATTCTTATTGTAACGACCCGGCCCCTCGGCCCCTTGGGCGGCCAAATCTCTTATTTGGCGGCCCCTTTGGCGACCCTCGGCCCCTTGGGCGGCCAAATCTCTTATTTGGCGGCCCCTTTGGCGACCCTCGGCCCCTTGGGCGGCCAAATCTCTCATTTGGCGGCCCCTTTGACGACCCTTGGCCGTGCCGTTACCAATACTAGGTCTTCCTACCCCTGGGTGTGAATTTTTACCTTCCCAGGATTCGAACCCTAGACCCAGGCTTAAATCTAGTTCTTTATGAATCCTGAATACCTCAATTGGTATTCAGGATTCATAAAGAACTAGATTTAAGCCTGGGTCTAGGGTTCGAATCCTGGGAAGGTAAAAATCCACACCCAGGGGTGGGAAGACCTAGTATTGGTAACGGCACGACCAAGGGTCGCCAAAGGGCCGCCAAATGAGAGATTTGGCCGCCCAAGGGGCCGAGGGTCGCCAAAGGGGCCGCCAAATAAGAGATTTGGCCGCCCAAGGGCCGAGGGTCGCCAAAGGGGCCGCCAAATAAGAGATTTGGCCGCCCAAGGGGCCGAGGGGCCGGGTCGTTACAATAAGAATCCTGAATACCAATTGAGCTAGCTCAATTGGTATTCAGGATTCTTATTGTAACGACCCGGCCCCTCGGCCCCTTGGGCGGCCAAATCTCTTATTTGGCGGCCCCTTTGGCGACCCTCGGCCCCTTGGGCGGCCAAATCTCTCATTTGGCGGCCCCTTTGGCGACCCTTGGCCGTGCCGTTACCAATACTAGGTCTTCCCACCCCTGGGTGTGAATTTTTACCTTCCCAGGATTCGAACCCTAGACCCAGGCTTAAATCTAGTTCTTTATGAATCCTGAATACCTCAATTGGTATTCAGGATTCATAAAGAACTAGATTTAAGCCTGGGTCTAGGGTTCGAATCCTGGGAAGGTAAAAATCCACACCCAGGGGTGGGAAGACCTAGTATTGGTAACGGCACGGCCAAGGGTCGCCAAAGGGGCCGCCAAATGAGAGATTTGGCCGCCCAAGGGGCCGAGGGTCGCCAAAGGGGCCGCCAAATAAGAGATTTGGCCGCCCAAGGGGCTGAGGGTCGCCAAAGGGGCCGCCAAATAAGAGATTTGGCCGCCCAAGGGGCCGAGGGGCCGGGTCGTTACAATAAAAAGGTGCCTTTTATTGTAACGACCCGGCCCATTTGGCGGCCCATTTGGCGGTCTCGACCGTCGACCGTCGACCATGCCGTTACCAATACTAGGTCTTCCCACTCCTGGGCGTGGATTTTTGCCTTCCCAGGATTCGAACTCTAGACCCAGGCTTAAATCTAGTTCTTTGTGAATCCTGAATACCAATTGATAGCTCAATTGGTATTCAGGATTCATAAAGAACTAGATTTAAGCCTGGGTCTAGGGTTCGAATCCTGGGAAGGCAAAAATCCACACCCAGGGGTGGGAAGACCTAGTATTGGTAACGGCACGGCCAAGGGTCGCCAAAGGGGCCGCCAAATGAGAGATTTGGCCGCCCAAGGGGCCGAGGGTCGCCAAAGGGGCCGCCAAATAAGAGATTTGGCCGCCCAAGAGGCCGAGGGTCGCCAAAGGGGCCGCCAAATAAGAGATTTGGCCGCCCAAGGGGCCGAGGGGCCGGGTCGTTACAATAAGAATCCTGAATACCAATTGAGCCTGGGTCTAGGGTTCGAATCCTGGAAGGCAAAAATCCACACCCAGGGGTGGGAAGACCTAGTATTGGTAACGGCACGGCCAAGGGTCGCCAAAGGGGCCGCCAAATGAGAGATTTGGCCGCCCAAGGGGCCGAGGGTCGCCAAAGGGGCCGCCAAATAAGAGATTTGGCCGCCCACGGGGCCGAGGGTCGCCAAAGGGGCCGCCAAATAAGAGATTTGGCCGCCCAAGGGGCCGAGGGCCGGGTCGTTACAATAAGAATCCTGAATACCAATTGAGCTAGCTCAATTGGTATTCAGGATTCTTATTGTAACGACCCGGCCCCTCGGCCCCTTGGGCGGCCAAATCTCTTATTTGGTGGCCCCTTTGGCGACCCTCGGCCCCTTGGGCGGCCAAATCTCTTATTTGGCGGCCCCTTTGGCGACCCTCGGCCCCTTGGGCGGCCAAATCTCTCATTTGGCGGCCCCTTTGGCGACCCTTGGCCGTGCCGTTACCAATACTAGGTCTTCCCACCCCTGGGTGTGGATTTTTGCCTTCCCAGGATTCGAACCCTAGACCCAGGCTTAAATCTAGTTCTTTATGAATCCTGAATACCAATTGAGCTATCAATTGGTATTCAGGATTCACAAAGAACTAGATTTAAGCCTGGGTCTAGAGTTCGAATCCTGGGAAGGCAAAAATCCACGCCCAGGAGTGGGAAGACCTAGTATTGGTAACGGCATGGTCGACGGTCGACGGTCGAGACCGCCAAATGGGCCGGGTCGTTACAATAAAAGGCGCCTTTTTATTGTAACGACCCGGCCCCTCGGCCCCTTGGGCGGCCAAATCCCTTATTTGGCGGCCCCTTTGGCGACCCTCAGCCCCTTGGGCGGCCAAATCTCTTATTTGGCGGCCCCTTTGGCGACCCTTGGCCGTGCCGTTACCAATACTAGGTCTTCCCACCCTTGGGTGTGGATTTTTGCCTTCCCAGGATTCGAACCCTAGACCCAGGCTTAAATCTAGTTCTTTATGAATCCTGAATACCAATTGAGCTAGCTCAATTGGTGTTCAGGATTCATAAAGAACTAGATTTAAGCCTGGGTCTAGGGTTCGAATCCTGGGAATGCAAAAATCCACGCCCAGGAGTGGAAAGACCTAGTATTGGTAACGGCACGGTCGACGGTCGAGACCGCCAAATGGGCCGCCAAATGGGCCGGGTCGTTACAATAAAAAGCTCAATTGGTATTCAGGAATCACAAAGAACTAGATTTAAGCCTGGGTCTAGAGTTCGAATCCTGGGAAGGCAAAAATCCACGCCCAGGAGTGGGAAGACCTAGTATTGGTAACGGCACGGTCGACGGTCGAGACCGCCAAATGGGCCGCCAAATGGGCCGGGTCGTTACAATAAAAAAGGCGCCTTTTTATTGTAACGACCCGGCCCATTTGGCGACCCATTTGGCGGTCTCGACCGTCGACCGTCGACCATGTCGTTACCAATACTAGGTCTTTCCACTCCTGGGCGTGGATTTTTGCCTTCCCAGGATTCGAACCCTAGACCCAAGCTTAAATCTAGTTCTTTATGAATCCTGAACACCAATTGAGCTATTCAGGATTCATAAAGAACTAGATTTAAGCCTGGGTCTAGGGTTCGAATCCTGGGAAGGCAAAAATCCACGCCCAGGAGTGGAAAGACCTAGTATTGGTAACGACACGGTCGACGGTCGACGGTCGACGGTCGAGACCGCCAAATTGGCCGCCAAATGGGCCGGGTCGTTACATTCCCCCTTCCCTTTCCGTAGACCCTTTACTATAAAAGGGGAAGGGGTGCGTCCAAGAGATGATCATCGGAGGAAATCTAGTAGAGGAACATCCAGAGTGTAAGAGGGATTTGGTTCGTGAATATTAGAGTGGAAGAGCTTTCCGATTGCGTGATCATACTGTCACGCCCCCAGAGGCACATGCTTCCTCGAAAATCAGGCAGCATCTCCCCTGTACGACAGACAATATGGGACAATTATACATATATCTCACCCTAAAAGCTTAGCCACATGCGGCTAGCATCACATATATAGAAGTAAACACAACCACGCAGTTTATATTAGAATAAAAGATAACGGGTGACTCAGCCACCTTAAAAAAAAATGAAAGAAAATCATAACTCAAAGGAGAACTCAAATGTCTCCGAAACAATAATAACAAAACCCGTTCGTTAAACCGATAAACAAATAAAATGTGAAAAAACTGCACTCCATACCGAAATAAAACAACGAAACCCAATTTCAAAAAATAACTCAACTCCGGGGACTGGCGACTGGATCATCTCCTGGCTCCAAGCAAACTACGTCTACCTGCTACCTGAAACAAAAATGGAAGGTAGCGGTGGTGAGTCAGGGCGGACTCTGCGGGTATATGAGTAGACAATAAGCATGACATAATAAGGATAACGGAGTAGAGAAATCAACAGTGTACAGTCCATAAAAATTATAGAATTTACCTAATCATGCATAACCAATATAATACGACATGGTATAAAACCGAATAATAACTAAACAGGTGTAAAACAACATAATAACAATAAAGCCAAGATATACATGCATGTCAATCATGTACAACAACCATAGCTCATATAAGTGCATCAAACACAAGCAAATGCATAAAAGTAATATGCACATGATGCAATCACATGTGTCACCCCTGACGTCAGTCAAGCCGTCAACACATCCCATCTGTGTGACCGAGTGGGTAGGGCTGTGACAACTGTACCACTCCAACAACAAATACCACATAAGGTGTGGGTGAGTGGATAGGATGTTGGGGAGCCTACACTCCAAACCCTGGTACATCGGGGGAGCTACTACAGGTACAATATCCCTCGAAAAATAACGGTGAGGGTGAGCCACCAACAACTCATCTCTCTAAAAACAACGGTGAGGGTGTCACTGTTTGGCATAACAGGACAGAGGCTCGCACTCTAACAACTACCACGACAATAAGTGGTTGAGTGAATCGAGCAACAATATGACTAACGACGGCATAACCAAATGTAAGCCCAACAGTCGTTAGTATGCAACGTGTAAGTATGGTGCATGCTATACGATGTACAAACAACCAAAGAAAACAACGATGCAACAAATCCAACAAGTATACGATGCATCAATACAACCATCCAGAAATCGAAAACCAACGATTATGCACCTACACTACTAGGTAGGGTATTTCTAATGTCAAATAAACCTATTTGTGTTTAATGGACTTCTAAGTGCTCGCGTACAAGCGGCACTTTACAGAACGGAAAACCAATAGAGGACTGTACAGATACGAATTTGGGAACACTCGAAGATCAACGAAGAAAAAGTCTCAACGGCGATGTTTTAAATAACGACAAAGAACAAGGTCAAACAACCTATCAGACATAATATAGTCATGCTTTTAAGGTAAAGAAAACTACTCGAGTACAAAGGAGAAGTACCAGCCTTATAATTGTAGAACGTAAACGAAGACCTTCCACGATCAACCAAACGAGTCCGAATCAAGGTCCTGAGTCAATACATAGGTTTAACTAATTATACAATTAAATAAAACAGTTAAACTAACTACTCAACTTATATAGGATCTAACCGTTACTTCAGGTTTACCAAACTAACTCATTGAATAACAATTTGTTCCTTCTTAACCTAATTTATCATAATTAAGTTATAAAGTTAAACATCAAATTTAACCCAAGATACCACTATCTACAAAGTAGAATTAAATCTCTAAACTCTAACCCCAAGAGTTGAGCTCTTGATTTCTTCTACCACCCACGGCAAGAAGAACCAAAAATCAGAGCAGTATTTCTCAAAGTCTTGGCACCTCACGACAACTTCATAGCTACAAGGATCACAAGAAGAGAAACAAAAACACACATTATTCTCTACCCTAGCTTGACCAAAAACAGAACCATCAATAAGGAGATCTCAGTAGCAAATCAAAACTCCAAACTAGAATCATTCTAAACCATACTACCAACCAACAACTCCAAGGAAACCCAAAATCAACCTTCCTTACCTCTGCATGATGCACAGAGACGAAGAACAGAGGGGTCGAGACCCAGATGAAGCACCCAAAAGGACACGACTTGCTACTTCTTCCCCGGTGCTGAACTTGGCGTAAACAGCAAACACAAGAAGATCCAACAATTAGGGCACTATGAATCGGGGAAGCAATGAAACCTAAATTCTATATCTTCTTACCTTTTTCGTGGTCGCAGAAGGAGAGGGTTGCAATTAGGGTTTCCGCGAGGGCAACGACGCAAGGAGAGACGAGTGTCGCTTGCTTGCGTGAGAGGGGTCGACTCCGGCGACTAGGCGGCGATCGGCGGTGGCTATCGCGAACGGAGAGGCGACGGCTAGGGCTTGGTGTGTGTGTGGGCTGCGAAGCTCTGCTCGTGCGCGCCGGAGAAGAAGAAGAAGGGAGAGGCTAGGGTTGGCTTGCGGCGTCGGGGAAAACTGAAGAAAAGGGGCGGCATCGGGAGGAAAAAAACTGCCACAGGGAATCGAGGGAGGATGTTAGGGCAAATTAATAGTTTTGGCATTTTTACAAAAAGGGCCCTCAAGTTCGGATAATTACAACTAGGTCCCTATATTCTGAATTTTCCATTTTGCCCCCCCTGAAACTCGGTATTTAACACATACTTCCGATGACAAGCACGAAGAACACGAGGGGATTTGCGAATATCGCTATAAGTATTTACCGTTTACAATTTCTCAGATTGGTTCTTTATCATGCATTAGAATTTACATTGATCCGGTCATTCTTCTTGTTCCTTTAGTCGATGATTAGTCCTTCTAAGGTGGTTGGGCTTTGATACCACTTGTTAGGATCGGTAGATCGGCTAGAGGTGGTGAATAACCTGCAAATGAAATTTAAATCTTTCTCTTACTAACTTACTTTGAGCAAGGACATGCTAATTAATAATAAAAATAAATGACATAAAAGAAATAAGAGGCAACAATTTTACTTGTTATAACATGAGTGGTTGTTAATCTAAGGCATTAGAGCTTACTATCAAAACTCCTTCGACAATAGTCGGAGGCAGAGAAGTCCCTTATAGTAGTTGAAAGCTCAGAATGAGATTACAAATGTTAAGAACATGTGTGTATCTTACAACTAGTTTTAGGGCGCTATTTATACCTCATTGGTCAAAGTGATCGTTTTACTGACGTGGTAATTTGGGCAACTTGGTTGACTGGAGACACCTCCAATGGGATGAAGTTTACCAATGTTCAGCTGATCTGGTTGAATGGAGGCGCCTAAGATCATCCATGGTGCCTCGAGTCCTTCAGGGAGCCTCCGATCTTCCAGGGCAACTCAAATCTTGCGGTCAATGTTATCCTCTCTGCAATAGCTTCTTTCAGGTATTTAGGGTGCTTTTAGATATTTATGGCGCCTGAAGTCATTCTAGGTGCTTTGAATGGCCAACCTCAAAAGTTGACTATTCTTAGTTTTGATCGTTTAGGTGATGCTCTGGTCGTCCAAAATTAATCTCAAACCAACCCAAGTCCAACCTTCTACTTAAGCAGACTTCCTGTTGACTTCTTATATCATCATTCTCACTCGCTGTATCTTCCGTTTGACTTCTTATGTTCCTAAACTCCTGCACACTAAGATATAAAATATCAAACACACATGACCTAACTTAACTTGATTGAACAATATCAAAACTAATCCAGGGTACTTACAGATAGCAACACATCCTGTCTGTCCCTAGATCAAATAGTGGTAGTCTGAGTTTGTGCATAGACAGTGACATTTATATGCTCTGACTATTCAATAGATCAGACATTGGTAGTGTGATTCTGTCTGCAATCAATAACGGAGGAGCTAGATAACAACCTCATCCTGTCTGCCCACTAGACAACTATCACCTCATCCTGTTTGCTACTAGACCAAACAGTCATAGTATGAGTTTGCTCCAGTGCTAAGTATCCACTAGACCATATAGTAGTAGCATGAGTTTACATGCAGTCAAGATTTGATATATATTTGTTATATATTTGCTATATGCTTATTTTATGCAGGATTTGGATGTTGGTTGATCAGGTTAATTTGTAGATGACTGTGTTAGTGCTTATGCTCTTACTTTTATTAGTAAGTGACCTTGCTAGAGACGCTCTCCTTTGACCTCACTGTACTTTAGAATCATACACTATATATTTTTCTTCTACCCACAGAGTAGTTTGTAATTACCTTTTTATTTTTCCTTTGTCTTTTAAGTTAATAGATAAAGAATATATTGTGTTGCTCAGAGATCCCGACTACCAATTCCACGTTCTTTGAGTTGTTTCTTTCGTTCGTCATTGCATTTGTTTTTATTAGTAATTAACATTTTAAGTTTGCTTTGAAATTTGCATTTACAAATTGTCTTATCTCTTTATGTTTTCTTTGGAATGAAATAAAAAAAAATATTTTCAAACTGCACATATACAGACTACCGATCAGGGCCTTCCCTGATCAGTCTCCAGACCGATCAGGGAAAGCCTTGATCGATCTGGATGTGTGGTCCGTACATCACGATCCGCAGGACAGCAAAATCTTTTATATATATATATATATATATAATGATTTTCTTTACTATCGTTTGTCTTTTACTACTTGTGTGTCATGTTAACAATGTTTATATTTGGATTCCGTTACTTTAGAATATCACTAGGTGCGACACCAACAGTTGCTTCATTGTTACATAACTATTAGGGTATGATTGGTTCAAGTTATCGTATATAACCTCGGTTATGTCATTACTAAGTAATTACATAACTAAGATTATGGAGAATGAAACATAACATGAAGTTGTTTGGTTCAATTTAGGTAATCAAATAAAATCTTGTTTGTTTGGAGGTAATAGTCTATAACCTAATATAATATTTTACCGTATTACCCTTTAGAATTTGTTTAGATAATTTTATTTGTTTAGATTTAAAGGCGTCGACGTTGATCGTCGGTGTCCACGTAGGCAGTCGGTGTCCAACACCAGTGGCCGACTGCCGACGATCATCGTTGGCCGCCGGCGACGCCCGGCGATCGGCGTTGGCCGCCGGGTCGCCGGCGTCGGTCGTCGGTCGCCGGCCGCGGTCGCGGTCGCCGCCGGCGGTCGCCGGTCGCCGGCGGCGGTCGCCGGTCGCGCCGGTCGCCGGTCGCCGGCGTCGCCGGTCGCCGCCGGGTCGCCGGGCCGACGACGGTTGTCAGTCGTGAATAATGCTTTCGAAAGTTAATAAATTGTAATGATTATTTTCGTCTTAAATGTAAATATTGAAGGATAATTTTGGAAAGATAAATTTCATAACCTGGGAATCAAGAAAAACTTTATTTCCTAATATTTTACGATTCCGGATTGCATGCCCCTTTTGCTGACGTGTCGGACATCGATCATTACTTGAGAATCGCTGATTATCTAAATCAAATAAAGTTTTTGTTGATAATCTTGGATGGATAACCAAGATTATTAAAGATAATCCTCAACCAAACATACCCTTAAAGTCACCAATTAGAATGAAGTTCGCCATAATTGGCCTCCAATACTAAAAATTATCCGTCCCATGTGGTGGTGGCTCATAGTGCATCGATTGAGCTTTCCTTCATATTCCATCTTTTTTGTTCTTTTGTAAAGAAAAATTAATTATAAAAAAACTTTAAACGCAAACCAATTAGACTAGTGAAGAACCTTCTACTCTGATATCAATTGGGGGTGATAGCATACTCATATATTTGTTGTCCTTTTTCTTTTCTACCAGAGTTAGTTAGAAAATGTACAGCAGAAATGAAAATAATAAGAATGGCAAGAACAGTCTCCGAGGTTATGATGCAGCGGTAGAATGATTAGGTGTTATCCCAGATATATATGGTTTGATTCCCAATTATGACGTATTTATAGGAATTTTTCCTCCAAATGGGGTGCGAACCCTGAGACGCTGGACTTCTAGACCGCCCACCGAAAGTGCTTCCCGATTTACCCTGGTGGTTGGTGGGAAATTTTCGTAAGACTAGGTCGGTCGTTCGAGGTTGAAAAAATCTCGTTAATCAAAAAAAAAAAAAAAAGAATGACAACAAACACACAAATTTACTTGGTTCACACCCCCTCTCCCGGGTGCTACGTCCAATGCTATGTCTCAACATGAGTATTATTGTCTCAAATGAAAAGAGTAATAATTATCAACACATATATAAAAAGAAACTCGTTGTGATTCGGCTGGAAACCCTGAGTATTGCGACACCGATGAGCAAAATTTGAGCACTTTTTTTGAGTATTGAGAATGAAGAGATTACTTGCAATTGTTGTTAGAAGAGGCTGCCTCAACTCCCTTTTATATTGCCTGATCAACAATCACCCAGTCAACTGGACCTCCCTCCGGTTGACTAACATTTGCTAACTCGATTGTAAACTCAATCCTCTTCGAGCTATGTGTTGGCCTTTCGGACGATTGGAACACCCTTCAATCATCTGGAACTTGGTCAAAACTTATCCATTGATAGAATTGCTTAAAGATAATAAACTATGCTTCGGGTTGACCGGGCCGTAGGTTGCTTGGAACATTCAATTGATCTGGAAACTATTTTGGCCTCTTGGAACATTCAGGTTGCCTAGAAAATATTCAGGTCAACTGGAATAATTTACCCTTCCAAACTTGGTCTACTTCTCCGAAAAAGCTCTAATCTCCCGATTCCTGCAAACAAATATGCAAGCAACATGCAAAACCTAGTACTTAGTTTATCTAACCTATTAGGTTTACTTACTTGGAGTTTAGTCTTCCAAGACTTTACTTTGCCAAGTGTTCAACTCCCAGTTGGTCCACTTGGACTTAACCTAGTTCTCAATTAGATTTTGTCTAGTTTCCAACTAGGTGTTTCACCGTCTAACCTTGTCAGGACTTCCATTGCCTAGTTTCCAACTTAGATATTCCTCTGCCTAGCTCTACTAAGGCTACCAATACTGCCTAGTTCCAACAGGACTTCCATTGATTAGTGATAAGTACTATTTTTTTGATCATTTCAAATTCTAAAATCCATGTTTGACCCATATTTTACTTGCTTAATATTGAATTTATCCTAGGTTTTATGAATTTATTCTATTTTGGGCTTTATTGTAAATCTTGATACATTGGAAATATTTTGGCACTAAATTGTGAATATATTTTTATAGGCTTGGAAGGATCATGGACCTAGGTCATGCTGAGTCAAACTTGAGTTAGAAGTGGACCCGGATCGAGTGATCAAGCATCCGACTAATATAGGCCGTCCGATTCAAAAACGGCTAGATCTAAGCCATCTGAGAACTTTTGAGGCAATCCGAGCTGGGGTTAAGGCTAATCAATTGCACTTAGGTCAAGATCTGAAGGTTTCATCCAAATCAGAGATCATTCAGCCGTTGGATCAAGCTCGGGAGGATCTAGACAATCCATTCAAAGATCAGGTTGATCTGAGCCATCCATTGCAAATCTGGAAGATCTGAGCTACTGAGAGGTAGATCCTGACCCTTGATCAAGATCTGGAAAATTTGATTCAGATCGGATAAGAATCAACCGTTGGATGAGTTCTGAACAATTTGGGCCGTCCATTTCCAAACTATATAAACTGATTTCTTCTCCTCTGATCAGTTGTTGCGTCTTCGCCGCAATTTCCGTTTTCTTCGAGTTTTCCACTGTTCTTCTTCAATTCTTCTCATCCGATCGCACGACCGCTTGGATTTCCACCTTGGTTCAAGTTCTAGATCATCGGGAACGTGTCTCCGTGAAGATTCCAGCTCCAATTCGCCATTGAACAGAGCAAAGAGAGGGTTTTGCCAGATCTACCATTCAATTGCTTGGATCTCGATTGTGTGCCGTTTTCATCCATCTGAGCTAGCCGGAGGGTTCTCTGGATTGCTCTGATCATTCCCAAAGCATCATCGCAATCCAACACAGCTAGATCGAGGAGATCGGATGTGAGTTTCAGCTGGAGCAGAGTTTGAGTCAGAATCGATCATAGAGTCGGATTTTCCAGCGATTTGTTGAGCTAACGGGTTCGAGGCTCACTCTTGTGTGACGGCAAGAAGATCTTGAGCTAAGGAAGGGATCTAAGCTTAATTTCTTAGTGGATTTTCATTTCTAAGCTGTAGTTTCGAATTCTGCAATTCATTTATAGTTTCTGAACTTTGAATCAGTTAAACTTAGTTTTATTGAATCATTTCTGCCTTAATTAGTGTTTCAATTCTACAAGTTAATTAGTTAGGTTGCTTGTTTAGTGAACAATTGCATTTAGATTAGCTTGCTTTGCATTCGGATCATTTCTGAATTTGGTTTCAATGCTTGCGTATCAGTTATGTTGCTGCGTATCAGTTTTTTCTTGAGTTCCTGACTTTTGTATCAAGTGAGCTTAGTTTCTATCTTCTGAATTCACTTTGCAGTTTGTTTCATTTGCATAGCAATTGATATCAAGTTCTGAATTTGGTTTCCAATCTGCGTATCAGCCCTTTCTTGCCTATCAACTTACAATTTCTGCAAGTTAGCTTCATTTCTGCAATTTTAAGTTTAGCATTTCTGAATGTTGTATCAGTGAGCTTGGTTTTGCTGAATTGAATTTGAACATTAGATTTGAGCACTTAATCTCAGCTTGATTGGTGTGCTCTGCGTTTGGTCTCAGCTTGTGGTGTGTCAATTTCTATTTCTGCACATTCGGTTTATAAGCTGCTGAAGTTTGTATCAAGTGAAAGTTAGTTCTGCTAAATCTTATCTGAACCTTAGATTGGAGCACTCGATTTCAGTTGTTTTGTTTGGCTTCGCATCCAAATTGTTCTGAATTTCTGCGTTGGATTTATGGAGTTCTGCATTTCATTTCTGCATTTGATTTATTCCTGCACATCAGTGTGGGTTCTGAACTCTTGTTTCATTTCTGCATTCATTTGCTTCTGAAGTCTGCATTCGATTCGTTTGCTTCACATTCATTTGCTTAAACCTCAGTTGCTTCACATCAGTTGCAGTTCTGCCTTCTGTATCAAGTAACAACTCAAAACTGCTTTGAATTGTATCGGCACATGAGTCTTCTCTTCTGCGTATCAGCTGCCATTTCTGAATTTTGCATCAGATTTCTTCTCTGTAGATCAGTTGTTTAGCATTAGGTTGTTTCTAAATTTCAATCTTCACTTCGGAATTAGTATCAAGCTTCATTTCTGCAATTAGGTTTAAAGTTTTTGCATTAGTTTCAATCGAAAATTTTAGCACTGTTTTGATTCATTTGCTTAGCATTTGGTTTGCTTGGAGTGATAATTCCTGAAGTTCAATACAACTCGTAGTGTACTCTTGCATTTGAATTCAGATTTGTTTTCCCAAATTCGGTTAAGTTGCGTTGGTTGATTAAGTTTCCCATTAGTTGAGTTCATTAGTTGCCATTACCTTGTTTAGTTCATTTAGTTAAGTTTCCTTTCTTTTCATTGCGTTTTCATTTCTAATTGAAACCAAACCCAATTCTTATTGAAACCTAAAAACATTTGACGACACATAAACTCGAGCTTGAATCAAACAACCTTAATTAGCCCTAGGAAAAATACGACCTGTGACCCCTTTACTACATTTTTATCCTTGTTAGCAAAAAGGGTTTCCAGCTTTATAAATATCTAAATTTGAGACCCACATTCGTGACACCTATATCATTGGGGAGCATCAATTAGCCCCGCTAAGACTTATACTATCTAGAGTTTACTCTCCTAGGATTTTTTTCTTACATGGAGTTCACTCCTTTAAGATTTTTCATCACTTAAGATTCACTCTCTTAGGGTTTTCCACCAACCGTCAAGTATCTAGTCATTCAATTGGACTTCTAATTCACTTCTAAGCTTCAAGTCAACCTTGACTTGCTTGGACTCTACACTCAACTTGATCAACCGTGATCAAGTTATTTAGTCACACTTAACTAAATTCCCTTAAACATATTGTTCAAACTCAACCATCAAAACCATGGAAGTCGATCACACCAACAAGTATCGCCCATACTATGCACATAATTGGGGTTAGAATTCAAACATTCAACACATTCACAACTATAACAAATAGGATAATAATTTGAACATCATTAAAACACAACTATTTTGAATACGATATAGTATTATAGAATAATAAACGCTAAGTAGAAACATTCTCAACACAACGACACCTTATCCTCTTAACAAAGGATCGATCTAGAGACAAAAAATAATAATAACAAAAGATGTCATTACTGCATATTATTATAATACAAGTGCAGCAACATAGTATAAGTAGAAATAAAAAATTCTAGAGCTGTTAAATTTCATCACTTGTAAAGTAGATGTGTTAGTATATAAGTTGGAAGCAGAAATATTTACATGCATATATATTAGGGTATCTCTAATTGTTAAACTTCTAAATGAGCTTTTTTATACTTTCCACTATACAACATCACAAGTATAAAATCTACTATTCTCTACACAATCAAAAAATCTTCATACAACTTTTTTTTGCCCAAAATTACAAATCACATATCTTTTTTGTGGCCCTAATTTTCATTTAATATTTTAATTAATTATGATCTTTAACTAATTTATTTAGAATTTATAATTAATAAATTAATTAATTTATGATTTTAATTTAATCAAATTTATAATTTTCATTTAATATTTAATTAATTTATGAATTTCAATTTAATTATAATTATTTGTATATTTTTTTAACTTATCGAATATATTTATTTTTAAAAGAAAGAGCACCATTTTAATTATTACTAAAATGAAATAAACTATTATAATTAAATACTTTATAAAATAATTTATTTTTAATTATTTTGATAGGGTCTAACCTGCAATATTATCTTGCCATTAATTATTGGCTTTATCTTTGAGAGAAAAAAATAGGTTTAAAAATTCAAATCTACTCTTGAACTAAAATTAATTCGAAACTTGATTCATACCACATATGGTATGACGATAATAACAATAGTAGAAGATGAATTCCTGCTTTTCAATTATGTGAGATCCTTAAGATTATGAGTTAATCTCAATTTTATCCTAAGTGACTATTTAACTGTCTACTTAAAGTTATAACCAGTATCTGCTATTTTAGCATCCTATTGGCTATGGATGGTTCGGTTTATGGAACATAACTAGGAAATGACTGATTAGGATAAATATATTCTAGCTAAAAAGGAAGGTTAAAATTTGATTTATATTTTGGTATTTATTCGCTAGTTATATTTTTTTTGTTGAGTACTTAAAATGTGATTATGAATAATTGTATTGGTTGGAGATATTAAACATGCATTTGACATATTAGACATAATAAGGGATTAGAGATGATCATATTGATGTAAATGATTTATCCAGGATAAAGGCAAGTTTTTGATGCCTCTAATTCGTTTGAAAGAGCAACTAAGTTAAGTGTAATAATTTTTTTAGCAGTAATTGTTCAATATATTTGTTGTTGCACAAATCATTTTTCTTAAAGTATTCATTGAATGTTCTTACATGATCTTCGTGACTAGTTGACTTTATTTAGATGAGTGAGAGATGTTGGACATATGCAGTGAATGCACACATTAAAAAGAAGAAAGGTTGCCCATTCATCTTCCTCTTCTAGCTTTTATGTGGAATTAGAGAACAGATCATAGGAAGAGGAAGAGTCTTACCACTACCCTTCCTATGTATACGTCCAAGTGCAATCAAGAGAAAGGGGTGAGAAAGAACTATCAAGAAAGAGAGGGATTTGATTCGTGGAATAGGAAGGACCTTTCGATTTGTAATCGTTCATCCGACGATAGGTAGAAAGATCAAACTAAAGACATCACAGTAAATATTTATAGATTGTATTTCAGGCATTCGAAACTTAAACCACTTGAATTTTTCACTTATCAATTCCTTGTTGAATTTTCAATCATTAAATATTAGATCAACCATGACTCGATCTTTCTTCTCATCTATATTTTAGATTGGACTTCCGATTGGAGTTGTAATTACATCATTGGATGTGGGCCCACTGGTGATCACCAATGGGATGAGTCTACACTTGGGTCGGAGAACACTACTTTTAAAGATCGTTTTAAAAAAAACCTTGAATGCTTGGTATTTACCAAATTGCTATGTTTTCAAATAAAAAAAAACTCCTTAGATCTATTTTCCATAATTAATGTTCAAGTAACGTGATGGATTTTCAAATTATCAATTTTCTATTTTTTATAATTTCTCTTCATGTTTGAGACTATTAGTAAAATATAAAATAATTTTGATATAATGCAAAGTTTATCAACCTATTTATCAAACTATTTAGTGGTGTTTCTTAATTAAATTGTTAATTTTCAAATTTTAGTATATCAGTAAGATATTATATAATTTTGATAAAAAATATATAGGAGTATTTGAGGACGAGGAGAGTGTCAAAATAAAGTAAAATGATCATGAACAAAAAATTTAAAATTTCATTTTTCCATATGTTGACTTATATGTGTCGGTGCAATCGATAATATATTTAATCAAGTTTAATTAAATCAAAGTTGACCGGATGACTAACAAAAGAAAAAAATCTAAGACTGAAGGTTTGGTACTGGTGAGTAGTCTTTCCGAGTGACTACAAGTCTAAGTGGCTTGGCATTGAAGAGTAGGCTATCGGATCACTAGCAAGTCTATGCGGTCAACCGAACCAACGTATTTTGAATCACTATTTTTTACCTTTAATATTTATATCTATTATACTAATTCAATATTATAGGAAAGTCTTAGTAAATCAGATCGATTAGACACTATGCAAAAGTAGAAGTCCAAATAGGTCAAGCATACCATATATATTTGGCAAGTATGATAGGTGCGGGAGAGACCTTCCATTTCGAAAGACAGTGAGAACGCATCCCAATTAGGGCAACTTTAGGAGATGATCAGACTCAAGAAACCAATGAATGTTTCTAAGTCGAGATTAGACTGTCTTAATTGTCAAATTAATGCATGCATACTTATATGATTTTAACTCTATTTGGTAGAATTATTATTATTATACTATGCTAACTTTGTTTTGTAGAAAAACACAGTTCGAGGTGATCAAAAGGTTCGGTTGACCAAACCAAGTTTTTTGTCGACCGAACCACGTGGTTCAGTCAACCGATTCCATGTGTTGAGATCAAATCAAATTCAATTTCAAGTCGGAGAAGGAAATGTTAATTTAGTTGACCGATAGCATGATCAAATGACTAATACTATTTGGTAACCGAAGATCATATAAGTATAGATCTTGCAACAAAGGAATTAACAGAGTTCAATTTGACTGAACATCTAGTCAGTCGACCAAACACATTTGGAAGGAGTAGATTGGATAAGATTGGATCGAGCAAGCAACTGATAAAGGCAGATTTCATGGAAGAAATGATCTGGGTAGATTGTAAACCTATATGATAAGCTAGGCAAATTCTGGAGTTCGGTCGACCGAAAAGAGCTTTGGTTGACTAGATGAAAAACTTATAAATAGAGCCTCGCGGTCCTAGGCTATGCAATCAATCTATCTCATCATTTTCTATTGTTCAATTCGTGAAGTGTTGTAGTTACGCCAAGAAGTCGACTGAATATTAGTGAATTTCTCATTCGGAAATGGTCTAAGGGATTGTAGACCTTAGAGTAGTAGTTGCCAGAGAACTAAGTAAACCAACTGTATTATTATTGTTTCTGCTACATCTCTATTTTCAATAAAATAAAATATTTGTTGATGAATGATATTCAACTCCTTTTTATCGTGCTTTTCGATCCTATAGTAGTCCCCGGGGCAATGGTGCAGTGGTAGGGCGACTAGTCGCTATTCTAGACATTCGCGGTTCGATCTCTAGTTTGCAGGAGTTTTTCCTCCAAATAGGGAGCAAACCCTAAGACGCTGGGCTTCTAGACCACACACAGCGAGCACTTCCTGATTTACCCTGGTGACCGGCGAGAAACTTTCGTGGGGTCGGGCCGGTCATTTCAGGTTCGTCTGCTACCTGGTCCAATATTTTTTTTGATCCTATATATGCTTATATTTTATTATTTCATTTTATTTTTACATTTTTATAACACATATTTCCATGAATATGATAAACAATCCAATTAAAATTAAAATAAAACCTCTAATATCTAAAATATATTTTCATAAACTTCATAAACCTCTAGCTAAGTTAATAAAGAGAAAATTAGAAAGATATGATGTTTTTAACTATATCACATCTCTTTATAATAATTTCCTCTCATTTTACCTTTAGTACTTTTAATCACAAACTCATGAAACAATGTTTATTAATTATCTGTATTTAAAATATCATGAAATTGAAAGATAATCATTTTATATGCAAAATGTTCCAAACAAATCGTTTTTAGGGAAAATAGATAGACTTATAAGGGACATCTTAATAAAAAATTATTAGGAGGGTTTTTTTTATGAATTATCACTTGCTAAACTAATTTGACATGTCTTTTTAAAAGTGCCAAAATGAAATACATTGTCATAGTTGAAATATAATTTTATTTATTTTCAATGCATTAAAGAACAAAGCAGATTTATTTCATGATAAGAGCAACTATAATAGAGGGGAAAAACCTAAAGGCTATATATAAAGACTAATTTATTGACTCCTCTGGAGCATCTTCTTGAACCACCGAGCTGATTCTTTTGGGTAGCGCTTATTATTCTTGAAGTCGACATAGACAATACCAAATCTTGATGTGTATCCTAGTCTCCATTCAAAATTATCAAGAAGAGACCATGCAAAGTATCCAATCACAGAAGCGCCATCATTTATAGCTCTCTTTAGTTCAGTAATGTAGTTCTGATAAAAATGTCTCCTTTGAGTATCTTGCAAGCCTTGTGGAAGTGTGACATTGCCAGGTTGATCCATACCTAAAATTATAACCAATTAATTTTGAGTTTGAAGAACAAATACAATGTGTTATACAAATATTTACCATTTTCAGATAGAAAGATGATTGGGTTGCCATAATTTTCCTTAACATATGTCACTGCCTTGTACAATCCCCATGGAACTATATAGAGCCAATCTGAGTGAGCCTAATGACATATAAACAATTACCTTATATCAATTATGAGTGTACATTAAATCACAATCTAAAATTCCATAACATAATCACTTGGGGAAAAAATTATAAGAATAATTTCTTACCCTTGGTCCGATTGGCACGCCATTACGATCATCTAAAATATGGTAGAACAAATTGTATTATTAAGAATTTCTTTTATTAAATTTAACATTGATAAGAAAAAAGAGAATGCATGTGTCTCACATTTTAATTCAACGTGCCAATCATCATGATAACTAATGGGTTTAGGATTGATTGTAGCATTATCCTTAACATAGTAGGCTGTGTATTGATTGACTCCCAAATAGTCATATGAACCTTTAACCAACTCCACTTCATCACTAGTAAACTTTGGTAATCTTTCTTTAACTATGTCTTGAATGGATTCAGGATAGTATCCATATGTTAGAGGGTGAATAAACCTGAAAAAGATAAATTAAGTTATGCTAAGAGGGTAATAGTTAATTACTTTTGATAACCAAGTTTGCATCCATAATTACCATCCGATGTGAAAATCTTTAGCTCTTTGAGCAGCAGCTTTATCATTGTCAGAGTAAGTGTGAGGCTCGTACCATACAAAATCTAGAAGAATTCCAATTTTTCCTTGTTGCTCCTTCTGAATAGGAAAGAAAATATATTTTTTGTATTATTTGAATTTACAGTGTATTAAGTATAAATTTCTATCATTAGATTCTTTTTGCTAATTTATTATACAAGCCATGTCAATTTTTAAATGAGTTTGGTATATTTAATGTGAAAAGTTTTTTTGAATTAGCTACTGTGATAATGAAATGCACAAATATAAAACTAGTTGAGAATGTATTACTTGGTACTTCTCACGGTATCTATTCACTGCTGTAGCATGAGATAAGATAAGATTATGAGCCACAATGTAAGGCTCTGTACTCGAGTTCCCTCCAAATTTACTACCAGTAGCTCTTCCAGGGGCATGCTCGCCAGTATCATACCCTAGAGCCGCCACCACTCTTGGCTCATTGAATGTGAACCAATTTTTCACTCTATCACCATATCTTTCAAAGCAAAAGTCAGCATAATCCGCAAATGCATCCCTAAACAAAATGGTTGTAAGCTAAATTAAATATTCATGACATGTATGATAGGTTACATTAGAAATTCTTAGATATACAATAAGTATGAGTAATTATTCTACTTTAATACTTACACTATCTTCGGATTCAACCAACCCAAGTACTCATTTTCAAGTGTTAATGGAAGATCATAGTGATAGAGATTGGCATATGGAGTAACACCTAATAGAAAAATAAAATAGAATATTAAAAAATATGTAAAAATTATTTATTTATTAGTTAGAAGGAAAAACATAAGTTACCTTTAAGTATTAAATAGTCAATTAACCTATCATAATAATCTACACCTTCCCAATTAATATCTCCTGTTCCATCTACAAGATCAAAGGAATAACAAATTATTAGTATTTTAAAAAGGTAAGTTAATGTGCAAGATTTTATGAAGAAGAATTATAGCTTCCATTACTCGGGAAAATTCTACTCCAAGAGATTGAGAATCGATAAGCATCAAAATTGTGCTCTTTCATAATGTCAATATCTTCCTGGACAATAAAACACAAAATTTTTTAAAAATACACTTAATTAAAAGATAAAATCTATTAGCATTTAATTATCTCGAAATATCAACAATTTTAATTGTCACCAAAAATATAAAATATGTATTTGACCTTGTAATGATGATACTCATCATCTGTAACATCACCGGTTGCATTATCTGGGATTAGACCTAAACCCATAACAAATATATCAAATCCACTTTACAATATAACTTCAAGTATAGAATTAAATAGGTAAAGTTATAAATTAAATTATAATATCTTACCTGGAACTTTTACAAATTCATCCCAAATACTAGGTCCTCGCCCACCTTTGAGTGCCTCCCCTTCAACTTGATAAGCAGATGAAGCGGTGCCAAATATGAAGCCATCCGGAAAGACACTACGACTTAGTTTATGTACTCTTGAAGTCGGTCTCACATTGTTTGTTTTATATCCATATGTGCATTGGACTAGGAAAAGTAAAATGAATGATAAGAGAAACAATGAGAAGGAATCTCGAAATTTCATTGTGGAGATGAATACCGAACACTGTGATTAATGAATAAGACGAAGTGAGTCCTATAAATAGGATCACAACATTTTGTGGATTAAATGGATGAGTATTGAGCTAGTAATTTGGACCAATTCTTTTGGTATATATGTTTTAAATTAAAGATAATAATTTAACAAGTTCACTGATTATCATTAGAAATATAATGCTAAACTTTAGCAACAAAAGAGATTGATTTATTTGACTTATTTCTCATTTGATTTGCTCTTATCCTAAAATAAGGTATATTTGTATTCCTCAAAACGACATCATTCATTTTTTTTAAGAAATTGAATTTGATATTAAATGTTAAGTATATTTGTTTTATCTACATCAATAAATATTTACAAGGCAATGCTTTTAGATTTGCTTATTAAATAAATAAAAATATATATATTGAATGAAAATTAAGTGAATTTAGTTTATAATTTTTCTTTTAATCACAAAAAATGTATACTCACCCAAAACTCTAAATGTTGTATTCATACTACTGTTATTTTTTTCCATTTAATTGAAATGTATGGTAGATCAAACAATCAAAAACATATTTTACAATTATTACGATAACCACTTGATTTGTCAAATTTTCTAAGATTGCTTTACATTTTTTAAATATAATTGAAATACAAAATTTTCGTATCATTTACCTCTACCACTTCAAAGGTATAAAAGAGTTGATGATAAATATTTCCAATTTTTTTTACAAAATAAAAATTAAAATATGATGTTTCACATGGAAAATCCCAATAAGATTAAGTCTGTATTATCTTTAAATCAAGATCTAGAAATAAAAAACATATTAAATGACTTTGAATTGACAAAATCATATACATTTTTGGATGAGTGATTGCAACCATCTTGAATAATACCCATTTTTTATTATGTTACAATTCTTAGATGCTAACACTTTTGAATTAAGATAGCTTTGAGATTGTGTTAGTAAGTAAAACATAAGTGGCCATAGATAATGATTGAGGGTAATTAAGTTGGTCGGTGAACTTTGCGTACAACATAGCTTTTGTAGATATAGATATTCTATGTATTTGAGAAATATTTATGCTCATTTTCTATCATTTAAGCCTTTTTTGCATGCTAAGTTGCTTTAGTCACAAAAACATTGACCATTATTGTTAATTATTATGTCAAAATGGCTTAATGGATAAAAGTGCTCATTCATGTCACATGACCATTATTACATTTATGTTGGTCGTTAAAACTATTTTTATTTTTGTTTTTGAGTTTTTTAAAATTATTATGAAAAAATAAAAGATTATAGTTGTTTAAAAAATGATAAAAGTTGAAATATAATTATACTAATCCTTATTAACACATGCCTCCATCAAAATAAATATATAGTGAAAAAATATTTAATGAAAAAAAGCATGATACATTCCGCACCTCTCTCACTCAATAACTAGAAGCAACATTACTATTTTTTTTTATCAATCCTTGGTAATGTTGCCATATTTTATCCAAATCTAAAATAGGTTTAAAAAAAAAGAGTATGACACGCCCCCAAAGGCCCGTACTCGCTCGAAAATCGAGTAGCATCTCCCTTGTACGACGGACAATCTGAGACTTTTATACATATACACATCTCCATCCAAATAAAGCACAACCATACTCGGCTTGCATCCATATAGACACAACCACGCAGTTAAATAATTTACATAATAAATGATAACTGAAATAAATAACTCTCCATAAATCAAGTACAGTAAATCTAAATCCGGCGGAAGTAAATAAATACATGACCAAGGAAAAATCTAATACTATCCGAAATGATAACAAAATCAAAAATGATACCAATATGATAAGGTTACTATGAAAGTACGAAAATAGAATGGACTACTCAAGCGGGGACTGACAGCTGGATCCTCTCCTTGCGGCATGAGATATAACTATCAACTATCTGAAACAAAAAGGAGAACGAGAGGTGGTGAGTTTCGGGTGGAACTCTGCCTATGTATACATCCCTTCCTATGTATACGTCCAAGTGCAATCAAGAGAAAGGGGTGAGAAAGAACTATCAGGAAAGAGAGGGATTTGATTTGTGGAATAGTGAAGGACCTTTCAATTTGTAATCGTTCTTCCGACGATAGGTAGAAAGATCAATCTAAAGGCATCATAGTAAATATTTATAGATTGTATTTCAGGCATTTGAAACTTAAACCACTTGAAATTTTCACTTATCAATTCCTTGTTGAATTTCAATCATTAAATATCAGATCAACCATGATTTGATTTTTCTTCTCATGTATATTTTGGATTGGACTTCCGATTGGAGTTGTAATTACATCATTGGATGTGGGCCCACTGGTGATCACCAATGGGATGAGTCTACATTTGGGTCGGAGAACACGACTTTTAAAGATCGTTTTAAAAAAAACCCTGAATGCTTGGTATTTACCAAATTGGTATGTTTTAAAATAAAAAAACTCCTTAGATCTATTATTTCCATAATTAATGTTCAAGTAACATGATGGATTTTCAAATTATCAATTTTATATTTTTGATAATTTCTCTTCATGTTTGAGACTCTCAGTAAAATATAAAATAATTTTGATATAATGCAAAGTTTATTGACCTATTTATCGAACTATTTAGTGGTGTTTCTTAATTAAATTGTTAATTTTCATATTTTAGTATATTAGTATGATATTATATAATTTTCATATAAAATATATATGAGTATTTGAGGACGAGGAGAGCGTCAAAATAAAATAAAATGATCATGAATAAAAAATTTAAAATTTCATTTTTCTATGTTGACTTATATGTGTCGGTGCAATCGATAATATATTTAATCAAAGTTTAATTAAATCAAAGTTAACCGGATGACTAACAAAAGGAAAAATCTAAGATTGAAGGTTTGGTATTGGTGAGTAGTCTTCCGAGTGACTAGCAAGTCTAAGTGGGCTTGGCATTGAATAGTAGGCTATCGGGTCCGAACCAACGTATTTTGAGTATTACTAAACACTATTTTTACCTTTAATATTTATATCTATTATACTAATTCAATATTATAGGAAAGTCTTAGTAAATCATATCGATTAGACACTCTGCAAAAGTAGATGTCCAAATAGGTCAAGCATACCATATATATTTGGCAAGTATGGTAGGTGCTGGAGAGGCCTTCTAATTCGAAAGACATTGAGAACGCGACCCAATTGGGGCAACTTTAGGAGGTGATCAGACTCAAGAAACCAATGAAAGTTTGTATGTCGCGATCAGACAGTCTTAATTGTCAAATTAATGCATGCATACTTATATGATTTTAACTCTATTTGGTAGAATTATTGTAACGACCCGGCCCGTCGACCCGACCCCTTGGCACCTTGGGCAACCAAATTCCATTTTTGGCGGCCCAACAACCTGGCCCTTTTGGTCGTCGACCGTCGCACACTTGGCTACCAGGATTCATAAACTCTAGTACTTATCCTGGAGGTCTAGAGTTCGAATCCTGGGGAAGGCAAAAATCCACTGGCTAGGGGTGGGAAGTTCTTGTGAGTAACGACGGTCGACGGTCGATGACCAAAGGGGCCAGCTTGTTGGGCCGCTAAAAATGGAATTTGGCCACTCAAGGGGCCGAGGGGTCAGGTCGACGGGCCGGGTCATTACAATAAAAGGCGCCACTTTATGTAGCGACACGACCCCTCTAGCTCCATTAGGCGGCTCTCTAGGTCGTGCCCTACGGTCTTCCCACACCCGGCGGTGGGTTTTTGTCTTCCCCAGATTCGAACCCTAGGCCTCTGGGACAAGTACTAAAGTTCCTTGAATCTGGTAGCTAAGTGATACCAAATAAATTGTCACGCCCCGAGGAGCCGCCCGTTCGATACTGACCGGATTGCCACTCCCTCGACCCGGCGGACAATTCAAAAACCTAACCTCTACGACTACTTCAGCCGATTGTACCACAGCCTATAGGGCTGGAACAACCGTCTGAAATACACGTAAATAGAAACAACGTCAAAAGTTGCGTACCGGTACGACTTACGACAAAACAAAATGACACAAGGACTTCCATGACACACAAAAGTACAACTATACTGCCATGTAAATGACCCAACAGAACATGAATACAACAGCGGAAACGAAAAGACAAAATGAACAGAAAGAGGGTACCAACATGTACCCCATCAAAATACCAAGACAAACCCCGAGAATCGTCTCGAAAATACATGAGCTGGGACAGGCTGCCGGGCACTCCAATCGATCATCCTGAAAAAAAATAAGGAGCTATCGGGATGAGTCATAGAACTCAGCGGATATCTCATCATATATGTAGGATAGTCTAAGCTAGCAACAGTGTAACAGACTATCAAAATAACACATGTACAGGCAGTGATAAGTACAACTGAAAGAGGGAATAGGAAATACCATACCAATGTGGCAGAGTCGCCAAATCCAGACATAAGGGTCTCCTATACGTGCATGTCAATCATATGCAGCATCCAAGTAAAGCAAGCACAAGCAAGTACAAAATATGCGTATGCACAAGGTGCAATGACATGGTCACCCCTGCCGTCAGTCAGACATCGTCACCTATGTACAGGAGGAAGCTGAGCGGAGGCCACCCTCCGACGTAGGGCTATGACTGCCGTCCATACTCTTCCATCACTACTCCTGAGCGATCGAGTAGATGGAATGCTGCCGGTGTAACACCCCTACTCCATGCCCTATCCGGGGACATCTCTGTCAACCCCCAGGCCATCTCTGGAGGGCGTCTCTGTCTGAGTGTTACCCCTACCCCATGTATATAAATGGGGGAGAGACCTTTCCCTCTCATCTCCTGGTATATAGACTACTCATGGAGGGACCTCTGTTTGCTATCACGCTCCGATTCACTAACCCATGAGTGCACGAGCGAAGCAGCACAGAGCACACTACCCATACTCCGTCAACCACTAAACCATGAGTGGCCGTAGGGGTAGGTCAGTATGACTGTCGACCTGACTCACCCACAAAGGGGGCCCCTTGTTAAATACTGGATTTTAAAAAGGGTTGAAAATGTAAGAATTTCGAAAATAAGGACTTGGTTGGAATTTACTGAAGTTGTTGGGTTTATTTGCAAAAAGCCAAAATTAAGTTATTTAAAACCCTAAAGACCTAATTTCCCGTATTCACCCAAACCCCACTCTCCTGCGCGAAATTGAAACCGCCCGATGCCGTTTCTTCCTTCTGCTCCGAGACACGACGCCACAGCCGAACGCTGCAAGGCCGCCGACGCGAGCACCCCCGCAAGCCAGCCACCGTCGTCAGCCCTAGCCTTCGCTTCTCCTTCTTCTTCTCCGGTGTGCATGAGCCGATCGCTAGCCCTTCTCCACGCAAGTTGCCAACCAGCCGCCGAACCCTAGCCACGCGATCTCCTTTCTTTTCTTCCTCACGCGAACTGGCCGACGCCACCTCTCTTCCTCATCGCCGACGTAAGACCTAGGTAAGGTTGCTAATTTAGGGTTTAAATTTGGATGGGTTGATATTGTTAATGCCTTGGTTTGATGTGGCTGTGGGGATGATTCGGGTGTGAGATCTAATTGTAAGATGCGAAGGTGTAATTTGGTTGCAGAGTTCTTTTGTAGTGAGCTCTTCTCTTGTTTTTAGAAGTTTGAATGGTTCTTGTGGAGTTGGTTGTGTCTTTGGGGTTTAGGTTGCCGTGAACCTCAGAGATTGGTTTTGCTGTTGGTTTTGGGGAAAAGCTTAGTTTGGATTTGACTCTTTTGTTTAGCTCTTGGGAGATTGACTTAAATATATGTTTTATGTCTATGGATTGGGGTAGAGGAATACTAAGCCTCTCTTGCCACCGCGGGGTAGAGGATGAAATGGGTTCTGTTCAAGTAGGTCTTGGGTAAGCATGGTCAGATTTTATGAGGTTGATTTGGATGTCAGTATGGTAATTTGGGCCGATCCTAATTATATTTAGTATCTTGTCTAGTTAATAGTAATTTTTATAAATTGCTAAACTGTGTTCTTGATATAGGACCTTGACCTTGGACTCGCACGGTTGATCGTGGGAGATTTATTTGGATACAAACTTCTACAATTATAAGGCAGGTACTTCTCCTTTGTACTCGAGTAGTTTTCTTTACCTTAAAAGCATGGCTATATTATGTCTGATAGGTTGCTTGACCTTATTCTTTGTCGTTATTTAAACATTGCCGTTGAGACTTATTCTTCGTTGATCTTCGAGTATTCAAAAATTTGTTTCTGTACAGTCCGCTGTTGTTTTCTGTTCTGTAAAGTACCGCTTGTACGCGAGTACTTAGAAGTCCATTAAACACCATTAGGTTTATTTGGCATTAGAAATATCCTACCTAGTAGTGTAGGTGCATAATCGTTGATTTGCGATTTCTGGTTGGTTGTATTGATGCATCGTATACTCGTTGGATTTTATTACATCGTTGTTTCTCCGGGTGCTCGTGCATCGTATACATGCACCATACTTGCACGTTGCATACTAACGACTGTTGGGCTTACATTTGGTTAAGCCGTCGTTAGTCATATTGTTGCTCGATTCACTCAACCACTTGTTGTCGTGGTAGTTATTAGAGTGCGAGCATCTGTCCTGTTATGCCAAACAGTGACACCCTCACCGTTGTTTTTAGAGGGATGAGCTGTTGGTGGCTCACCCTCACCGTTGTTTTCGAGGGATATTGTAGCTGTTGATAGCTCCCCCGATGTACCGGGGTCTGGAGTGTAGACTCCCCAGCATCCTGTCCACTCAACCACGCCTATTGTGGTATTTGTTGTTGGAGTGCGTACAGTTGTCACAACCCTACCCACTCGGTCACACAGATGGGATGTGTTGACGGCTTGACTGGCGTCAGGGGTGACACATGTCATTGCATCATGTGCATACGTATTTCTTTTATGCATTTGCTTGTGTTGATGCACTTATATGAGCTATGGTTGTTGCACATGATTGACATGCATCTATATCTTGGTTTTATTGTTGTTGCGTTATTTTACACCTGTTTAGTTATTATTCGGTTTTATACCATGTGGTATTATATTGGTTATGCATGATTAGGTAAATTCTATAATTCTTATGGACTGTACACTGTTGATTTCTCTACTCCGTTATCCTTATTATACCATGCTTATTTGTCTACTCATATACCCGCAGAGTCCGCCCGGACTCACCACCCCTACTTTCCTTTTTGTTGTTTCAGATAGCAGGTAGAAGTATTTCTTGGAGCCATGAGAGGATCCAGTTGTCGGTCCCCAGTGTCGAGTTGAGTTATTTTTCGGTATTTGGTTTAGTTGTTTGTTTTCAGTACTTGTAGTTGCATTTTATTCATTATCGGGTTTTATCGTTATCAAAGTCTTTTGGTGTTCTCTTTGAATTGTAGTTCTTTTATGTTTAAGGTGGCTGAGCCACCCATTATCTTTATTCTAATATAAACTGTGTGGTTGTGTTTACTTCTATATATATAATGCTAGCCGCATGTGGCTAAGCTTTTATGGTGAGTTATATGTATAATTGCTCCATATTGTCCGCCGTACAGGGGAGATGCTGCCCGATTTTCGAGGAAGCATGTGCCTCTGGGGTCGTGATAATTTTTGATATCAGAGCCAGGTTTGCGAGTTCATTTGGGTATCTGTGGATTTTATGGAGTTGTTTTTGGTGGATTAATAGAGTGTTAGTTTTGTAGGTTTTGCAGTGTCTGTATGATTTTGTATCTTGGATTTTTCGAAGTTTTAACTATAACACATTATTAGTGCAAACTTAGTATTTTTCGGATGTTGTAGAGTGATGGGCCCATAACCCATAGGTCACAATTTTTGCGATGTTTTGTTGTCTGTGGGTTTACGGAGTTGTTTTACAAGGTCTATCGGATTTGTATATTTTTGCGGAGTCAATTTCTTGAAATGGTTTTGTTGGGACTTGGCGGTGACGGATCTTCTCCAGGCTACAAGAGGTATGTTTTTAGTGATCTTACTATCTTTGGTATTCACTATCTAGTTGGGGTTGGTTGATATTTTCCAAATTAGTTGGATTGCGTATCTGCTCCTACACTTGTTAAATAGTTAGTCATCGTCTGGATTCTAGCCTGATAGCATGTAAAGGGGTCATGCAAGCGAACAATTAATGCGTTGGAGATTCGACCTAGATAAAAAGGGGTAATCCTGAAATCATTATTCTCCTCTATTTCTACATCAAGGTTGCTCTAAGTTTCTTGATTCTTTGGTTTGGATAGCCGACGATAGTGATTATTTCAGTGTCCTGGTTGTGATTCAAATGTGTTTACAACTTATGAGGTAGGATCTCTTTGCTTATGGGTTTTCTTCCATTCCATTGAACAGAAATACTTCAATGGTGGTGCAGGAATAGTTTGATTTAGGGATCTGTTCTCCATGTATTCCCTAATCTTTGTGATAGCAAGTGTTGATGTATGAGGAGAAAACCTAATTCTGCTGCCATATTCAACTTGGTTTAATTTCCTCGTAGCAATGTAGCTCATGGTCCCAACAAGGTAGATTTTATAATTCTTACGTTAATATATATACTCTTCATGATTTATGGTGTTCCATATATCTCGTTAAGCTCACTTTTAGTCTCAATCACAAGCAAATAATGCTATAACAGTTCAAGGGTTAACTCATTTAACTTCTGGAAAAAAAACCCCCATTGTCTATGGCACACAGTCTCCACGAGTTTGGGCACATAGGAATGCTGTTGCTATTAGGTAGCCACTTTTCAAACCATGCTGCCTCCCTCCTTTTAAGGAGTTGACAAAGTTGTCAATCAACAATGGTCCAACATAAGAGGCCCCTGCAGATACAACTGCAACGCTTGCATTGATTGCTGACTTTTTCCTTATCAACATGAATATTGCTGCATATACAGATGAAATACTCAGGCCATGCCTTTCTTTGACATTATTTAGGCATCTGTTAAATAAACTGGACATGTAGGCAGATGAATCATTTATAGCAATGTTTGGTACTTCCTTCATTTCTAGTGGCTTTCGTTTACCAATAGCAAAGAGTGGGTTAAGCCATGAGAAGGTTATTAGCTGTGGGAGACTTGCCCTCCCATAAGGAGAATTCCTCTTCTGCTCAGTACTTTGCCTCTGTGATTCTGATATCTGTTCAGTTTGCAATAGTGGTTGTTTGAGGCGGCAGGCATCATAACTTATCCCTGTGTTACCTCTGACTGAGAGAACAAATAAAATGAAAGAGTACCATCAACTTAATATAGCATTAAGAGGATAAGTGTTTCAGATAAAAGACACTGATGATACTTAACAAAGTGTATGATGCTAACTTTAGAAAAAAAAATAGTTGTATGTGGGAAATAGCCGTACAAAGACAAATTCAATATTGAATCATAAAGGATCATTAGCTTAATATCCTTGGTGGACTCTTCATCCACCCTTTCCCACTCTGTCCAAAGTCTTTAAATGTCATTCAAGCATAACTATTCCTTTTTAAGATTATTCTAAAGAATCTAGTTGTCATTTAGTAGCTTGGCTGTATGGTTGTAGCTAATACATTGCATTCTTGGTGACTCAGAACTTGAGTGCTGGGTTTTGAGACAGCAAAGTAATGAATGGGTCCAATATAATGCGTTCGAAGTCTAGATGAGTATTTGCTATCAGTCCCTTGGGTTTTATGCAACTCTTGTTGTATTTATTGTTTGGATGGTTTCATAGTCTTGTAGCTCTGCGTTTGTTGTAGTCAAATTTATGGTGTATCTTGTTGTTCTAGTTAACCTATTTGAATGTGTAAAATCTTCGAGTTCATTAATCTCTTTCCATAACCATGTTTTGCATGTTGAAAACAAGGCTTAAGAGAGATTTTGTTAACCATCTCATATACACCTAACAGAGCTAGTAGTCAATGTCAGAATCAGATTCTAAAAAGCAAATGCAATGATTTCAAGCGTTTGAATCCTACCATTATTGCATGAATTAGTGAAGATCCAAGGCCTCATTGCTAATAAATATTTGTACAATTGTTCAAGGAAAAGCAACAGGTAATTTGTAAAAGCACATAAGATACACTAAAGTCTTACAAATTTTTTTTTACACCATTTCTCTACACTTCCTAGCAGCAGTTTTCAAGTATCATTTTATTCTAACAAGCAGCAATTCACTCTTAGCTAAAGTAACACTGTCATGCTCAGAAACAAGAAACATGGAAGATCATCATATTTAGAGCCATATACAGAGAATTATAGCTTCAGAATATGACTTGCTAATATGATTAATAATTTTTTTTTAAACCATATAGATTTTGTATGAAGGATTAATACAGGATAAGATTTCTGAGTTGAAGATGCCATTTTGGTCTTGTACTAAAACCAAGGTTTTGAAAGTTGAGGTTGGATTTTGAAGGTTAGAGTGGCCCTAGATATGCATTGGTTTAAGTTTGAGTTCTGATAAATTCAGGTTACCAAGCGCCCTTGAACATGGCAAATAAATAAATAAATAAATAATAAAAATAATAAAAATAAAATAAATCAATAAAAAAATTAATTAAATTAATAAATAAGAGTTGTTTCTGGTTTTTGTGGTACTGTTGTAGGTTGCTGTGATAAGAGGGGAATGCATGGTCGGGAATATATATAAATGATGGAAAAAAAAATTGAATAAGGATATGAAAACTGGAAACATATTCAAATCATGACATTAAATACGTTGAAAGATAATACAAGAAGAAAATGAACTTATGACTCCTAGTACAGAAATGTCTGAAGTAGGTTATCTCTAAATTTAGTGGCACATGAATCATAAGTTAATTATGCTGTCTATCACTCACATATCTGTGGTCGTCGAGGAATCACAAAGGTTTAAAACCCACTGTGTTGCCTGTTACGCTTGTTGGAAAATATGCGAAGAGGTAAATTCCCCCCAAAGCATCCTATGCGTTGTCCTGGTGGTGTGTTGGAAGTTTGACTGTTTCGACATTTGTGTGCACTTCATTGAGGTTGATTCTGTCAAGCAGTTCTATAGTTGGATTCTTTGTACCTGTCTCGTGAATGGACTTTGGTCTTGTAGATTGATTTTTTCGATCATGTCTCAATCCACATATTCTCCTTATAAAACCATGGTTTATTTTTATACTAAGATAGTGCAATTCTAGAATTTGTTATAGAGGCACTTGTGATTATGCTTCAGGGGACAAAGGCTATCCTACACATAAGGGTTATGTACCATACTATATGTTCAGTAAACATCGGTCAAGCTGAATTGCTCTAGGAGGTTGATGTAATTGTTATGTATATACTTTCCACTTCAGCCTGCATGTAGCAGTGTTACTCAGCTATGCCTAAATGACTATTTGGAACCAGGGGTAACTATATTTGAGTTTAGGAATTGACCGAAATATGACTAGATCAGGAGATCAGTTGTGCCCAGCATATTAGTCATCAGTTTACAGCCTCAGCAGATGGTCAAAGCTACAAGTTATCAGACTCAGCAGACGGTGGGAGCTCCAGCACCTCAGACTGCAGCTAGCAGCAATTCAGATGATTTGTCCACTGCCTATTTAGACGATGCCACCATCAGTTCCAGAGATGGACTGGGTTTACACTGTCACCAGAGAGAAGACACTGCAGGTCGATGGATCGATTTTCTGAGATATTAAAAAGCTATAGGGTATCTACGTGTAGGTAACTACTTGTAACTGGGTAGCTACCGTTAGAGAGATGTTGGACGGTTTCCAATATGGTAGATAACACATTTGACTCACAATCATGGTTGAGGTTGACCATGAGAGACGCAGACCTTTAGAGTTCTCCGTGAGCGATCACGTGTTCTTACGAGTGTCGCCCATGAAAGGGGTGAAGAGGTTTGGGTTGAGAGGTAAGCTAGCTCCCCGCTACATTGGACCTTTCTAGATTTTGGAGCGGATTGGAGCTGTCGCTTATCGTTTGGCGTTACCACCATCATTGGCTGAAGTTCATGATGTGTTCCATGTCTCCATGCTGAGGAAATATGTAACGGATCCTACACATGTGTTATCGGAGGTGCCGGTCACACTTCAACCAGACGCAACGTATGAGGAGGTGCCTATGCGGATTCTGGACCGCAAAGAGCATCGATTGAGGAATAAGACAGTTCGATTGGTTAAAGTTGGTTGGCAGCACCACTTTGATGAGGAATCTACTTGGGAGCTCGAGGATACGATCAGAGCTCGCTACCCTCATCTGTTTACTTGAGGTGCGTATGGTTGGTCTTCATTTCGTATTTATATTATAGTTGAGGTGTTGATACCTGTTGTGGTTGATTAGTATTTGTTTTGGTTTGTTAGTGAAATTTGGGGACCAAATTTTTGTTAGTGGGGGAGAATGTTAAATACCGGATTTTAAAAAGGGTTGAAAAGGTAAGAATTTCGAAAATAAGGACCTGGTTGGAATTTACTGAAGTTGTTGGGTTTATTTGCAAAAAGCCAAAATTAAGTTATTTAAAACCCCTAAAGACCTAATTTCCCGTATTCACCCAAACCCCACTCTCCTGCGCGAAATCGAAACTGCCCGACGCCGTTTCTTCCTTTCTGCTCCGAGACACGGTGCCACAGCCGAACGCTGCAAGCCCACCGACGCGAGCACCCCCGCAAGGCAGCCACCACCGTCAGCCCTAGCCTTCACTTCTCCTTCTTCTTCTCCGGTGTGCATGACCCGATCGCTGGCCCTTCTCCACGCGAGTCGCCAACCAGCTGCCGAACCCTAGCCACGCGATCTCCTTTCTTTTCTTCCTCACGCGAACTGGCCGACGCCACCTCTCTTCCTCATCGTTGACGTAAGACCTAGTTAAGGTTGCTAATTTAGGGTTTAAATTTGGATGGGTTGATATTGTTAATGCCTTGGTTTGATGTGGCTGTGGGGATGATTCGGGTGTGAGATCTAATTGTAAGATGCGAAGGTGTAATTTGGTTGTAGAGTTCTTTTGTAGTGAGCTCTTCTCTTGTTTTTAGAAGTTTGAATGATTCTTGTGGAGTTGGTTGTGTCTGTAACGCCCGCCTTTTTCCCCACACCTTTCGGTGTGGCGGGAGGCGGCGTTACGCTAACATACCTAATAAACATCGTATTGCAGCGGAAGAAATAGAACTTAACTTACTTAATTCATGCATGCAACTAGCACCTAAATCATACATACATATCTTATCTATCATTCCTGACATGGTAACCTATCATATAAACATCATAGGTAGCATTATGATATAAACATCCCATAAGTCATCCATACGTAACATAAGTAGCAGGTGTAAATTTTTTTCCTAGACAAACCATCATAAGTATAGCATGCGACTTATTAGGAATATGCAGAATGTAGAACATGTGACAAAGCATAAATATTAGAAACTTTCTCTTTTTCTTTTGCCATGTCACTGCCACACACACACACTCGTGCCCTTCCTGCTGCTTCCCTTAGTATCCTCTTGCTTGATTTGCGGTATAAGAAATAAACTATAAGCACATAGGCTTAGTAAGACTCTTTCCTATTCACTAAAACATACATCGCCTAACATAAACATATCACGTTCTTAACATATCCTTAACACATGACACAGTTCTGGACATATCATAAAGCATATACATACTTGTCATGGCATAATTCTTAACATGAACATAAACATAAACATCTACTTAACATGTCATAATTCTTAACATGAACATAAGCATAACATATACTTAACATGTCATAATTCTTAACATGAACATAAATATAAACATAAAACATATTTATCATGACATAATGCTTAACATGAATGCATGTATGACTCAATGCATATACATAAGGATGCTTAATTTAAAATCATACTTTTAGATACTTAAACATAAACATAACATCATTGGGGTCCCCGGCTTGTACCACATACATACATCATAAGCGTGCATCCCTAAGTAAATACGAGATAGCTAGCCTCGACCTACTAGGGTAGGAACAGCTACGGTAGTTTCAAAAACCGAGGCGTTCTTAAGGTGCCTATCCCTGTTGGACAGCTACGGTAGTCCCAGAACCGTGGACAGCTACGGTAGTCCAGAACCGAGGCGTTCTTAAGGTGCCCATCCCTTGGACCCTTACTTCGGTCCGGTACAAACCCATTCATAAAGTAAAATAACTTTGCATGCTTTATCATTCATAGGCATACATAACATAAACATAATCTTGTTACATGAAGCATGACATAAACATGCTTGGCATTTCATCATTCATACTTAATTCATAACATCATTATGCCTTCATCATTCATACTTATCATTCATACTTATCATTTGTACTTAAGGCATAAACATTATCCTGATTCATTTTCTTTATTCATAAACATGACATACATACATAATCGTGCCTCCAGGCATAAACATTATCTTGGTTCATAAAGCTTGCACGGTTATGGTACATAAGATAAACATGCATTTCATACATGGTACGTCTCATCTAACATACCTAATCCTAGTATCCATCATAGAGCATGCACGGATAAGATACATATGAACATGATACATACTATTTAGCTTCATGGCATTCTACAGTACTTAAGTTCATGCATTCATCATAGAACATGCATAGACCTTCATACACAATTATCTATCATAGGCATTTAACATCCTACATGCATTATTCTATTTAACATCCCTCTACATCAATTACATATGTTCATGGTATGTGATCTAAATATTCATGAATAAAACATAACATATAACCTAAACATACAAAGTTATAATACATAACACATAAAGCTAGGGTTTTAGTAACATAAGGATCCTTACATCATGCTTAACCATATACTTACATCATAGTAATCTATAACCAAGTATCCTTGAGACCTTAACCCAATCCAAACCCTAAAGGATCACCAACACATGAAGAATTTCATAAAATTCCTAATTTACATCAAATACCTTACATATAATCCCATAGGAAACCATTAGAACCCTTGCTTGGAGTTAACCCTAACTTCTTGCCCTATAACCCATCTTGGCCGAAACATACAAGGAGCATAAACATGTAAAAATTCACATAAACCACCATTAACATCCCTTGCATCATGAGAAGACATAAGAAACATCATTAGGGAGTTAGAACTAATCCTAGCCATGGGATCATGGTGGTGGCCGAAACCCTAGAAGGCCACCTTCATGGATTTCTCAACTTAGACCTTGAAACAAAGACTTAAATCATGATAAACATCAAAGGAAAACCATTATACCACAGGTGAGGGAGTCTTACCTTTCCTTATCTTGGATATAATCCTTGAATATAAATAAAAAGAAACCTTCTTGACCCTAAACTTCTCCTTAGCCCTTGTAGCCTTGTAGAAAGCCTTGGGTCTTCAAGATGGAGTCCTTTGTGAAGCTTTTCTAAGGAAAAGAAACCCTTGTGGGTTTCGGCTAGAAGAAGAAAGAAGAAGGAGAGGAATGGCTTTGGTGGGAGAAGAGAAGGAAAAGAGTAACTCCTATGTCTCTTCCCCTCTCATCTACTCTTTTATACTACATGAAGGGGGGGGGGGGGCAAGTGAAGTGTCATGGTGCCTCTTCTCTTGATGACTCTTCACTTCTCTAAGCCTTAACTAAAATCCTCTTCATTCTTTACTAGCACTCCCTTGTTAGGTGAATTGGTTAGTATATGCATGGTGTTAGACTAGGTCCAAGGTTCAATCCTTGGTGCATGCACTTTATTTTTTTATTTTTTTATTTTATTTTATTTTTTTTCTTTTAATTTCGGCAATGCCCCCTAAGGCCTACCAATAGCCATGCTAATACTTCTAATTTAAACCCATTTCTATTTATATTAAATTCTACCTAAAATCCACTAACAACCATGGTACTAGAAAAACCCATGTAAGGCCCATTAGCACTTAGCTTCTTATTCTATATCGAAAATCATGGATCATCATGCTAAGGATTATACTAGTGTCCCTATGTTCCTCGAGAATCCATCTAGGTCTGGTCAATATTTTTAAAGAAAATATTGAGAAAATTTTCGGGTCGTTACAGTGTCTTTGGGGTTTAGGTTGCCGTGAACCTCAGAGATTGGTTTTGCTGTTGGTTTTGGGGAAAAGCTTAGTTTGGATTTGACTCTTTTGTTTAGCTCTTGGGAGATTGACTTAAATATATGTTTTGTGTCTATGGATTGGGGTAGAGGAATACTAAGCCTCTCTTGCCACTGTGGGGTAGAGGATGAAATGGGTTCTGTTCAAGTAGGTATTGGGTAAGCATGGTCAGATTTTATGAGGTTGATTTGGATGTCAGTATGGTAATTTGGGTCGATCCTAATTATATTTAGTATCTTGTCTAGTTAATAGTAATTTTTATAAATTGCTAAACTGTGTTCTTGATATAGGACCTTGACCTTGGACTCACACGGTTGATCGTGGGAGATTTATTTGGATACAAACTTCTACAATTATAAGGCGGGTACTTCTCCTTTGTACTCGAGTAGTTTTCTTTACCTTAAAAGCATGGCTATATTATGTCTGATAGGTTGCTTGACCTTGTTCTTTGTCGTTATTTAAACATCGCCGTTGAGACTTATTCTTCGTTGATCTTCGAGTATTCAAAAATTCGTTTCTGTATAGTCCGCTGTTATTTTCTGTTCTGTAAAGTACCGCTTGTACGCGAGTACTTAGAAGTCCATTAAACACCATTAGGTTTATTTGGCATTAGAAATATCCTACCTAGTAGTGTAGGTGCATAATCGTTGGTTGTATTGATGCATCGTATACTCGTTGGATTTTATTGCATCATTGTTTCTCCGGTTGCTCGTGCATCGTATAGCATGCACCATACTTGCACATTGCATACTAACAACTGTTGGGCTTACATTTGGTTAAGCCGTCGTTAGTCATATTATTGCTCGATTCACTCAACCACTTGTTGTTGTGGTAGTTATTAGAGTGCGAGCATCTGTCCTGTTATGCCAAACAGTGACACCCTCACCGTTGTTTTAGAGGGATAAGCTGTTGGTGGCTCACCCTCACCGTTGTTTTCGAGGGATATTGTAGCTGTTGATAGCTCCCCCGATGTACCGGGGTCTGGAGTGTAGACTCCCCAGCATCCTGTCCACTCAACCACGCCTATTGTGGTATTTGTTGTTGGAGTGTGTACAGTTGTCACAGCCCTACCCACTCGGTCACACAGATGAGATGTGTTGACGGCTTGACTGCGTCAGGGGTGACACATGTCATTGCATCATGTGCATATGTATTTCTTTTATGCATTTGCTTGTGTTTGATGCACTTATATGAGCTATGGTTGTTGCACATGATTGACATGCATCTATATCTTGGTTTTATTGTTGTTGCGTTATTTTACACCTGTTTAGTTATTATTCGGTTTTATACCATGTGGTATTATATTAGTTATGCATGATTAGGTAAATTCTATAATTCTTATGGACTGTACACTGTTGATTTCTCTACTCCGTTATCCTTATTATGCCATTCTTATTTGTCTATTCATATACCCGCAGAGTCCGCCCAGACTCACCACCCCTGCTTTCCTTTTTGTTGTTTCAGATAACAGGTAGAAGTATTTCTTGGAGCCAGGAGAGGATCCAGTTGCCGGTCCCCAGTGTCGAGTTGAGTTATTTTTCGGTATTTGGTTTAGTTGTTTGTTTTCAGTACTTGTAGTTGCATTTTATTCATTATCGGGTTTTATCGTTATCAAAGTCTTTTGGTGTTCTTTTTGAATTGTAGTTCTTTTATGTTTAAGGTGGTTGAGCCACCCATTATCTTTATTCTAATATAAACTGTGTGGTTGTGTTTACTTCTATATATATGATGCTACCCGCATGTGGCTAAGCTTTTATGGTGAGTTATATGTATAATTGCTCCATATTGTCCGTCGTACAGGGGAGATGCTGCCCGATTTTCGAGGAAGCATGTGCCTCTGGGGTCGTGACACCCCTGATCGACAGTGCTGCACAGTGCCCGATGATGCATGACACTGGTCAAACATCATCCACTATCTAGTCCACCTATATCAACATGATATGCAAGAATCGTAGATAATGCACCATAGCCTAAGTCCTAAAGGTATAGGTATCACATGCCAGGTCTAGCATAAATAATATCAACAAGGCAAATAAAAGAGTTATATCTCAATCTATTACTCTATTGCTAAACAAAGCATATCAAGCATATATCTATGACTAATCTAAAAGAAGAGTCAGAGATACCCGCCTCGATACAGAAGTCCGTGTGTAGGAAACTCCCTTTCAAAAATAATATCCGCAACAAGTGGAATCCAACCAATGTCCTACATCCAAACAAATAACAAATACCACTTAGCTAATTTGTATAATTTACAAAATGACCTAACCCAACCAACCAAGATTGGGTTCAAATTAGGTCTAACCTAAACCTAACCCAATCAACCCAATCGAATCAATTTATCCAAAGACTCCATCACCTCACAGCCACCTTCACCACCAACAAATCCAAAACCTAATTACATCAATCAACCATCAGAGAACTGGCAGGGATCAAAACAAAGGAAGCAACTACCAAACCAACACACAGCTCACAGTAGCACATCATAACCAAAAATACATATCACTCAAGAATCCAAGAACCTAATATAAACTCCTTTAACCATCATTGATAAAAAACAACAAGATTAAGCAACCCTAACTACAGATTTCATATTGTGATCAACACTGAGACACACGCATCACCCCTGCTCCAATCTGATCAGATTCCATCGAGCATCACACAACTGACACGAACCAACAATCCAAGAGAATCTGTTTTCAAATCTGATCTCATCACACAACAGAGAAATCATCTCGAATTCGATCAAAGAACCACACAAAACCCCATCGATCAGGGGAAAATCAGATTCAACTCAAGATTGACTTCAACACTAAATACACAACCCAAAGATCGTAGGGGAGAAGGAAACCCATCAGAAGCACAAGAACCAATCACAAGAACCCAACTCGATTTCAAAACATAGATCTAAGTCCAAGATCATAGACAAGAATAAAAAACAAGATCAATGCATAGAGGTCGGAATCCAATAGTTGAAACCGAACCCTAAAAACATGCTATCAACCAAATCAAGCCTTACCTGAGTGGTGATAAGGCACAACCCAACAACCCCATCTCCGGTTCCTCTCCCCTTTCCCTCACGGACCGAAATCGAAGCAAGAATAGGCTATCCTCTAGATCGGCCACGAGAAAACACAGATCACCATTAGATCGGGGTGGAGACCAACTAAGATCAAAAAACGAGAGAGAAATGACACTTACCAAAGTGAAAAGCGCCGGCAGTGACCCCCAACCTCCTCCGGCTGCTCCATGGGACACGATTGAAAGAAGGGAAACGAAGAATGTTCCAAGGAGGTGAAGATGTGGAGATCGTCGACCATCCTCTTTGCGCTCGGTGGATCGTGGCGTCGAGGGTGTGTGGCTGCGAGCTAGGGCACGCGGAGAAGAAGTGGAAGAGGAAGAGCCGAAAGCAAGATCTAGGGATTTAATCGTGATCGGCCACAGGGAAATTAATATAAGGCTGACCATTTTATGATTATCCCCTCCAACTCTGGCTATTCCCACAATAGCCCCTAAATTTGAAAAACTCTACCTTTTAGCCCTTTTAAATTTCCTAAATGTTAACATTCTCCCCCACTAACAAAAATTTGATCCCTAAATTTCGTTGTCACATGTGCTAGGTATGATCATACAACACAAAATACTGAATGAATCACTCACACGTACCTCAATCAAACAAGTGGGGGTAGCGAGCTCAGATAATATCCTCGAGCCCCCAGGTCGTCTCGGTATCTGAATGGTGCAGCCATCCGACTTTAACCAGTCAGATTGCCTTGTTCCGCAACTGATGCTCCTAGAAATCCAAAATCCATACAGATACCTTCTCATAAGTACTGTCAGGCTGGAGCAGAACAGGCACCTCGGATAATATGCAAGTGGGGTCTGACACATAACCTCTCAGCCTGGAATACACATAACACATCTTCGACACTGGTCAAAAGACGGTGAAAATGCTAGGCAATAAGCTACAGCTCCAATCCTTTCCAGAACCTGGAACAGACTGATACACTGTGGAGCTAGCTTATCTCTGAGACCAAAACGTTTCACCTCTTTCATGGGTGGAACACGAGGGAAAACATGATCACCCGCGGCAAACTCTATGGGTTTGTGCCTCCGGTTAGCATAGCTTTTCTGGCGATCCCGCGCTGCTAATAATCTCCATCTGACAGTTCGTACTTGTTGGGACCGGGTGCATGTTGACAAGGATACGGGTTCGTAAAATTTTAAATTTTTACGTGCAGCGGAAGAATTAGCATAAAATAATTTCTCAAATTATTTTAACCACGTATCTAGCATGTAACCATATGATGTGTGGACATGATCATAAATTAAAACTTTGCGGAAAAATAAACTAATTTACTTTGTACCTTGCGTAACTCGAAGAAAGGGACGAGATCCAACCGTAGCGTCCCTTGGAAGCTCCGCCTCTATTCGCGTCCACGCCGAGTTCTCTTCGGGATGACTTCGCAAAGTCACGAGTTTTGTGCCGACGAGAACTACTAGATTCTCCAAAGGCACAACTAGAAGATCAAGTGAGAAGAAAGGAAACTAACCACCAAGAAACGAAATCTAAATTCCGGGAAGGAAGGAGACACGATCCGCTTCTTCTTCTTCTTCGTTGGCTCCTTCTTGGTGATGACAACTCACGGCAATCCCTTGGATTGGGAGGGTGATGCGCCGGCCCTAGGTGGGTGGACGCCGACCCTAGGGTGAGCAAAGGGGGGCGCCGACCCTAGGAGGAAAGGAGAAGGAGAGGGAGAGATTAAGAGAGAGAGGAAGAGAATTAATCTCTTGATCACTTTATTAGGAATTCAAGGCTTGCCTTTGGTTCCTTTATATAGTATCCTCTCCCTTGCCAAGTCTCCCTCTTAACGGAATTTTAATAAGAAATTTATCCTATAAATTTTCTTATGAATTATTCCGTTTAAGCCAAGTTTTATTATAACTAACTTTATAATAAAACAAATACATCTCTCCTTTTACTATAGAATAAATTTTACAAAAAATTTATAAATTTTCTTTATTATGGTAAAATCAATTCATAATTGATTTTATAGAATTAAAATAAACCATTCCATGGATCATTTTAATTTCCATAAAAAAGAATAAATTTCTATAAATTTCTTTATATAAATTTCTTTATACAAATTTATTTATCCATAATTTATAAAACAAATCGCGCTAGATTTATTTTATTAATTAAACCAAATAAATTGTTTCTCCCCAAGTGGTGGCCGGCCAAACCAAAGAGGGTTGGTACCCTCTTTGGTTGGCAAAACCGAGCCGAACCCATCGCGAATTAAACTCATTTAATTCGCCCAATAAGCCTTCAAAAGACTTAGCCATTTTTAGCTTCCGTTGCGCCTCTGATTAACTCAGATTCGACTTATTTCTCTTGATCGGAAAATCAAATTTTCAACTCATTTTAAATCCCTCGAATTACTCGTAGTGCGTGTGACTAAATAGGCTTTCGATTTATGTTGGCCATCTATAATCAACCAATTATAGAACGATCATGAGTGACATCTAGTAGTACATCATGACCCCCAATTAATCGAAAGATCAACGGTTGACCTCAGAAGTGATTCTGAAACCCTTCAGCAGCTCTAATGATTCGTGCCCCATTCCCTTCACCATCTTATACCCACTTGGTTCAGGACATGGTCTGTGTGTCTCAGTCCCCACTAGGCTGACTACGTCACACCTAGCCCAAGTAGTGTCTTTCTCGTCCTTTGGATTTCTAATTACTCTCATGTATTTAAGAGACTCATACTCTAAACATGACATGCTCTGGCCAGAGGCTTTGAGTAACAATCCGACGATAGGCCTGGGTATACATCTCCTCGCAAGGAGTGGTGAATCCTTTGTAGGCTGTTCAAACATCTTCGGGCACTTCGGCTTATACCCAATCATCCTGGGTCCACACCTCCTTGGAGATGCTTGCTTAAGATGTTAAAGTATAAGTCTCCATGACCAAGATGACTTGAACACCGCAAGTCAAAGGAACATCGCACTTAAGCTGCAGTAAGAACTTCACTGACATATCTATATAGATTACCATATGAAGTTTAACAGCTAGTCACTCCAATGAACTAGTTCCCTTAACTAGCATCCATGTTTATCTCCGGACATCCCAATGTCACCAGCCAGTGAGAATCAGCTGATTAGAGAATAACCCATGCTAGTCTCAACAGAATTGATAGTGTCCGTTTTTATCAATTCTTCGACTAGGGATATTTTCAATACTTTACAATTGCACATGTAGAGATAATCACTAGTTGTGATCCCATCACAAATTCTCTTATGCTGTGAATTGTATTGCGGACATTCAGTAGATGAGTTTAAGATCCCAATCAAATACACAAATATGTATACTCAAATAGTGAATTATCATTTATTAAAATAAATGTTACAATCATAAGGCGATTGCCTTAGGACACTTCTCTCATATCACTAACAGTACTAGCTCTGCCTTGTGCTGAACTCTCTGGGGTCCCAACAGCTGAGTCACACCGACCTCATCCCAGAGGGTGGGTGTCCTGCACGCCCTACCATACAACGCCTCAAACGGTGCCAATTGTATCGCCGAATGAAAGCTGTTGTTGTAGGCGAACTCCACCAAAAGCAAATGGTCCTCCCAACTGCCCCCAAAGTCCGTCATACACGAGCACAGCAAGTCCTCCAAAGTCTGGATAGTATGCTCTGACTGTCCGTCTGTCTGAGGATGAAAAGCTGTGCTGAGACGGAGCTCTGTGCCCATAGTCCTCTGCAAACTCTGCTAGAACCGCGATGTAAAATGTGAATCTCTATACGAGATAATACTCAAAGGAACTCCGTACAATCTGACTATTCCCCCGGCAATACCACTTTGCCAATCTATGAAGAGAATCTGTCCTCCGGATAGCTAAGAAGTGAGCAGATTTGGTTAGTTGGTCCACAACTACCCAAATCGCATCATGACCTCTCCTAGTCCTCAGCAAACCTACAACGAAATCCATGGCGATATGCTCCTACTTCCACTCGGGAATGCGGATCCTCTGGAGGAGTCCGGCAGGTCTCTGGTGCTCTACCTTAACCTGCTGACAAACGAGACATCTAGCAACAAAATCCGCGATGTCCCTCTTTATGCCGTTCCACCAATAGGAAACGTCTTCAGTCACGATACATACGAGTGCTACCAGGATGAATAGCAAAACGTGATTGGCAACCTCCTGCAGCACTCCTCCAAGACAGGGTGCACATCGGGTACACCTAACCTCCCTCAGAAGTACATAACACCCTCCTGATCACATGTAAAATCTGGCTGCTCTCCTGAAATCGCCTGACTGCCCAGAAAATGAATGTGCTGGTTACTGGCCTCAGCGTCTCTGATCCTCGTCCGAATCTCTGACTGAGCCATCAAAGTCACTAGCAGTCCTCTCTCTGTCTGAGACCTCTCCTCTAACCCTAGCTCAGAAAATCTCTAAATCAAATCTGTGACCATCACTCGGTGGCATACCAAAAAAGCTTTGGACATTCGACTGAGGGCGTCGGTGACTACATTAGCTTTCCCAGGATGGTAGCTAATGATGCAGTCATAATCCTTCAGAAACTCATCCACCTCCTCTGTCGGAGATTCAGCTCTTGCTGAGTGAATAGATACTAAAGACTCCTATAGTCTGTGAAGATCCCGAAGGTGATCCCATAAAGATGACGCCTCTAGATCTTCAGCGCAAAGACGATAATGACCCACTCTATATCGTGAACGGGGTAGTTCCTCTCATGCTCCTTCAGCTGCTGAGAAGCATAAGCAACCACCCGCCCATGTTGCATGAGCACTGCGTCCAATCCCAAGAGAGATGCATCGGTATACCGAGTGAACCCATCCTCTCCCGAAGGCAGTACTAAAACTGGCACAGATACAAGCCTCCACTTCAGCTCTTGAATGCTGGTCCCGCATGCCTCAGTCTATACCAACTTCACGCCTTTCATGGTCAGGCGGGTAAGTAGTGATGCAACGCTAGAGAACTCTCAACAAAGCATCGGTAATAGCCAGCCAAACCCAGGAAACTGCGCAAATTGGGTTAGTCAATCAATGATCACCCAATTCACTTCAAACCCTCCCCGAGTCCTAAGTAAAACCCCAACAAGGTCCTTAATACCTGTTCCCATTTCCAATCACAAATTGGGATCGTCTAACATAACCCAGCGGGTCTCTAAAGTTCAACCTTCATCTACTGACCTACCAAACATCTAACCACAACATCCGCGATATCTTCCCCAATATCAGCCCACCAACAAGAACACCTCAAGTCTCTGTATCTACAGTATTACCTGCAAAATAACACAAACCAAGAACGGTGAGCCTCACTTACTCCTTAGGTGAGATAATCAAGGAAGCTCCTCTGTAAATATGTCAGAAAATTTTCAAACCATAGAAAACGCTAGAACACTCCTTCGGGCAGGCATCCGAAAATTCTCCAACTACGACAATGATAATTACCATTTTGTTGATAAATTTAGGCTCTCAAATCCATGTTTTGATCCACTTTTATATGCTTAAGTTTGCATTTATATTAGGTTTCATGTATTTCCTCTATTTTGGCTTTTAATTCAAATCTTTGTATATTTGTGATATTGTGGCACTAAATTGTGAATCTAATTTAGTAGGCTCCAAATGACTATGGACCTAGATCGAACTGAGTCAATCTTGAGTCAGAATTAGACCTGAATCAAGGTGATCAAGCATCGGATTAATATGGGTCGTCCATTCAAGAGAACGGTTAGATCTGGGCCACTTGTGAGTTTCTGATCAATCCAAGTACATGATAGGGCTAATCATGACCCCAGATTAAGATATGAAAGTTTGAACCCAATCGGAGCACATCTTGCCGTCGGATCAAGTTTAGAGGAGTCTCAACCATCCAAGCAAGAGAAGGAAAGATCTGGACCATCCGCCACAGATCTGGTTGATCCGAGCTAAGGACAGATAGATCAAGACCATTGATCAAGATCTGGGGAGTTTGGTTCAGATCGGAGAAGATCTGACGTTGGATGAATCCGATTCAATCACAACCGTCCAAATTTAAATGGGATGAATAAATTGGAAATTCCCTAGCCAGTTCTTGGCAGGCGCATCGCGTGTCGCAGAGTTTCCATCATAGATCCAGTTTTCTTCCGTGTTCGTCTTCATTTCTTTATCGATTGCCTTGCAGTTTTCTTCGCGCGCGACCCATTAATTTGTTTGTCTCCAAGATCTCAGATCATCCAGGTAATCTTTCCAGTTCAGTTCTTGCTAACTAAATCTCGCAGCTGAGAGGAGCAAAGGAGAGGGTTTCGCCTGAGCTCCACTACACCGATTGTTTCACTTGATCACGGTTTTCATCGACCGAAGCTGAAGAATTTATAGGAGGGGTTCTTCGACGCAGCTCTGAAGGTTTCTGGCTCGATCGCGAAGCAGCGCGTCAAGAGGAGTTCGGCGTTTAGCTACTGACCGATCGGGTTGATCGGATAGAACTGACTCTGATCGGTCCCGTGACCGATCAGAGGAAGACCTGATCGGTCGGTTGACCGATCAGGAAGAGCAGAGCAGTCACTTCATAGCAAGCTGAGCAGGGGAGGTTTTCTTCAATGGTTTTTGAGCTAGGGGGTTCATAGCTCATCCTTCGTGTGACGGCGAAGGGAAGTTTTGGATACAAACTAATTTGATATTGAATTTAGGATAATTTCTTGTTCCAAGCACTTGTTTTCTTCAATTGTTCTAGCTTGTTACCTTCACATCAAGTCAATTACTTAAGAATTGTTTTGATCTCGCTTTTATTTCCTTACAATTAATTTTCGGCACTTTATTTCCTGCAATTAATTCTCTGCAATTAGTACTTCAATTTCAATTCAAGAGTTCGATTTTACTTGTTCAATTGTCAATTAGGTTAAGTTTAATTTCGTACTTTCTTACTTCATTTTTGCTTAGTTAAGTTCAATTCGTTTTGCATTGTTATTTCATTTCCTTTATCGACAATAATCCCATTTTATCTAGAAAACCCAAAACATTCGAACGACAAATAAACCTGCATGCTCGAGTTAAACATTCATTCAACTAGTCTTTGGAAAAATACGACCTGAGGCCCCTCTACTACATTTTATCTTTCTTAGCCAAAGGGTTTTCAGCTTTATAAATATCTAAATTTGAGACTCACATTCGTGACATCTATTTTGGGTCCATCAAATTTTTGGCACCGTTGCTGGGGAATAGCTAGTTGAGTTTGTTTAATTTGAGCTTGTGTTTAATATTTATATTCTTTGATTCTGTTATCATTTGCTTTATCTTTTTGTATACATTGGCTGCCATTTTTTGTTTGTTTGTGGCCAGGACTGCAGGAGGTGATCTGAGAGTTGAGAATTTATTGAAAATTTTTCTATTCATTCAAGCAGTTCCATGGCAGAATATCAGTATTTTCAGAGTTTTCAGGAGCCTTGTCAGAATTCTCAGCAACCTTATTCCCAATTCCAGAATGTTCAACAAAATTTTCAACCATTCCAGCCTTATCAGGATTATCAGCAACCAAATTGTCAGTTTCAACCTCAACTTCAACAATTTCAGCAAAATTTTCAGCCAAGTCAACCTTTCCAACAATTTTCAGCAGCCTTATGCTAATTTTCAGTAAAACCAACCTTTCAATCAGTCACAACATCAATTTCAACCACAGTGCCAAAATTTTCAGCAAGGTTACAATCCTAATCAGCCATGTTTTCAATCATACAATCAGAGTTTTCGGCCCGCACCACCATAATTTCAACCTCAAACTTGTTGGTGCAGGAAGCACCATATCGAACCTGGTTTTGATATTGGAAAAGGATTCAAAGTTAAGTTTATTTGTGATCTAACGTTGTTACTCAAGTGTGCAGAAAAAGCCCTAGCGAAGGACTGCTAGGCACCTGGCGAAGGACTGCCAGTATCCAAGCCCTAGCGAAGGACTGCTAGGCACCTGGCGAAGGACTGCCAGTATCCAAGCCCTAGCGAAGGACTGCTAGGCAACTGGCGAAGGACTGCCAGCATCCAAGCCCCTAGCGAAGGACTGCTAGGCAACTGGCGAAGGACTGCCAGCATCCAAGCCCTAGCGAAGGACTGCTAGGCAACTGGCGAAGGACTGCCAGTATCCAAAACCCTAGCGAAGGACTGCTAGGTAACTGGCGAAGGACTGCCAGTATCCAAAGCCCTAGCGAAGGGACAGCCTGGGACTCAAGCCCTAGCGAAGGACTGCTAGGCTCCAGGCGAAGGACAGCCTGGGACTGAAGCCCTAGCGAAGGACTGCTAGGCAACTGGCGAAGGACTGCCAGTTTACAAGACCTGACAAAGGACCGTTAGGCAAAAGTCCAACCAGAGGAACGGTTGGCATCAGGTAAATTCTCCCGAGAGGAGTAGGTGAGGACGCATTCCCCGTCGAGGGAACAGTAGGCGTCGGTTTGACCTAGGGCTCTATTTTGGAGACTAAAGTCACAACCAAGACAGCTAAGGCTGTATAAACAAATACTTTATTGCTTTATTGTGTTTTGGACTAACCCTGGATGCAGACCAAAGGAAGGAGTGTCTGCAGCTCAGATAGCCTCAAAGAATGAGGTAGTAGCTGAGTAGGGCGCCCGGAGTGTCCCGGGCGCCCCCAAGGGCCATACAAAACAAGTAAAGAAAAAAGGAGTTCGAATACATGCTGGGCTGGGCGCCCCCTGCGCTGCGGGCGCCCCATGCGCAACATCGAACCCGAACCCCTCGAAGCCAAGGAGATAGGACTTTGACCCGGTCAATGCGGGCGCCCCGAGCGATCCGGGCGCCCCGGTCAAAGCGGATCCAGAGGATAGACGCTGACCGAGAGCTCTGCGAATCAGAGGCCACGTGGGGGGCGCCCCCGACGTCCCGGGCGCCCCCGACGTCCCGGGCGCCCCCTGGCCCTATATAAAGGGCCCTCGACCAAGGCTTCAAGACAACTGTTCTCTCAACGCCCCAAAGATCTTCTACGCTCGTGCCTTGCTCCGGAAACACTCCAACTCGAGCCGACGACGTCCCGCTGCCCCGAAAGAGTCAATCCACTCCGGACGTCGGTAACGAAGATCGAATTTTTCATTATTATTGTTAGTGCACTTACTTGTAATAAATTATTGTAAACTGATTTGCGCGTATATAAAATTGCCCAAAGTAAACAGTCAACGACCGTGGGCCTTGGAGTAGGAGTCGACACAGGCTCCGAACCAAGTAAATCGACTGTGTCTTTATGCTGTGATTGTTTTATTTTATTTCCGCTGCGTACGTGCTCTTTACGAAAATCTAAACGATTTCCGATATTCACCCCCCTCTATCGGTTTTCTCGATCCAACAAAACTTAGAATTTCTAGGGCTATAATTTTCAGCAGTTTCAACCAAGCTTCCAGCCCAATTTTCAGCAATTCCAGCAGCCAAATCAATCATTTGATCATCCCCAACAGTTTCAATTTCAGAATTTTCAGCCTGACTATAATTTTGAGCAAACTAGTGCTACATGTCAAGTTCAACCGGAGCCCTATATTCATCAAGAAGACTTTGAGGATTCTAGAAAGCTTGAGGCTCAACAACAAAAGCTAGAGGAGATGTTACAACAACTCTTACAACAACAAAAATATGATTCTCCTCTTAAAGATGTTGAAAGACGCCTTGGACAATTGGTTAATCAAATGCAAGCCCAAAAATCAAGCCAATCACCTTCTCAAGCTACTCTTAATTCTAAGGGGTATGATTGTGAACTAACTTTGAGGAATGAAGAGGTTGTTTCAAGTCTAAACATTCCAAGGGATGATTTTTCTGAAAAATTTCCAGCATCTTATTTCCCCACTCAAAACATCCCCGAAGTTGATTCTATATCAGTTCAAGGTGACCCTAGTGCAAGCCTAAGACCTTCTTCAATTGATTTTGCAGTCTTGGTGGAGGAAGAAGAAGAAATCATCAAAATTAGGGCACTTACAACATGCATTCCTCCTGAAATTCCTATTCAGAGTTCTTTTCCAAAATTTTTAGCTCAAGAGGAGGAGCCAAAAGTCTCTTTTACCTTCTCCCAGCACCCCAGAGAGGATCCTCCTAGTATTAGCATGAGTATTCTAGATGAGACTGTTGAGGCAGAGTTAATTGCTGATGAAGTGTTACTTGACATAGTGGGAGGAGATTTGATTTCAGAGAAAGCTGAGGATGAATTAGCTGTGGAGGAAGTGGAGGAGATGGATGGAAAAGCATATGACAGCCTTGAATTCGAAGCTGAAACTCCACAGGACCCTTCTCATTTTTTATTATGTGACGATATAGTTTTTGTTGGTCCTAATTTTTCTAATATGGCTGTTGCAGATATGGTTGATGAAGAAGGTGTTATAGATGATTCTACAGGTGTAGGGGATTGCACAGAGCCCCAGGGACCACCATTGACTGATACATTAGAAGATTCAGAGGATCAGTATGAAAGTGTAGGGACTTGCATGGTGGAAGCAAGGGCCCAAGAATCACCTTTCTTAGTTGAATGTTCATCAGAACCTGAGCCTAAAGTGGAGCTTGAACATGATCAAGAGGAGACCACAGTTACATCTATTCTTGTAGAACCTTCAGGTATTCTTCCGCATGATCAGGTAAGTATTTATCCTATTCCTTTAGAAGAACTCATAGAGGTACCTAGGGTTGAGTTTGTTGGTTGTGGTGATATTCTTGACACATCTTATGTCCAGATTGATTGTGAAAAATTAATAGAGGTACATAAGGATGATTTTGTTGATTGTTGATACATCCTTTGTAGAGACTGATGCTGATTGTGAAGAATTTTTAGAGGTGCCTAAAATTGATTTTGTTTGTTATGATGGAATTCTTGATACATCTTATGCTAAAAGCGATTGTGAAAAATCCATGGAGGCACCTAAAATTGATTTGGTTGAATGTGAAGCATGTTGTGATATATCTTATGTGGACTCTAACTATGAAAAATTCATAGAGAAACTCAAGATTGATTTTGTTGGCTGTGAAACATTTCTTGATACATCTTCTGTAGAAACTAATTGTGGAAATTCAATAGAGGCACCTGAAATTGATTTTGTTTGTTGTGATGATATTCTTGACACTTCTTATGTAGATCCTGATTGTGAAAATTTCATAGAGGAACCTAGGGTTGATTCTCTTGATTGTGAAGCAATTATTGATACATTCCATTTAGAGCATAATTGTGAAAATTTCATTGAGGTACCTAAATTTGATTTCATTGGTTGTGAAACATATCTTGATACATCCTATGCAAAAATTGATTGTGAAAAACTAAAAGAGGTACCCAAAATTGACTTCATTGGTTGTGATAAGTTTCTTGACATACCTTTTGTGGAAATTAATTGTGAAAAACTTATTGAGGTACCCAAGATTGATTTTATTAGATGTGTTGCATTTTTGGATAAATTTTATATAGAGACTGATGATATTACACTTCTTTCTTACCCTGCATGCTTGAGGGAGGTATTGCATGGTTTTGCAGGGCATCGTAGACTTCTGGAGTGGGTGCTCCATCTAAACAGACTCCAACCTCCTAGAAGGATTTTCGAAAAGCATCAGAGGAGATGATCTTACTTTAATTCATAGCACTCCAACTCTTACATGGATGTTGTACCTTAATCGCCTTCGACCACCTGAACATTTTTCTGTGAAGTTCAAGTGTGGGGGAGCAATGCACTATGATATGGATCACATGAAGAATGCTCTCTCAACCACCCATACTCCTCCACTACCGCAGTCGAGGTTATTTCTTGATAGACTCCGACCGCCAGAAATAAAGGGGAGTTTGTTCCTTCTTGCATTTTATTTCATTGCATGTTTCATTTTTATATTTTCTAGAAGTAAGATTTTCTTTTAAAATGAGTCCTTGCTAATAAATGCTTGAGTAGTGTAGAATGAATAAAAGTCATTGAAAGAAAATTTTCTTTTATCCCTTTTGGCATTTTATTTCTTGCATGACTAGGAATAAATATATCCATCTGGATTTTCTTATATCATTTTAGAGTCCCTTGAAAGCAAATTAAATTTGGTTGTCAAAACATAGGATTTGAGCCATTGGATGAAAATTCTTGGTTGCTTGAGTACTTCATAGTTATGGACTCTAGAGTGATGACTTGAGATGAATTATTTTTACCTAGTGAGGAATTGGCCAAATTTTTGTGATACACACATGTAATTGTGCTCTAGAACTTGCTTAGGTTCTTTCAAAGCTGTATTTCTATGATTGAACTACATTTATAGGGGTGAATCACTTTGTTTTCAATCTCATATCATTTCTTGCAAAACTTCCTTGTTGATACACTCTTATTCTATGTTTCCTTTCCCTATTCTTCATGTTCATCATAATCTTTTCCATGGACTTGGGTACTTTAATATTTCTTAATGTCACTGTAACGCCCCAAAATTCACATTTTTAGTTCTTAAAGTCCTTAGAATTATTTAAAAATGGTTTAGAAATATTTTAGATATTTTTAGGGATTTTTAGAATATTTTTATGGAATTTTCAGAGTCCGTTTAGTATATTTAAAAATAGAAAAACATTTAAGGGCAGCAGGGGGTTCGAACACGCGACCACCGGAAGAGCAAACACGCGCGCGACCAGCTAGGCTGGTTGGTTTTGTTGAAATAAGCTGGGCGAAACAATAGATAAGGTATAATTAGGTAAATTCGCCCCATAAGTATAAATAGATAATTAAAGAGAGAAATTTTATTTTCTCTCAACCTAAACCCTTTCTCTCCCTCACCCAGCACCTTGCGCCGACTCCTTTCCCCTCTCCTCTCTTGGGCGACACCACATCAAGCCCTAGAGGGCCGGCCAAGGCTCTCCTCTGAGAGATATTCCTATATTCGGGATCTCCGCGACGAGAGGAACGCGTAGGCGCGAAGAATTCTCCGAGATCTCAATTTTCTTCCGAGCCCTAGACGTCAATCTTGGTTGTAAGTCCAAGATATCAATGTAAGTACTGCTCACCTGCAGTAAGAGGCGGTTTTTCCGCAAGAATTTCCCTTAAAAGTTTTTAAAAGAGATATTTACTTCTTGTTAAGATTTTTGCATGTGATCTTAGTTCATTATATGCTTATATATTTTATTGAGTGCCCTATATGAGGTTAGGGTCCAAGAAAAGCTATGAGAAAAGAAAAGAGAAGATAAAGATAAGAAAAGAAAAGGCCAAGGCCTTAAGAAATCCCCAAAAGTCAAGACTTAGGGATTTTAGCACGCAAGGTGCTCGAGAAAATGCCAAGGCATTTACAGATAAGAAAAGAAAAGGCCAAGGCCTTAAGAAATCCCCAAAAGTCAAGACTTAGGAATTTTAGCACGCAAGGTGCTCGAGAAAATGCCAAGGCATTTACAGATAAGAAAGAAAAGAAAGAAAAGCTATTTTATTTTCTAAGGCCAGTACCCGGCGTCCAAGGGCGTCGTTAAAGAAATCCAGGTGTCCAATTCCAAGGTCTTGGCCCTGGTAGACCAAGGTCTGCTCTATTAGGATTGGTGGCTCGCTACCCCAACCTTTTAGGGAACGCGCATGAGATGGTACTTACGTCTTCAGTGGATCCAAGTGATTATTATTTTCAAGTATATGCTTTAGCAAAGTTTCTAAAGTTTAAAGAGTTTTCAAAAAGTTAAAGAATAGCTAAAGTTTCAAGTTGAGCCAAGAAAAGTAAATTGAGATTTATTATTGCTTGAGTATGCATGTTTTGAGTTATACATGTTCTTAGTTTTCTTTCAAGCATATAAGTATCTCATATGATTTCCATATTGATCAAGAAGCATGTTTGCACATTTCGAGATTTTGTGAGCTAGATAGTACTTACTAAGCTTTTTGCTTACTAGTTGCATTTCCTCTTACTGCAGATAAAGGTAAAGGCAAGCAATTCTGAAGGAAGGTGACGAGGCGGTGCTGAGTAAAGTGTGTGTGGTGGCTGATTTTGGAGAGATCCTTGAGACGAGACAATTTAGTTATTTGAATTACAATGTTATAGTTTATTCAAATTTCAAGTTCTTGCTTTATGGAGTTTAGCGAACATTAAGCTTTGAATAGTTTTACATGCTCAATTTCTTAGAGTAAAGATTCCATGTCATTTCATTTAGCATATATATCCTTATGATTGCATTGGATGAGTAGAAGTGTGAGTAGTTGGAAATATTGATACTTTGTTAGAAATATAGATGCATGTGCCAAGATAGTATTAATTTCTCTTTGAATCAAGTTTTATTGCTTAAATATGTTTAGAAGAGTTGCATTCACATTTCACAATGCTTTAGCAAGGTTATAGAACATGTATTTGGTGTTATGAATGCATAGGAGTCAAGATTGGTACAAACTCTAATGTTAAAGTTCATATAAACTTGAATAACTTATTTTCTTCCGCAAAAGTCCTAATTTCAAGGTTATGGATTCATTTTGATTGGCTAAATTGATTGGAAAACTGGCATAGAGTATAGAAATGGTGTCATGATTCTATTTGGCTCGAAAGTATAGGTTTGGTGGAGTTTTGAAGCAAGTACCGAAACCTGAAAATTCTGTTTTCAGGCTTATCAGTCGACTGATACAGTATCAGTCGACTGATACCCGAAAGTTGAGTTGGGCGAGGCAAGTTTCAATAAGTTTCATCTTACGAGTTTTTGAGAAAGAAAGTGTGACATGGTATCATGCATGACTACTTAAGTTAGAATATCATTCTTAGATGAATTTAAAAAGAAAAAAAAAAGATGTCCGCATTTTTCTTTAGTCGTGCATTAGAGTCGAGAAGTAGACAGAAGTAACGATCCGTCTAAGGCAGAGGAGGCGGGTCGCTACAGATGGTATCAGAGCAGTTCCCATTCTCCAGCATCACACACACATCAGCATCAACCTTGCCGTCTTCAAGTAAGAAAGCTTTAAGTTCAGTTTTTCTATTGCTCCTTTACTTAATTGCAGTATAGAGAAATGCTTAAGTACTTACTCATATGTGCATAGAACAAGGAAGCATGTTTAATACCTTAGTATCACGGAATCATGTTTAATCCCTAGAATGGATATTAGAGAAATGCTTAAGTACTTACTTGATTTGCCCAAAAGTAAGTTTTGGGATTATGGCACGCAAGGTGCTTGATAAAAGTTTTGAGTAAGACCAAGGCCTTGCTAAGCCCTAGAACGAGTTCTAGGACTAAGAAATGAGATAAGAATCAAGACCAAGGTCTTGTTATATCCTAAAGCAAGTTTGGGAACATTACCATTAAGCGCTAAGTTATACATTTGAGGACGTCCTAGAAAGGCCCAAAACGAGGAGCAAGCTCCTAGAGGGCAAGAGGCAATAGAGTCAGTACCCCCACCAAATCTCTTAGACGTGGTGGCTCAGTTACAGAGACAGTTAGCAGAACAACAGCAAGTTATTGCCACTAGGATGGCTAACCAGCAGGTCGTTATTCTTACCTCGCCGGTGGCGAATGTGGTGACACCAGTTGTGATCGAAGACCCATCGATTACATCGGTAGTCTGGCAAGGGGGGATAAGGCAAGAAGCGTACCTCATTCAGTAGAAGAAACTGAAGCCAGGGAACTTCCCAGGCACAAGCAAACCATGGGATGCTTAAGCATGGTTCAAAACGTTGGAAAGAATAGTAGGGCTACTGGACTGGCATGAGGTAGAGAAGATAAAGTGTGCATCTTTCTTCCTTACGGGAGATGCTAGAATATAGTGGAAGAGAGTCAAGGCCAAGAGAAATATCAGCCAGATGACATGAGCCGACTTCGAGACTGAGTTCTTCGAAGAATACTTTCACATGCAAGTAACCAACAAGCATTATGATGAATTCACGGAGTTCAGACAAGGAGAACTATCCGTGGATGAAGCAGTGAAGATGTTTAAGCGGTTAGCTCATCTGTGCCCAGAGCTAGTTAGCACAGAAAAAGAGATAGTTAGGCTAATGCTCAAGATGTTAAGGCCTGAGATAGCGTTAAAGGGGGCTAGCGGTGTTAAGAGGCTGCAAACCTCCGAAGAACTAATAAGTAGTGCTTTGATCACTGAGCACTACTTAAACAGTATAAAGGCCACCAGGAAGGTTGAACGAGGAAGTTCTTAACAACCTTACCGTCAGGGGAAGTGATGGCCTCTACTGAGAGGCTAAGGGCAGTATCAATCTAGATTTCCAACCGAGAGCTCTACAGTGACTTGGTAGTCCTTGAAATGAAGGATTACGATGTCATTTTAGGAATGGACTTCTTGAGCAAGTATAATGCTTCTATAGACTGCCGCAAGAGAAAAGTCAAGTTCACACCGGAAGCAGAACCTTCATTTGAGTTTATTAGAGACCCAAGGAGAAAGATAAATAGGTTCCTATCTACCTTACAAGCTCAGAGGATGTTAGAGAAGGGGTGCCCTGGTTTTCTAGCTCATATAGTGGATGCAAGTCAAGGAGAAGGATTGAAGAGAGAAGAAGTGAGGGTAGTCTGTGACTATCCTGAGGTGTTTCCTGAAGAGTTACCAGGACTCCTTCCCAATCGGGAAATTGAGTTTGAAATTGAGTTGGCCCCAGGAACCAACCCAATTTCGAAGGCACCTTATCGCATGGCACCAGCAGAACTGAAAGAATTACAAGAACAATTACAAGAGCTACTAGACAAGGGCTTCATCCGCCCGAGTCATTCACCCTGGGGAGCTCCTGTACTTTTCGTCAAGAAGAAGGATGGGTCTATGCGTCTGTGCATAGACTACAGAGCTCTGAACAAGGTAACCATCAAGAACAAGTACCCCCTTCCTAGAATAGATGACTTATTTGATCAGCTGAAGGGAGCCACAGTGTTCTCCAAGATAGATCTGCGATCAGGTTACCATCAGCTCAGAGTGAAGGAGAGTGATGTGCCAAGGACTGCTTTCAGTACAAGATATGGGCACTATGAGTTTGTGGTCATGCCCTTTGGAGTGACAAACGCCCCTGCGACGTTTATGGATCTAATGAATAGAGTGTTCAAGGATTTTCTGGACAAGTTCGTCATTGCCTTCATTGATGATATCCTAGTGTATTCAAAGACTCGGAAAGAACATGAAGAACACCTGAAGATAGTGTTGCAAACCTTACACCAGAAGGAGTTGTACGCCAAATTCTCAAAGTGTGAGTTTTGGCTTGATCAGGTGGCCTTCCTAGGCCACATTGTATCCAAAGAAGGCATTCAAGTTGATCCAGCCAAGATAGAAACAGTCAGCAACTAGTGTAGACCCAAGAATGCCAGTGAAATCAGAAGTTTCTTAGGCCTGGCGGGATATTACAGAAAATTTGTGGAGAACTTTTCCAGAATAGCCTCTCCACTCACAGCCTTGACCAGAAAGAACAAGAAGTTTGAATGGTCAGATAAATGCGAGCACGGTTTTCTAGAACTGAAGCGGAGACTGACCAGTGCTCCCATCCTGACTGTTCCAGAGAGTGACAAGACCTTTGACCTCTACAGTGATGCATCCAAGATGGGCCTTGGAGCTGTCCTCATGCAAGAAGGAAAAGTAATAGCATATGCCTCCAGACAGCTCAAGGACTATGAGAAGAATTACCCCACTCATGACCTTGAGCTAGCAGCTGTGGTTTTTGCACTGAAGCTCTGGAGACACTACCTATATGGAGTGCAGTGCAGAATCTTCACAGACCATCAGAGTTTGAAGTACTTCTTCACTCAGAAGGAGCTGAATATGAGGCAGCGCAGGTGGCTATAGTTGGTCAAGGATTATGACTGTGAAATCCTCTACCACCCAGGTAAAACTAATAAAGTGGCAGATGCACTGAGCAGAAAATCCTGTGCAGCACTGATGTCCCTATCATCACTGTCTCCACCACTTCAGAAAGAAATAAAGGATTTTGGAGTCGAGGTAATAATTGGGCAACTTTCTGCATTGACTCTAGAGTCAACCCTGCTTGTGGATATACAAAGAAAGCAAAGTCAAGACCCAGAAATCCAGAAGATCAAGCAGGGTATCCAAGAGGCAGAAAATTCAGAGTTTCGAGTATCAGATAGTGGCATCCTCTATCTTGGAGACCGCCTTTGCGTCCCCAATGATGAGGAACTAAGAAAGAATATTTTAGAAGAAGCCCACAGTACCCCGTACTCTATGCATCCTGGTTCTACCAAGATGTACCAAGATTTAAAGCAAAGGTTCTGGTGGTCTGGACTCAAGCGAGACGTGGCCAGATATATCAGTACCTTGTTGACCTGCCAGAGAGTCAAAGCAGAGCACTAGAGACCAGGAGGAGTTCTACAGCCACTTCCCATTCCAGAGTGGAAGTGGGAAGAATTATCCATGGATTTATCACAGGTCTCCAAGACCACCCATGGACACGATGCAATATGGGTGATAGTGGACAGATTGACCAAGTCTGCCCACTTCCTAGCCATCAAGTTATCGCATTCGGTAGAGCAATTAGCACAGCTGTACGTGAAAGAAGTGATCAGGCTTCACGGAGTTCCGAGGTCGATCGTGTTCTGACAGAGATGGGCGGTTCACCTCCCATTTTTGGAGGTGTGTTCAGGACGCCCTAGGCACCAGACTTCAGTTCAGCACAGCTTTCCATCCCCAGACAGATGGACAAACAGAGAGAGTAAATCAGATTATAGAAGACATGCTCAGGGCTTGTGCATTGGACTTTAAAGGCAGTTGGTGCAAATTTCTGTGCTTAGCTGAGTTTGCCTACAACAATAGCTATCAGGCCACCATCAGGATGGCACCTTATGAGGCATTGTATGGCAGGAAATGCAGATCACCCATATGTTGGCAAGAAGCGGGTGAGAAGAAAGAGATGGAGTCAGGACTAGGCAGCCAGACTGAGCTTATAGATGAGACCGCGCAGGCTATCCAGACGATCCGCCAGAGGATTGAGACTGCCCAGAGTAGACAGAAAAGTTATGCTGACACACGCCGTAGGCCACTTGAATTCCAAGTTGGAGATTCAGTATTTCTCAAGGTCGCTCCCATGAAGGGAGTGGTGAGATTTGGCAAGAAGGGCAAGCTAAGTCCTCGCTACATAGGACCCTACAAGATCATAAAGAGGGTTGGTAAGGTAGCATATGAGCTGGACCTACCAGAGGATATGTCAGCTATCCACAGTACCTTTCATGTCTCTATGCTAAAGAAGTGTATTCACGACCCTAGCCAAGTGATTCAGCCTGAGTCAGTACAGATCCAAGAAGATCTTAGTTATGAGAGCAGACCGACACAGATAGTGGACAAAGCAGTTAAAAGATTAAGAAACAAAGAAGTGCCACTAGTGAAGGTCATCTGGCAGAATCAAAAGCATGAGGAGGCTACTTGGGAACGTGAGGACAGCATGAGAGAGAGAAATCCAGAATTATTCTAAGTTCGAGGACGAACCTTTCATAAGGTATGGGGGATTGTAACGCCCCAAAATTCCCATTTTTAGTTCTTAAAGTCCTTAGAATTATTTAAAAATGGTTTAGAAATATTTTAGATATTTTTAGGGATTTTTAAAATATTTTTATGGAATTTTCAGAGTCCGTTTAGTATATTTAAAAATAGAAAAACATTTAAGGGCAGCAGGGGGTTCGAACCCGCGACCACCTGAAGAGCAAACACGCGCGCAACCAGCTGGGCTGGTTGGTTTTGTTGAAATAAGCTGGGCGAAACAATAGATAAGGTATAATTAGGTAAATTCGCCCCATAAGTATAAATAGATAATTAAAGAGAGAAATTTTATTTTCTCTCAACCTAAACCCTTTCTCTCCCTCGCCCAGCACCTTGCGCCGACTCCTTTCCCCTCTCCTCTCTTGGGCGACACCACATCAAGCCCTAGAGGGCCGGCCAAGGCTCTCCTCTGAGAGATATTCCTATATTCGGGATCCCCGCGACGAGAGGAACGCGTAGGCGCGAAGAATTCTCCGAGATCTCAATTTTCTTCCGAGCCCTAGACGTCAATCTTGGTTGTAAGTCCAAGATATCAATGTAAGTACTGCTCACCTGCAGTAAGAGGCGGTTTTTCCGCAAGAATTTCCCTTAAAAGTTTTTAAAAGAGATATTTACTTCTTGTTAAGATTTTTGC